>CM075808.1:100374282-100791617 GCA_037975025.1 Excoecaria agallocha | reverse complement strand
ATGAGACCTTTAACCACAATTCCAGATTATCAGGGTCTGGCACAACTGACTTGGGAAGCTACAAAGAGCGTTTGCAGAATTGATAATCAGAGCATGATCAACATCAGTTATTGTTGATAAGAACAAACACAATAATAAACAAAATACTACAAAATACAACAAGTTATTTATTGCCCTCTCTAACAAGAAAAAATAAATTAATTAGACATCAAAGATGCAGCATAAGGACAGTCTCACCATTACAAAATGCATCTGCAAGAGCAAATATATAACAGCAGTAAAACAATAAGCATTATAGTGTCTATAAAATAAACATTAGAGTCATAAATCAATCCTCATTATTGTGATTCAATATTGTAAAGTTCATTGAAAAACAGTCAGGACAACGTCAGTTAGCAGCTAGAAACTCAAAACCTATATGCAAAAGAACTGAATATATAATTTACAGTAATAAATTAATAAATGCCTAATTCATATTGTAATATAAAATTTATAATATTCAATAACATATCAAATTATTTTCTTCCAAGTTCGATCAGCATAAATATTATCCCTAACGTTGAAGTCAAATTATTACAAGTCCCAAAAGTTATAAATTTTAAAGCCCTATCTATGCTGTCGGCACAAGTAGAGCATCTGGATGCTGCGATGTGCTACCTCTCCCCCTTGTTTCATTCATCTGAGTACAGAGCTCGGCCATATACTCCATAGACTCGCGCAATTGAGTTGCCAATAGACTCCAAGTATGTTAGTTGATCTCCAAGTATTGTCTATGACATCATATGTTGTTGCTTAATAATGAATCTTTCAGCACGTGTAAATCACTCTCAGAATCACCAGGCAAAACCATAAAAGAAAATGCAGATTCACTTTCATCTCAAATAAATTGGACATCCAAAATAATTTTTTTCTGTATTTTTCACAGTCAAGGTCTAAATGATATCAAAAAACCATTTTTCAATTTAACTTGTGTTTATGTTCAACTTGCAAGAGAAAAGAACTATAAAATTAGATTGCTATACCTACATCTCAAGCTTCAACTGTGTTGAGTTTCTTCTAACTAAAAGAATGTGCACTTGTTATCAATTTCCCATTGGATTTAGATTTTAAGGGCTTGTGCTTAAACTTTCTAGAAATAAATTAATCTTATTTTCCGTGTGCCATTTAGCACCCTGGCTGCAACATGTAAAGTTTTTTTTTTTTTTTGTTGAATTGAAACTCATGGTATAAAACAGGGTTTGAATAATAAGAAAAAACACAATCATTGTTTTTTTTTTAATAATTATAAGTGGTTTATTTATTCAACTAGAGATTTGAATATAAAATTTCTCTCTCCATTTTTTTTAATATGAAGGTGAATGGAAGTAATAACAATAACTATCTATTAGAAGTAAAGCTCCTACATATAAGTTATATTCTGAAAGTAATTAATTTATTACAAACTTAATCTAGTTATAACTCTACAAATTAATAGACAAATTTTGGACAGAATTGAAAAAATATATATAAAGATTTAAACGATTTTGTAACATGGGCAGATCCACATACAATCTAAAAGGAGCAATGGATTCCATTATCTTTTCAAAAATAATTTTTTTCTTAAAATAAATTTTCAAATTTATTATTTTAATTTTGACTTTCAGATAAAATAGATTATTGAAATTTAAATTTATCCTATAGTTTTATCTTTTTTCTAATCTAAGATTCTAACTGTATAAGTGCCATTGCTTTATAATGGCCAAAGCTAAAATCCTCTTTACTGTATAATATTTTCAACTTTAGATGATGAGATAGAGTTTCGAATAATATTATTAAATATAAAAAATATTTTCACTTTTTGACTATGAAATCGAATTTTAAATAATATTATTAAGTGATTTAAAGGTAAAAATGGAAAAGAAATGTCTCCAAATTTAGAGACTTTGTTGTTTATAATGGGTTAAATTAAAGCAGAAAGAAAGGGCAGCGAAAAGAAGTAATCATAAAAGGGCAGCGAAAAGAAGTAATCATAAAAGAGTCATTTCTAAAGACAGAGGTGAATATCATTGTTGCAAGGGGATTCAGCTGTAAGGGGACACACACAAATCTAAAAGCTAACAAAAAAGATTTCCAAACCAAAGTACCACAAATAACAAAAAAGGTTACACACACAAATCTACAGAATAACTAACAAAAAAAGGTCATCTTTGCATACCTGCTCACGCCTCCTCAGTTCAGCCTCCTTAGCCTGAAGTTCCCTCTCTTTTTCAAATCCTAGAACTGAATAATATAAGTTACTTTAAATGGTGTAGCCAAAGTACTAGATGGCACAATTTAAATAATGCACATCGATCTGAATAAGGGTTTTTAATTCCTAAAAGCTAGATTAAGATTCAGATTCGAAGAAAAAATATCATGCTATTTTGCAAAAACTGGAAAGGCTTACTGATGTGTAAAACGCACCTCCACTGAACTTCTGTTGACTTGATTTTTATCCCCTTACAGCTGGATCCTAACACACACACACACACACAGTAGGATACAAAATGGAAATGGAAAGATATAAGAAGGTTCACCATTTCTAATAGACATGATTGAACTTCAAAATCAAATCAATAACACTATTGTGGCAACTAGTTATAAGCTCTAGGCACGGAAGAATAGTCATTCTTTCATCCCATAAATTAACTACATTTGTATCATGTGCAAGATCTACAATCAATGGAAAAAAAAAAGAGCTAACACAGTTGAAAATATATAAGAGATGATAATGAGGAGCTATTTCAGAACATGCAAATCAAGAAATAAACATAATTAAATATGACTAACATTGCCTAACCTTTTTCGGCCTGAGCCAATTTATTGTTGAGCACTCTCTCTATGTAGGCATCATGACACTATGCAAGAGTCTGTGATGTATTAGCAAATCAATATCCCTCCATCCATAATTGACAAAAACAATCCTGTTTTTTGGGAAAAAAGATAGCCTTCTCTTTGCCTTGTCTATTGTAGTATAAGCAATGTGACTTAGACCCTAATGAACGTCAGACACATTAACAGTTACTATAGGTTTTGTTCCTAAAAACTGCATATACAACAATTATATAACATGTAAAACTTCACACCTAACAGTCACAACCTACAGGCAGTTACACGGCCCTTTCATATGACAAGATTTGCAAGAATTCTACAATATTAATCAAACTTAATACATATAATGCACAAAAATATTAATCACAGTTTATATGCATTAATTTACTAAATTAAAGTGTGCACAAACTAATTTGAAATCAAAATTTTTTAATTTTTTTTCAACTTATCCCTTCAAAATCAAACCGTTTGTACCGGTCGCCGATCACCGGGACATCGCCAGAGACGCATTGCCACTACCGATGTGAAGCTCGGAGCACCAGGGAACTACTGCCGGTGGTCTTGCACTCCACCGCTGTCTGGTTGGATCAGAATCTGCTCTATAAGATTTTGGCCTCCTCAACTCCGATCTCCCATTTGCCGGCGAGTGACGACTGGAAAAGGGTACCATCGAACTCGCCTCAGCGTCGCAAGCTGGCCGGTGTAGGTCGTGTCGCTGTTTGCCGTCACTGATTGCCGGAGGAAGAAAAAGAAGCCTCGATTTAATAAGAAGAGAAAGATCGTGAGATGAGAGGAGACGCCACACGTGGAGGAGCGACGACGACAGCCTAGCCGGTGATGGGAGGAGAACATACAGCGGCGTGAGTTGCCGATGATGGTGTGGTACGTCGCTGATCACGTTGAAGGGGAGCAAATCCCGTTTTCCTCTTCTGAAAAAAATTATCAATAAATTTTGGTTTTGGAAGTGTCCTTTTGTACCAAAAGAAACTCCATCCTCCCTTTACCCACCAACAATATTTTAATAGTAAACAAGATAAAAAAGAATACACTATTCTTTTACTATTCCTAATTGTTATTAATAAAACCTTTAAACCATTTCCAGTTGTTGTTATTTTAATTTATTAATATTTCTAGTTGTTGGGTAGCCATTTGCCATATTTCTTGGTGTTTCACGTGGTTCTACCTTTCTTTTCCATATCATAGTTATTAAAACCAGACCAGTCGGTTGAACTAATTTAATTGTAAATTGGTAGATCAATTAATTGGTTCAACTGCATAAAATTAAATTGATAAAAATCAAATTAAACCGAAAAAAATCGAATTGAACCGAAAAACCAAAAAAACCGAATTTTTGACTAAAAATTGCAAAAAATTATAATTTTTTGTATTTTTTCACCCCTCATATATATATATATATATATATATATATATATGTATATTCCATTATTTATTTATTTGGAAAAATTAATATTTTAAATATGTCACTTAATAATTTAATATACTTATTATATATTTGGTTCATTGTAATCAAATATATGTGTGTGTATATATATTAAATTTTATTTATTTATTTATTTAAAAAATTTAGTATTTTAAAGTCTAAAGATATCACTTAATAATTTAATATACTTATTATCTATTTGGTTCATTGTAATCATATATATATATGAAATTTTCATGATTTATTTCTTTGAAAAATATAGTATTTAAAATTCTAAAGATGTCACTTAATAATTTAATATACTTATTATTTATTTGGATTTATTATAATTAAATATAATTATACTCATATATGTAAGGTTAATATTTTATGTGTTTGCTTCATTAGTACTCCATCTAAAAAAGAATTTTTTTTCATGATATGATTGTATTTTTATGTTTTTAATATATGATATTCAAAAATACATAATTAATTACTTGTACTAATAAAATTAAAATTATATTTTGTAACTTATTATTAGGATATTTGTGACATCTATTAATGTTTAATGGATATTTTTTTTAAATTTTTATATAATAGTATTTATAAAATTATAATATTTTATAATATTTCAAAAATAAAAAAAATCTGATTGAATCGATCGAACCAAAAACTTCCAGCCTTACTAATTTTTTATTCGGTTCGATTTTAATAACATTGTTCCATATACACCACATTTCCCTTTTGTATTTAATTAATTTTATACTTGATTGTGCTTAAACTCTTTCCATATATAATAATATGTTGTTTTATCTTTTCATCATGAATTCGTGCCCCTCTTTTTTTATATAGTTTTCTTCTTTTAGACCATTCCACACTGCTGGACCCCACTCTTCTGATTTCAAACTTTTTCCTCTCTTTGAATTACTCTCACCATTTCCACACGCCAACTTTTTCCTCTTTTCTTCTTTCTTTATTATTTTTTTCATCAATTGTAATTAAATACACAACTTTTCAAACTCAGATTTTAAATAATTTATTATTCATTTGAACTCAATTTTACATAATATATATATATATATACACACACACTCTTGACCCATATTATTATGCCAAATATATCTTTAAGCCAATAAAAATTACCCTTTAACTTGGTTAATTAAGTTAAATTCCATTTTTTGTCAAATTTTCAGAAATTAATAGTTCGCTCATCAGAATGCTTTGAAATTTTACCGCACATGTCAAAATATATGCAGTAAAATTTGGTTAAAATTTCAGGTCATTTCGACATCGTTTCGATATACTTTCAATTTTAGAGAAAAATTCAACTAGTCGAAAACCCAAAAATTCAAACTCGTCAGAAAAATTATTTTTCACTTTTAAATACTAATTTATACTATATATATCATATCTAGAGAGTTTGATAATTTTTTTAAGATCATTTGCTATTTTTAAGGTTTCGGTCAAACTCACAGTCAATCATTTCTACAATTATAAGATAAAATTTTTACTGTCTGTTTTAAAAGTCTATTTAAATTCATATTCTTCCCAAATTATACCGTTAAACTCCATTTAACACCTATTTTCTTATTGTAAAGCTAACTCACATTACTCGCCAAGTCACCCATCCTCGAATTACTCTGATCCGAGCACATTTAAACTTTACACTTTTTTTTTAATTTTTCTATCTTATTCATCTCCAATTACTCTAAAATTTGTTCTAAGGTAATCATTTATA
Source organism: Excoecaria agallocha (assembly GCA_037975025.1). Taxonomy (NCBI): domain Eukaryota; kingdom Viridiplantae; phylum Streptophyta; class Magnoliopsida; order Malpighiales; family Euphorbiaceae; genus Excoecaria; species Excoecaria agallocha. The sequence continues at coordinate 100,785,609 of CM075808.1, read as the reverse complement.
ATTTACATCATACCATATATTACATATACAAATTTGGGGGCGTTACAACTTTTAATTATTTACAGTGGAATTAATTTATGACAATTTATATTTTCAATATTATACTAATATTAGTTATTTATTTTAGTTTTCACAATAAAAATCATATGTGCATAATTAGTAAATGATAGATAATTATTGTTAAACAGAGTAGAAATTGAATAAAAAGGTAGTGTTGATTCGAATTGTAGAGATAAAAGGTTTGTGAATTTATTGTTTACGAAAAAGAAATTGGTCCAACTTGCACCCACAATCTTTTTACTGGGCTATGTAGTTTTTTAGTTTATTAAATAACTTATTTCAATTTCCCTACAGAATGTAATTTTTGTAGGTAATTTATCGACGAAATATTATTTTCGTCGGCAAATTACCTATAGAAATCACATTCTGTAGGAAAATTACCTACGCAAAATAAATCCATAGGAAAATTACCGACCGAAAATAGATTCCATAGATAATTTTCCAATGGAATAATTTTTCGTAGGTAAATTTCCTACCAAGTCATTTTTTCGTAGGTAATTACTGACGAAAATGTGATTTCATAGGTAATTTACCGACAGAATACTTATTTCATAGGAAAATTCCCTACGAAATCCTATTTTCGTAGGTAAATTACCGACGAAAATATTTTCCGTCAGTAATTTACCTATGAAAACATGATTTCGTAGGGAATTTCCCTATGAAATAAACATTCTATCTGAAAATTTTGTGTCCAATTATAACCGCAAAAAATTGGCGCCAATTTAACGATGGATTTTTCAATTCTATCGTTAATTTCCATTAGTAAATTTTGGCAGAAAAATTTTCCTTCATTATTTAAGACGGATTTGTTATTCCGTCACAAAGTATAGTTGTCCCAGACAAATTTCCCTACAAAAAGATTTTTTTGTCAGTATTTACCTACAAAATGAGTATTTCCATCGGTATTTACCAACGGAAAAATTTTCGTCGATAATATTCCTTCGAAAATTGGGATTTTTCTTATAGTGACTGAAAATCTAGCAGAATAACAAGTGATGTCATGTAATATGTCTACTTTTTAGTGTGTGTTTTCTCTTATTTATGTAACTAAGTATGTAATTTTATGTGTTTATGTTCAATTTATGTATTTATGTGTGTTTTTAGGTCAAAGATGGTGAAGTGTGAAGAAGAATGAAGAGCTGGTGAAGATTCGAAGATGAAGATCACGAGTCGTGAAGTGGATCACGACTCGAACAAGAATTCAAGAGACAGACTGGAGATTCACGAGTGAGGCAGAGAAGAAAGGCTCACGACTCGGCATCTTGTTCACGAGTCATGAAGTAGATCACGACTCGGAAGGAGGCTCACGAGTCCAGAAGATTAGGTGGAGTTCACGACTCGTGAGGGTGTTCACGAGTCGGACAAGAAACTGCTTCCCAAACGTCGTGACTTTTGCACCCCATTTTTCAGCCAAACATTATGTCTTTTCAGAGTAGCCTTTCGTGGTTTCTGAGGGGACAGATCTGTAGAATTAGACTCTATATAAATGGGAGAAAAACTCTGGTTAAAGGATGGGAAAAAATCAAAAGAAATTTTCATTGTTTACTTAAGAACATTTTTTAGTTGCTTTTGGACATTTCTTTTTACTTAGTTTTTAGAGGATGAACAAAGAACAAAATCAAAGGAATAAGAGATATATCAGAAGGTCTAAATAGAAAGTAAATCCTGGGGAGTGATGATTTTCTTTTCTCTTATTTCATTTCTATTGTAAGTTTGTATTTGGCTAAGTTCTTTTGGTACATTATAACTACTTAATTCAATTTGTTTTTCATCTACTTATCTTTGTTTTATGAATGTTTATTCTCTTAAGTATGAAGTGTGATTTAGATTTATTTGAGTACTTCAATTTGCTCATTATGCTTGATCATCATAATTAGCATGTTAGTCATTTAATTCGCAATGAGAATTGGAATTCTTTGATGGAAAGACAAATAAAATTTACTTGAAGCATTGAATTCACTTAGAGATAAGGAATTCACTTTAAGGGATTAAAGAATTAGCATTGAACTTCATAGTTTTTATTTATCTCTATAATGTCATGAGAATGCTTATAGACTCTAGGTAAAAACACCTTTAATGACAATGAGAATTGCTTTAAAGAAACTTGGCTAAATTCTCCAATCATATCATGCATACAATTATTAAATAATTCAAGAACGAAATTGTTTTACTTGGCTATAATGTATGTTTATTCCAACTTTTAAGTAATTTATTATCCAAAATTAACTTAATATATTTTAAGTAGTTTAACTATTACATTAATTGCATGATTCCAATTGAAATTGTTACCTATCTATCTACTTGTTGTTACTTCAATACAAAATTTACCCCGTTCCCTTTGGAACGATACCCTACTCATCCTATACGCAGTCTAATGAGACTAAGGGTTCAATTAAATCCCGATCAACAAGTTGAAGAACAACTTGCAGAACTGCCATAGGATTGGAAATTTCAAAGATATCACCCAATAGAGAATTTATTGAGAAAACCATTAGAAAAAATGATGACCAAAAAAGCAATGCGAGAATATTGTGGTAATGTAACTTTTGTTTCTCAACTAGAACCCAAAAATTTCATAGATACTCAAAATGATAAAAAAATAGATTCTTGCTATGCAAGAAGAATTGAATCAATTTGAGAGAAATAAAGTTTGGAATATAGTTCCTAAACCTTTAAATTGTTCTACTATTGGTACTAATAGGTGTTTAGGAACAAACTTGATGAGCAAGGGAATGTGGTAAGAAACAAAGAAATATTAGTTGCTTAAGGCTATGATCAAAAGGAAGGTATCGATTACGACGAAACTTTTGCACCAATAGCTAGATTAGAAGCAATTAGAATTTTCACTACAAAAAAAATGCATTTTACCGACGGATTTATGCTTTTACCGACGGCATATGACCTTACCGAAGGTTTTTTATTATTTTACCGACGGAAGGTATCCGTCGGTAAAACGCTGGTAGGTAACAATTTACCAGCGGAAAATTCCGTCAGTAAATATTACCGACGGATTTGTAAAAATATTTCCGTCGGTATTTTATTTAAAATCTGTCGGATGTTTCGTCGCGTTGATTGTCTACCGACGGAAATTGTTGTCGGTAAACTGTCGGTAATATTTAATTAATAAATTAATAATTTATTTTAGTATAAACAGCGACGGATATTTTCGTCGGCAATTTGTCGGTAACATTTTATTTTTTCTAATTTTTTGTGAAATTATATATTTACTATTTTGTAAATCCCAAATTAAACACAATAAAATCAATATAAAATTATAAAATCTAAATTCAATATATATATATTAATTAATAATTTTAATATATATCAAAAATAATTAATACAAAAAGTTATATAAAATCTATACAAATAATGTGTAAATTACAATATCAATTAATGCAGAAAACCAAGCTCTCCTAATGTTAAGGTAGCGATTTACTGCTCCACAGACATCCATCACTTCAAATGCAATGTTTTCTCCTTCTCTATCACAATCAAGCCACAGAACAGGCCATTGACATTTTCTTGCTTCTTCCTCCAATGTTCTTTTAATATCCTTTTGTCCTACCCAAAAACCAGTTGAAGACGTATAGACATATATACATATATTACAAAAGTATAAGGCCAAAACAGCTGATTAGCCACACAACCGAGTACAATTCAAAATGAAAACCCTTAAACAACAGCATTCATACTTGCCAGAGTGAAGAATCATTCTAACTAAGCCAATTGAGAAATTTTTAATGGGGACCTACAACTGATTTCAACAGTCAGTAAACTTCAATTTGAATCCACAAAACCATTTAGTTTAACTTTCAAGAAGTTTAGTTTCCACATAATATCTAGTACATGTTTAGAGACATTGCCACTTGAGTTGTTTACCAATATGCTAAATGCTTCAGTCACTATAATGCTAAATGCACTCAGAATGGAGACGTTACATCCAAATCCATTGATCCACTTGCCTATCAGGATGGATGATGACGACACGTAATAGATCATGTGACCGAAAAGAGAAACATAACAGGTAAAGAAGTCAATATTCAATGTAAAGCTATATTTCATCATGCATCCAATGGATATAGGTACTGATCGAATGCAAAGGCACTAATGTTAACATTTTCTACAAAAGACCAAAACGATTTCTTAGGGCTTGAGTGATGCCATTGCTTCAAGATGTCAGTACAAATGCAAATTAATACGATTTTCTTTATAATATTCTAGGTAAGGCATAATGCTATTACCTCTGTACAAAGAATTCCTCACCTGCAAGAATTTTGTGTATTTTGATATGCTTGACTCACAAGAATCCAATATAAATTGTAATGTTGATTCCTCAATTTCAGGGTAGCTAACATCCTTTTTGATGGATGTCTTATTTGATGCTGCAGCAGCCAGCTGGAGCAAGACACGAAAACTTACAGGCAGATAGATTGGGAAACTTGGTTTGAAGTTCAGAAAGCAATATTAACAAACCTCTTCAAATTGTGTTCTCATGCTAGGACGACTAACTGCTAAATATGCATATGCCACTAACTCCACAGGCCAACCAGTGATTCTCAAAGGAAAACATTGGGATCTGCCAGTTGAGCAAAAGAAATCATACTGGTGTGCAAAAACATTTAGCAGAAACAAATATGAAGTAGCATTTGATTTTTAGTTCAAATACTTGCAGGCATGCAAGACAAAATTTGGAAAATGTGCAACTAATACGGATTATTATGATAACAATTGACAAAAATTCTAAAAATTATTCATTTCATATAAACTGCAATGACTATAGAGAATTTTTATTGTTTCTTAAACATGCATGTAGCTTTAAAATATAATCTAGCAAATCTCATTCTTTTACCAATATTGATAAATTGTGGCTTGTCTACCAGTTGTACTATTATTATATTACTCGCAAAAACAGGACTAAGGAGATACTAATCTAGTAGGATTTCAAAATTTATTTAAATAAGCTAATAAGAGTAAATTAGTAACTACCAAAAGATTATGTAAAAGTTACCAAAAGAGTTTCTTAAGCTGATACTAACATGAATGAAAAAGATAACCATTTACTGAACCAATCATTTCATTTGCTTCTTTTTTTTGGATACTTGAAACTGTACCATCTGAAGCTTTAACATGTGAACAGAATTACTGGCTAATATATAACTTGAAAAAACAAACAATGTTCTTTCTATGACAGAATACCCTCATCATAAATAAAACACAGCCAAGTCCATGAAGTATGGTAAAAGTATTTTGTGCATCTGCATGGCACAAAATTTAATATCGGAAAACAAATTCTAAAAATTTCATATGATAGTAAAAGGTTGAAGATTATGTCCCACTTCATATAAACTTATGATTTTTATCATCACATTCTTCATAACCGGGCCAGAAGAATTAGACCACCAAGTATATACACTGAAGCCAATACATAGAAAGAGACATGATATCATCTATCTAAGAGAGAGACAGAAAAGAGATATGATATCATCTGTCTAAGACACAACTCCTAATCTTCCCTTAACCATGGTATCAGATATACTACAGCAAAAAATTCCATGAAAGTGAACAAAGAAATACAAGTCATAAGTAAGAACTAACCTCCAGTATTGAGTTTCTTACTGCCATAAGTGAAAGTGAACCATCAACACAAGTAAACAATATGGTTTTAAAGCTAATTTATTCTTAGAAATCAAAAGAAAGTTCCACTATTTTTTTCTCAAGATGATTGAATAAGGATATAACAACTTTATAACTACCAGACTAGAAAAACCAATGTTTCACATTGACGAAACAACGATAAACAAACAGAAACCCGGAAAGAAGCTCCGACCAAACCCAGAAAATTGTGGCTTGTCTACCAGTTGTACTGTTATTATATTGCTCGCAAAAATAGGACTAAGAAGATACTAATCTAGTAGGGTTTCAGAATTTGTTTAAATAAGCTAATCGGAGTAAATTATTAGTAACTACGTACCATTAGCTAAAATTTCCAAAGCCTTTCTCGATATCGTCCCTCACCGGAGCTTCGTCGGAGTTTGGTCGGAGCTTCATCGGCGCTTTACCGGTGCTGTCCGCTATGGAGATCAAAGCCCCAGCATCTCGCCGCAGGTCACCACGCGCTCAGCCGCCGTCGTAGTTGATCGAAAATCGAGGTGGAAGACCGCGCCACTACAGCTCCGATCTCCTTATCGCCGGCTTGTGGGGAGGAACGACGGCCAAAGTAATGATCCCCTTACCTTTGGGAACTCACCGGTGTCGCCTGGTCACCGTCCAACATCGTGAGTCGCCGGAGAGGGAGGATGAAGCTTCCATCGTGATAAAAAGAGAGAAGCAAAAACGGCGCCATGTATGGAGGAGCAGACCAGCAATTGACAGTCAACGGTAGCCTGCGCCGTCGATCGACGATGAGGGAGGCGGCGTCGTGCCCTTCTCCTCCCACCGTTCTCCCTTTGTTTTTTCCTCCTCCCTCTCCCTGCGTTTTTCTTTTCTTCTTTTCTTTTCTATTTTTTTTGTGGCCTTAATAATTTTATCCCGAAAAATCTAGGGATTTCCCCCAAGATATATTATTATTATTATTATTATTATTATTATTATTATTATTATTATTATTGACCATTTCTTTTATTGGGTCACTTCAGAAATTGGACTGATCCAATTGTTCAGTATTATTATTATGTTAGTTTTCCTGCAATGTATAAAAATTAATAGTTCTAGCTAACTTTAGCATTAACTATATAGCAAAATATAACCCCTACTTATTATGAGTTGTTAAATATGTTTTAATTAGATATAAATACTTCAAAAGCTAAAATCCTCAATAATTTATACCCCTACTTATCTAAATCAAAATATGATTTATGAATTAGAAAATATTTTCAATCGACTCAAAGTCGAGGCGTTACACTTATATCTAAAAAGAAAAGTATTTTTATTGATAGTTATTATCCCACAAAAAATAATTTCATCTTATTGTTAAGTGAATGAATTTTAAATAAAAATTTATTAAAATAATAATTTTTTCCTAAATAATTAATTTATATCAGTATAAATTTAATTGGGGTGCAATACTGTTGTTTTCATGAAATTATTGTTAATCAAAAGCATATAGTAAAAGAATTATTAATGCATGACACTATAAAGGATAAAATATATAACATTAATGAGCTAGTCCAATTTGTCATTTATTTAATTAAGTATTATAAGGACATTATATATATATATATATATATATATATATATATATATATATATATATATATATATATATAATAAGAGTTTCAAATATACTAATAAGCTTTAATTTAATAATACTAGCCTAAGTTCAATTGAAAAAATTTACAGATTTCTAACATTATCTAACCATAAAAATACCTCTATGAATTGTGTATTAATATGGTATTATCAATTAATTAAAGCCATTAATTGCTTGGCATACATAATTATACAGAGTTTGGATAAAATAAGAATATGGTAGTGCTTACGGTTCGTCTATGAAGGAGAGACAGTTGAGGGGACTGAAGGATATTGGACGATGGTGGAGGAGGCTGGATTCTGGAACCAGCAATCGCTCTCTCCCCGCCCCCCCTCCCCCCAATTTGTTTCCTCTCTCCCCGATCCACAATAATAATAAAAAATTTAAGTTAAAAATAAAATTAAATAACAAAAAATACAAGTCATATGGATCGAACTTATCAAATCAAAATATAACAAATTTTTATTTAAATATTCAAAAAATATTTTGTATATATAATTAAAAATAGGAGTATTACTAAAATATATTAATTATTTTACATAAAAAATTATATATAATTAAAATGAAAAAATATCTAGTCTAGGCTTTATTTGAAAAAAATGATATTTTACAAAAAAAATTAAAAAGAAAAATTTTAAACATTTATTAAAATATTATAAAATAATAACGACGGATTACCGATGAAAAACCGTCGCAAGAATTCGTATTTCCATTTCCCCATATTCCGTCGCTATTTCGTCGGTAAATAATGTGCCAAAATATGCTGCATTATTTACCGACGGAATTTTCGTCGGTACATAACATAAATCATTTGTATCCTTACCGACGATGTTTTTTCGTCGCTAAACCGTCGCTAAAAAATGGCGCCTCTATTTCCCGCCAAATTTACCGACCGTTTTATAGTTTGGTCGCTAAAAACGTCGCCATTTTTGCAATTTTTTTTACCGACACATTTGTGAATCCATAGCTAATCCGTCGGTAATGTGTTCTTTTAGCGACGGATATGTTATCCGTCAGTAAAATCAATTTTTTTTGTAGTGTTTATGTGCATATGTATGTTTTAAAAATTTTAAAATTTCTCAAATAGATGTAAAAAGTGCTTTCTAAATGGAATTTTAAATGAAAAAGTTTATGCAGCATAACCTCATAGTTTTGAAAATCAATATCATCCATTTTATGTTTGCAAACTCAAAAGGGCATTATATGGTTTAAAGCAAGCTCTAGGAGCTTGGTATAAAAGATTGAGTTGTTTTCTTCTTGCTAATGGTTTTAATAGAGAAAAAGTTGATAATACTCTTTTTATAAAACATCATTCATCGCATATTTTAATTGTGCAAATTTATATTAATGACATTGTTTTTTGTTCAACTAACATTTCTATGTGCAAAGAGTTTAAATCTTTTATGAAGCAACAATTTAAAATGAGTTTAATGGGTGAACTCACATTCTTCTTAGGTCTGCAAATTAAACAATGCATAAGTGAAATTTTCATTAGTCAAACTAAATATACAAAGGAGTTAATCAAGAAATTTAAGATGACAAATGCAAAATCAGCCAGTACACCTATGAGTTCCTCAATCAAGTTGGAAAAAGATGAAAAAGAAAAGAATGTGGATGAAAAGAATTATAGAGGCATGATCAGGTCTTTGCTATACTTGACAGCCAGCAGACAAGATATACATTTCAGTGTGTGTCCATGTGTAAGGTTCCAATATGCTCTAAAGGATTCACACTTGTTTGCAATAAAGAGAATTATATGATATCTAGTTGAAACTCTAGAATTGGAGTTATGGTATATAAGAAATAGTTATTTTGATCGTATAGGTTATTCTGATGCAAACTATATTGGATGCAAAACTGACAAAAAATAAACACTTCTAATACATGTCACTTTCTTGGACATTCTTTAATTACTTGGTCCAGCCGAAAACAAAACTCAGTGGCTCTATCTATAGCAGAAATATATTATAGCTGGAGGTAATGTTGCACAAGTTCTATGGATTAGACAACAACTAAAGGATTATGGAACTGAATTTGATCAAGTTCTTACTCTCTGTGACAACACAAGTGCAATTAATTTGACCAAAAATCTAATTCTGCATTCCAAAACAAAATATATAGAAATTATACACCACTTCATCAAAGATCATGCTCAATGTAGTGATATTGTGCTAGAATTTCTCTCTAATAGAACAATAACTAGCTAATATCTTCCCAAACCTCTAAAGGAAGATTGATTCTGCCAAATTAGAAAAAAATTAGGCATGGGCACTGTTGATGAATAAGCTTTCTAGTAAGGTAATTGTCTATTATAATTAACTAGAATATATGTATGTTTCTAATATATTTTTTGATATGTTCTGGTGTTCATCAGAAAGGTTGAGCGTTCTAATCTTATGTTTGTTATATTTTCTGTTTAAAATCTATTGTGTGGTCTAAATTTATTTATTAATATATAATGACTTGTCAGTTAACTATATTTTGTGTTTGATTGAACAATGTTCTTAGTTGAAAAGGCAAAGTAGTCCCTTTTTTTTCATTTTTCTTAAAATCTTACAAGGGCAATATTGGTATTTAATTTTATCCTTTTCCACGTAGATTTTAGTATCTTCACTTTACACAGAGTGTATTTCAAATGTTTAATGGAAATTGGTTTTGGTTAAAATTAAAAGAAAGTGTCAGTTATCTCTTTGGTAAGGAAAACCTTTTAATTAATATGTCTTTTCAAAATTGCTTTTCAATTAAATCAAAAGAAGATTTTCATTTAATTCCTATTTCTCCCTCTCTTAGAAATCAACACACTCCATCTTTTTTCTTTTTCCATCTAATTTACCTTCCATTCCTATCTTTCCTTGAAACCCTAACTTTAAAATCCATCATAAGCTTTACCAAAAATGGTGAGAGTGAGAACAATGGCAAAAAGAAACCCTAAGAGAGCTGCTTCGCTTGAAAAAGTAAAAGAACAAGCCGCAGCAACAAGTTCTTAAAGGCGAAAAAACAAGTAAAGCCAGTAAAATGAAATTGATGATTATTCCTCTGAAAATGATTGATTGGGTTGTTATTGTCGCCTTTGCTCCTGATCTGGCAACTTGGATGAAGAAGCAAGGATGTAAAAAGTTCGTTACCTACACCAGTAAGTCATTTTACCCAAATTTGGTTCAAGATTTCTATACTTCCATGGATAATATCATAGGAGAAGCTTTTACAATCGTGCTCAATAACAAAAAAATTGGATGTTTCTATCATTATCCTCTCTAAGTTATTTTTGATTCCTTGTGTTAGAACTAAGGTTAATAGGAAGATAAAGACCTCTGTCATTAGGAAATTTAATAGAGATAAATTCTTTAAAGAGACAACAAAGCTCATAGATCTACCATAAGACACATCCTCAACTCGCATGATGATGACATTTAAAGCTTTGTATAAATTTATCTGTGATTATTTTATCCCAAGAGCAGGAAGTACAATGTTTATGCCTTCGTTGATTATTGTATAATTTGGCATTTCTTACATAACAAGTATATCAATTTGCTGTATTTGATTTTTAAGACTATGACTAAAGAAAAATCTAAGTCAAGAATGCTAAATGCTTTGTTGTTGAACAAATTTCTTGAATATCAAAAATTAAATTTAAAGAATGAAATTAAGGAACAATTGCCCAAATCACATTGTATTTCCAAAAAGGTTTTTTAAGGATTCTATAGCCAGAAACAAAGCCATAGGAAAAAAAAAGAGGTTGTAACTTCTATCAAACATCCATCATCTAAGAAATCTACTACTTCAATTGAGTCCTCCACACCCTTGTCTTTGCTAGTATACCTCTTTTTGTCTCCACTAGTGTTCCCTCTAAAAAATTACAAGATGTGTTACAAATGTTGTCTCCTAAACTTGCTTCTTAAATGATCAAGCAAATGTTTGTGTTAATCAAGGAAACATCATCATATCTAATGCTTTATGAGAGCAAGAGATAGATTAAAGAAAAATTAGAGGAAGAAGTGGTAGATAGTTCTAAGGAATTGGGATATGCATCTTCTAGTAAAGAATATAGAAGTGAACAATCTAAAGTAGAAACCAAAGACTTAGTGGAGTCTGATAATGAGGAAAATATGGATGCACATAATGAAGAAAAATTTTGAGGAGAAAGTTGATTCAGTTGACAAAGAAGAGGGTAGTTCAGCTGACTCATAGGAACCTGCAGGCAACTTTGTTACTGACATTAACGAACTAGAGAAGCTAGATTCTATTCTTGAAGCATCTACAGAAGAACTTATTGAAAATTCTAAAAATGCAACACAACCACCAGAATTACCTGCCAACTTATAGCAATCTCATTTAGCAACAATTCTTTCACCTGTACTAGTGCCTTTCAATCCTATTGATGAGCAAATAATCTTAAGGGACTGGACCACATCTTTGCATTTGGATGAGGATGATGATCCTCCTACAGATCATTTGCCATATTTTGATCTTATTGTGGAAGAAGAAAATGTTAACGCTACTACTGAAGCTAATTTTGATCTCAATCTAAAACTCACATAGCTCAATGAAGACTTGGCTCAATTTTTTAGAGAGTTACAGAATGATCTAGCTTGCATCCATTCTACTCATCTTCGTATAGTCAATTTTCTTTACAAGAAAGAAGCTTTTACATCTGCCTCTCCTCCTTCTAATAACCCCTAAACAGTAATTTTTTTCTATGGGTTTTTGAACAATTTTATCTTAGGTCTCTAATGAACAATTATATTTGATTATGTGCAAAACAATTGTTGTTTGTTGGGTGTTGTTCAAAAGTAGTTTCTCCCTTCTATTTTGCCGATGACAAAAAGGAGAAAAGGATTTAAACTCTTAGCTGATAATTTTTGTTATTTTATACTTCTAATCTTGACTATGTTAGCTATATGATTACTGATCTTGACTATGTTAGCTATGTGATTATTGATATTGTTGTTTCATTCTTATTCTGCTTTTGTGTGATTTTTTATGACTATAGATTTGATGTTGATTATATGACTATCACTTTGCTTGATATATTTATAGATTGCTGAATGTTTAAGTTGTTGGATTGGTGTTGATTTTATTTATTGACAGGTAATAATGAATGCTAATTTTTTTATTGATGGTCTAAAAGTTAGTAGAATTGCTTTAAAAGATTTCTATTTTAATTTTGTGTTTACTATTAAGGATCATACTTGTATATATCCCCCCAGACATATAGTAAGAGGAAGCATACACTTACTAACCAGGATAGACTTTTAGCTAAGTTTATCAAGGTTTTGTTATCATAAAAAAGGAAGAGATTGTTGGCTCAAGGTTACATCTCAATTTTGATAATAATCAAACCTTAAATAAACTTTGTAGAAATTCTATTTAATTTGTTTATATTTTAGAAAATCTCCACTAAGTATGCAAGATTGATCTTAAAGATACAATATACATGAAAGACTTCAAGCTTTTTCTATTCTGTAGAAACTTCAAGAAATTAAGGTATTATTTTTGTACATTCTTTTGAGGAGTTTCTTATTCATGATCATGCATTATAAATATCTTTTGTTGCATAAAAAATATTTTACATACATTAAAATATGCGTTGTCAGAAATATGAGTAGTAAGCAAAAAATAGTGTCAAAAATTCTCTTGAAAAGTTGTCAGAAATGTTCACTAGAAAATATTTCCAAAAATATTTTTCTATTTTGACTAACCAGAACAAGTTTACTAGAAAATATTTTCTATTCTAGTGCACCAGAATAGGTCACTAGAACTGCCAGTTTTAGTTTTCATAAAATGACAAAATAACGGCTAGTCTTGCTTTTTGTCAGTTTGTTTCATTTCTAACATCTATTTTCTAATGGTTATAATGGATTTTTGGCTATAAATACAAGATGTTTTTGAGTCCTAAAAGGTTATAGAAGTTGGGAAGCTATAAATGCAAGATACTTTTGAGTTTTAAAAGGTTATAGAAGTTGGAAAGCTATAAATACAATATACTTTTAAGTCTTAAAAGGTTATAGAAGTTGGAAAATCATATTATCTCTTGAAATACAAAGCTTACATATTTTTCAAACATATTTCCACATCTTGCACTTAATTCATTATCATCCTCCTCAGCTAGATTATAGTATTTTTTTGTCATTCTTTTGTGAGAAATCTTTGTAAAAGATTGTGAGAAAGGTTGGCTAAAACCTTAGGAATTCTAGTAAGTTTTTACATATTTTATTTCAGAAAAAGACTGTGGGTAGAATACATTAGGATTGTATAGTAGTTTTAACTATTTTCCATTATAATAGTTATTAGTGGAGGGAAAATCTCAAGATGATGTTTTAGGGAGTGGATGTAGGTAGCGAAACCGAACTATGATAAATCTTGGTGTTGATCTATTTTTTACATCTCTCCTCTTCTCTGTTCTATTTCTAAAACTATTTCTTAACATGTCTGATTTTCTAAGAAAACTTTTGTTTTAAAAAGATTTCTATTGAAAATCATTTTGTTGTTTATCTTAAGTTCTGCAAGATAACCTTGTTTTGAAAAAGCTTTTGAAAAATCATTTTCTATTATTCATTACATTTTGCATATACATATTGCACTTTAACCAATTCTGCTTCACTAAGAAATACTTCACTTCTAGGGTTAATTTTACTAATGATCATTGAACTTATGCCTAAATAATGTAAAAGTAACTAAATAATTTTTTGTGACACAAATGTCACTGAAGTTAACAGTATTTTACAAAAAAGTCATCATAACCGATTTTTGGTGAAGAACAATGCTGGAATATTGATGCGGCATGCCACGTCAACTACTTATGCATATATGGATGTATATTTTTTTCCATGTCATTAGTTGACATGTCAATATTGACACGTTAGCTACCACATCAAAGAAATTGTCCACGTCAGCATACCACGTCAGCGACTAATAAGCTTCTCGCTTTTATTACTCACAAACTCATCCACTGCATCAAAAATCAACCTCGTAGGGTCCATAGCTTCCATTATAGCAGATGAAATCTCATCCTATAATGAAATCGATTCCTTCCATTTTGAAATAATGAATTTCAACAATCCAGAGGACTCCATTTTTCGAGAATGTGACTTTAAAGCATCCAATAAACTATCCAACTTTTAGGGCTTTTAGAATTCGACAAGCACATTCTCCTTTTGCTCCTCGACTTTGGCAGCGGTGGTGGACTCATGTTTAAGGATGGATTTTTCTCTCTGAGAAAGGGACTCTAGGGTTTTCTAGGCACTGGTTTCCAAAGATTGAAACTTTGAATCAAATGACTGAGATTTTTGACATAGTGAATCTTGAAAAGAAGTGAAATGATTGGTAAGGGTAGTGAATAATTAGGTACAAGATGAAAAAATTTTCTTTTGAGCCTTAAGGTGATAGATAAATTTATGGGTTCTATCTATTTTGGTGAAGTTAATACTATTTTATGAAAAATTCATTATAACCAATTTTTAGTGAAGACCAATGCTGGAATATGAATGTGGCATGCCACGTCAGCTACATGTGCACATGTGGATGTATATTTTTGGCCATGTCATTAGTTGACGTGTTAATATTTGCCACGTCAAAGGAACCATCCACGTTAGCATGCCACATTAGCAACCAATAAGCTTCTCGCTTTTATTACTCACAAACTCATCCACTTCATCAAGAATCAACCTCGTGGGGTCCACAACTTCCATTATAACAGACAAAATCTCAGCCCGTAATGAAACTGATTCCTTCCGTTCCGAAATAATAAACTTCAACAATCCAAAGGACTCTATTCTCTGAGAATATGACTTTAAAGCATCAGATAAACTATATAACTTTTGGGGCTTTTCGAATTTAATGAGCCCATTCTCCTTTTGCTCTTCGACTTTTGCAGCAGTGGCGAACTCACGTTCAGGTATGGAGCTTTCTCTCTAAGAAAGGGACTCGAATGTTTTTTGGGTATTGGTTTCCAAAGATTGAAACTTTAAATCAAGTGATTGAGATTCCTGAGATAGTGAATCTTGAAAGGAATTGAAATGATTGGTAAGGGTAGTGAATAATTAGGTGCAGGATGAAAGAATTCTTTTTTGAGCCTCGAGGTGATCGATGAATTTACGGGTTTTATCTGTTTTGATTGCTGCCTCTGTAGCCATTGATAAACTTTTGTGAAATTCAAACAATTTTAAAGTTGGATTCTATGATTTTGATGTGAAAGAAAACCCTAAAGCCTAGTTTGAAGGTAAGAGAAAAGGCAATACTATTATTGGATATATGAAATTTTCTTTGTTGTAAATTTCATTTGTGGGTTTCTGGTAAGTTTTTGATGTTTCGTTGAGCTTACTGGGATAAATCAAAGCTTGACGGAGTCCTTTACTACTGCTGGATATATGAAATTTTCTCTCACTTTCATTGAACCATCCATGTCAACATGCCACATGTTAGATTCTTATTCGTAACTAATGTGGGATGCTGACGTGGATGACTCCTTTGACGTGTAAGTATTGACATGTTCGTTGATGATGTGGCCGAAAATACACATCCACATGTGCACAAATAGTTGAAGTGGTGTGCCACGTTAATATTTTGGTTTTGGTCTTCACCGAAAACCGATCATGATGACTTTTCCGTAAATACTACTAACTTCAGTGACATTTGTGTTAAGAAAAATTATTTAGTTACTTTTGCGTTATTAAATTTAAGTTCAGTAATCATGAGTGAAATTAACCCTTACTTCTACTCATATAGAACTTGTTTTAAAAATTTAATGACATTCTATTCACCCCCTCTGGTGTCTCATCGAGACCAAAACCATAAAATAAAATCATGGAAAATTATAAAATCAGTTAAACCACCAAAATAAATATTATTTTGATGTGTAAAATACAATAATGTGAAGTGAATAATCACCATCAAACAAGCTCTAAGTGTGAGAGAATAAGTGTAGAAAGGTGTGTGCTAGCGTGTGAGAATATGCGAGTGAAAAGTTTTCTTTTTAAGTTTTCTTCAGAATCATTACCATTTTGGTGCCATTATTCAATTTGTAGTACTCTCCTTCAACCTTTATTTTTTAATGTATTTTTATTTTCAGCCGTTAAGGATGCTGAAGCAATATAGAGATTAGGGATTGAGGAAGTAAAGAAACTATTTTTTAATGTATTTTTATAGCATTCTTGAATATAGAATAGGATTTCAAACGCATCCGACTTTTAAAGTAAAACTGTAAGTTCGTCATAAGAAAATGCAATCTTGAATGACCACACTTGATGTTAATATTAGATAAATTTGAAAAATTGGCTTCCAAACTAATAATTTAATTTCAAACTCTCAAATATAGCAAGACAAACTTTTTTTAGGCTAAATTTTAAAAACAAGCTAAATAATATTTTTCGATATTTTTAAAACAATTTTGGTAAAAATTTGACAATAAAATAAATTAGACCAATCATAAACTTGATGATCAAATCATAGCCATTGATCAAGTCATATATAAGTATCACACATTTGAGATTTTCAGCCATTTTCCACTTGCTTTCCCAACTAAATATAGAAATGTATTAGTATTTACGTTATATTACTAATATAACCAACATAGTAATGTAATCACAACTACATTCCATTATATTTTTTAGTACATTATATTATCTAATACATTACAATTCATTAGCCCTTACCAAACATAACATAGCTTAAGTTCGTCATAAGAAAATGCAATCTTGAATGACCACACCTGATGTTAATATTAGAATAACTACAAGCAGTTTATTATGGTATTGTCTTAACTCTTAAGAGCAGGTAAAACAGAAATCAAATGCAGATCATTTTTCCTTCTCACCGATGCGCCAAAGTGTTCGATCATATCAAGGTTTTCTAGCTTCATCCCATCGGGAAGTTTCCAATCAAAATGGTAAAGAAATTGAGCTAGTGGAAGCTCCACATTAGCTATGCCAGATGTAATGCCAGGACACATCCTTCTTCCAGCACCAAATGGGATATACTCAAAATTGGCCCCTTTGAAATCAATTGCACTATCAATGAATCTCTCAGGGTAGAATTTCTCAGCTTTCTCCCAATGATTTGGGTCTCTTCCTATTGCCCATGCATTCACAATGACTTTGGTTTTAGCTGGTATTTCATACCCATTGATCTCACATCTCTCTCTGCTTTCTCTTGGAAGTAGCAAAGGAAGAGGAGGGTGCAGCCTTAAAGTTTCTTTAATTACTAATTGTAAGTACTTCAATTCATTAATTTTTGATTCATCAACATTTCTTTTATCACCAAACACTCTTCTCACCTCTTCTTGTGCCTTTTGCATTACTCTCGGATTCCTCAGCATTTCAGACATCGCCCATTCTACTGTTGATGATGATGTTTCACTGCCAGCGATGAAAATGTCCTGAAATACATAATTATTAATAGTGGATATAATTAGAAATTGATGAGTCTTATCTATTTTCGGAAAAACTTGAGAAGAACTAACCAGGATAACCGCTTTGATGTTATCAGTTGTAAATGGGAAGTCAAGACTTCCATCGGTCTGAATTCTTAAAAGAACATCAAGAAGATTCTCTTCTTCTTTCGATGTTTCCTTTCGAGATCTGCGTTCATCAATGATGTTTTCTAATATCCGGTCTGCTTTCTTGTGTAGCCTCACAAGTTTCGATCTCATCCCACTAATCACATTAAGCAATTTAATGGAAGGAAATAAATCTGCAAGGCTAAATCCTGCTGCAGCTTCCGTAATTTCCTCAAAAAGCGGTATAAATTGCTCCTGATCCTTACATTTATTACCAAAAGTAGCCCGGCCAGCAATTCCATAGGTTGAAGAGAACAACTTCCTGCTTAAATTAAATGGCTTCCCTACACAAGAAGATATTGTATTGATAAGATTTGAGACCTCTTCTTCCCTAATCGATCTGAAAGATTGAACACGCTTCACTGTTAGCAATTCCAGGATGCAAATCTTTTTCAACTGTCTCCAATAATCTCCATAAGGTGCAGCTGCTATATCTGTGAAGTTATAGAATATAATACTAGCAATTAAGAGAAAAGGCCTCTGAGCAAAGACGATATCATGAGTTTTCAAAACCTCTTTCGCAGCTTCAGGGGATGAAATGACTACATTGGAAACTTCACCGAGCTGAAGATGCATAATGCTTCCATATTTGATGGCCAGGTCTCTAAGGCGGCGATGGGGAGGAGTGCCAAGTAGCTGATGTATATTTCCTATGATAGGCAGTTTTTTCGGTCCTGGAGGAGTGATTGGAGAAGTAGATTGATTGGTTTTTGATGTTTTGAAGATCTTGAGAAGCATAAGAATGAAGAAAATGGAGGTGAATAGTGCAGGAAGTGACAGGAATTGGTTTTCCATGGTGAAGATTGGGAAGGGAAATTGATTAGAAAGCGGCCGTGCATGAGATGCCGTTTGTGCAATGCTTCACATCCGTATTCATAGATCTTTGCAGGCATTGACTTAGTTTTTGTCCGTAGTAAAGAAGAGAATCAAGCACCTGTGATCCCATTTTTCTTCTTCGGGTGGTTGGAATTATAATTTTTTTAATAACTCGATGTGACCAATAACAATTTAAAAATTTGATAGCAAAACAGATAGGATAATGCATTTTTCCTTTGAAAAAACCAAAATAGTTAGATTCGCATAATTTATTTTCATTAGTAGTATTACACGTGCTTTGATTTATTGAGAAACACTACCAGCTTAAGTTAGCCGTCTTTTAAGAATTCTGTAGAACAAAAAGATAAAATAAAATAGATAACTAAGAAATCTACTCAGAGTCTCCTCTCGTTGTCCTTTTACAATTTTAGAATAGTTTAGGAAAAAAAGAAAAAGAAATAATAGGTGAAGTAAAGTCAGTACACAAACCGGCTTCAACTAGGACAAAAGGACTTAGTGGTGTGTGAGTAATTTCCATTTATTCAATTTTTACTTCACATCAAAATAAAAGTTTTAATAACTTAATTTAGCCAAATAAAATTTTAAAAATCCAATAACAAAATTTGTAAGTACAAAGATGCAATCATAAGAGATCCAATGGTACACCAAGAAACAACTGATTCTCCCTTCAGCCATGTTTTTTTATGGAAGCTAAAAATGCCATGACAGATATTAGCTTCTCCGGGATGAAATCTATTGTTTGTGGAAAACAATAGATTTTGGTAGGATGAAATCCAGCTTCTCCGGGATGGGTCATTCTCAATACAAACGGTTCTTTTCGTTATTCCTTTCTACAGGCCGTGTGTAGTGGTTTATTTTGTAATGCTATGGAAAGGTGGAAGGATGGTTTTATTAGACCATGGTGGTGGTGAGAATACTTATTTTGCAGAAATTTGAAAAGTTATTTTTGGTTTGCAGAAAAAATGGAAGAGAGGTTGGAGACAAATTTTTCTTCAAGTAGATAGCAAAAGTGTGGTTTCAATTCTTACTTTGAACTTAGATGTCCACCCCTCACATAATCCTATCATTCTCCCCATTAGAGAGCTTTTAAATCTTTATTAGCAAGTTGTCATCCGCCACACCTACAGAAAAGTTAATACTGCTGTAAATTTTCTTGCCAACTGCACCTATAAGCAAGACAATAAGTTTGTCTGGCACTTTTCGTATCTTACTGGACTGGGTTTTACGATGTCATGAGAATTTCCTGCATGAGGTTGGCTATAATTTGAGTTGTTTTAGTTGTTTGCTTTCCTCTTCTTCTTTTTAAATAAATAAAAAAAAAAAGAAGCGATTATGCATTTTTTTAAATCAAAATAGTTAAATTCGTATAATTTATTTTTATTTGTAGTAGTACATCTGCTATGGATTGTTGATAAATATCACAAATTTTAGTTATTTTTAAATTTTTTTAAAATATAAAAAATAAAATAAATAACTAAAAAATTTACTCTAGAAAAACAAGTTTTCTCACTTCATTGTTGTAGAATTCTAATATGACTTAGAAAAAAAAAAGGCAAAATTCATAATTTCGTCTCTAAACTTTAACGTTTTTATATATTAAATTTCTATAATTTCATAACTGCACATTGATTTTTTTTAACTTTTACGTATTTACACATTGAGTTTCTATATTTTTAAAATTACTCTTTAAATTTCATAAATTTATCTATTAGAACATATTAAATACAGACGAACGTAAAAAATAATAGTGTTTCGTTAAAATACACGCGACTTTATCCGCGCTTGTATTATACCGCTATTTATACCGTCCCTTTTGAATTTAATATATTTTACTTAAAAATTTTAAGAATTTAATGTGTAGTTTTGAAAGTATAACAATCTAATATAAAAAAATCGTTAAAATAGAGAGACTAAAGTGTGGATTTTTCAAAAAAAAAAAAATAAAAGAAACAAAGAAAGAAAGAAATGGTAGGGAAAGGAAGTAAAGTCGGTAAACAAATCTACTTGAACTAGTATAAAAAGACCTAAAGCTCGACATAGTGATGCGCCAAAGTGTTCGATCATATCAAGGTTTTCTGGCTTCACCCCATCGGGAAGTTTCCAATCAAAATGATAAAGAAATTGAGCAAGTGGAAGCTCCACATTAGCTATGCCAAATGTAATGCCAGGACACATACTTCTTCCAGCGCCAAATGGGATATACTCAAAATTGGCCCCTTTGAAATCAATTGGACTATCAATGAATCTCTCAGGTTAGAATTTCTCAGCTTCTTCCCAATGATTTGGGTCTCTTCCTATTGCCCATGCATTCACAATGACTTTGGTTTTAGCTGGTATTTCATACCCATTGATCTCACATCTCTCTCTGCTTTCTCTTGGAGGTAGCAAAGGAGCAGGAGGGTGCAGCCTTAGAGTTTCTTTAATTACTAATTTTAAGTACTTCAATTCATTAATTTTTGATTCATCAACATTTCTTTTATCACCAAACACCCTTCTCACCTCTTCTTGTGCCTTTTGCATTACTCTTGGATTCCTCAGCATTTCGGACATTGCCCATTCAACTGTTGTTGATGATGTTTCATTGCCAGCGATGAACATGTCCTGAAATACGTAATTATTAATAGTTGACATAATTAGAAATTGACGAGTCTCTATCTATTATCGAAAAAACATGAGAAGAACTAACCAGGATAACCGCTTTGATGTTATCAGCTGTAAATGAGAAGTCAAGACTTCCATCGGTCTGAATTCTTAAAAGAACATCAAGAAGATTCTCTTCTTCTTTCGATGTTTCCTTTCGAGATCTGCGTTCATCAATGATGTTTTCTAATATCCGGTCTGCTTACTTGTGTAGCCTCACAAGTTTCGATCTCATCCCACTAATCACATGAAGCAATTTAATGGAAGGAAATAAATCTGCAAGGCTAAATGCTCCTGCAACTTCAGTAAGTTCCTCAACAATCGGTATAAATTCCTCCTGATCCTTACATTTGTTACCAAAAGTAGCCCGTCCAGCAATTCCATAGGTTAAAGAAAACAAGTTCCTGCTAAAATTGAATGGCTTCGCTACACAAGAAGATAATGTATTGATAAGATTTGAGACCTCTTCTTCCCTAATCGATCTTAACGATTGAACACGCTTCACGGTTAGCAATTCCAAGGTACAAATCTTTTTCAACTGTCTCCAATAAGCTCCATAAGGTGCAGCTGCTATATCTGTGAAGTTATAGAATATAATACTGAAAACTAAGAGAAAAGGCCTCTGAGCAAAGACGATATCATGAGTTTGCATAACCTCTTTCGCAGCTTCAGGGGATGAAATGACTACATTGGAAACTTCACCGAGCTGAAGATGCATAATGCTTCCATATTTGATGGCCAAGTCTCTAAGGCGGTGATGGGGAGGAGAGCCAATTAGCTGATGTATATTTCCTATGATAGGCAACTTGTTTGGTCCTGGAGGAGTAATTGGAGAAGTAGATTGATTGGTTTTTGAAGTTTTGAAGATCTTGAGAAGCATAAGTATGAAGAAAATGGAGGTGAATAGTGCATGAAGCGAGAGCAATTGGTTTTCCATTAGGTAGGGAAATTGATTAGAGAGCGGCTGTGCATGAGATGCCGTTTGTGCAATGCTTCACATCCTTAAAAAAAATAAATACAAAAAAGTAGATTAAAAAAATGAGATGAAGAAATTGGCAAAGACATACTGGCTACGTTTGTTTTCCCGTACAATACACGGGACAGAATTAAATAATACCTTTTAATACAATAGAAGGTGTTTGGCCAATTTTTTTAAAAAATAATACATGGCTTATTTAATACATAACTAAATTTTTATCCCCCGTTCACCGGAGATAATAATACACCTCCCTACCATGGGTTTATTCAATAGGTAGAACACTTGCTAAACTAAAATACAGAGCAATCAAACCCGGCGCCACTGTCACCTCCGGTATTGCCTCCTCTCCGGTGCTATTTTTGCTTTTGGTTGTGCCTTCATCTTCAACAGGTATTCTATATCCATTTTTTTTTTTAAATAATAAAACCCTAAGCATCAAATCTCCCTCTGATTATTCATCCAGCCACCACCGAAGTTTCATTGGCTGACCAAAGCTTTCATCGCGGATTAGAAATTTTGTTTTCCGGTTAGTATATCCATTATTTCGTTTTCTTTCTCTTAGATTTCACTTGATTTCATTTTTCATCTTGGAATAAATTGGATCCTATTTTAAGTTCTTGGTTGATTCTTATTTTCTTCTCTACTCACATCTTTCTCCCAATGCAATTTTTGTTTCTTTCATGTTTGTTTCATTTTTTTTTTAATTTCTACGAGAAATTGTAAGCTTGAAATCAGTGAGAAAAAAATAGAGCAATTGCTGGTCATTGTTTGATTTAAAAGTCCGTCACTTTTTGCTAAATTCCAAATGTTTATTCTTATTGTTTTGTTTATTTCGCAAGTGCTTCTGCTAACTTCCTGCTCCATATACTCTACAGTCTACAAATTTGCAATTTGAATTCTTGAGTTGTTATCTCTCGGAGCTAAGTTTGTTAGATTATCAGTGTCTCCGATTTTACCATCACTAATTGTTGCATCAACTGTTTACCTTTCAAGATTTACAATACAACCAAAGATGCACCGTGGGTATATGACTAACTTGGGGATTAAAGAAATGTATTGTATTTCTTAACTATAGAAAATAACCAAAATGAAGGTGATGTATTTCAAAAGCTTCTTAATTTTATGTTTGTGATGTGTTTGCTATGAATGACAAAGCATTAGGGGAAGCTAATTGTTGAAAGGCTGAGATTAGAATGTCCTGAAAAATAAGAATAATTACAAGTCTTTAAAGATAATCTCTTTTTATTTGCAAGTTTTATACATGGCCATTGAGGATTGAGGAATCAAAACTATAAGCAACCTAGTAGAGTTGAACAATCTTTAGATTTGCAGAAATGTCACTGGATTTTTCCAGTCTTTCTGAGGCTAGTTAATTTTCTTGTTATCATCGGGGCTTGGATTTGCTTTTCTTGTTCCTTTTACCTATTATAGAATCAGGCAGTTTCTTTCTTCCCTATTCTTCTTATATATGAGAGATTTTCATGGTCAGTTATCCTCAAAGAGAAGATTGAAGATCCAAGGTGATATTCATTGTAATTGTTGTTATTAGATAATATGATTGTATAGAATACTTTATAGCAATTTGTGTGGGCAGAGTCTGGTTTATATTAAATTTTGCTATATATCTATTGTAGAATTTATCCAAGAGTTTTTAACTTTAATATGAATAATTTACTAATATGAGTAATTTATTTCTTTCTAGATTTTCATTTGATGTGCTCTAGTTATATGAGAGTAGTGGGAGTAGTTTATCTTTTTATCTTTTAATTGAATTTTGAGAAACAGTGAAATATTATATTATGCATTGTTGGCATTTCTACTGGTTAGCATTGTTGTTGCTAACAAAAATTGAGGTTTTTCCTAGAAGTAGAAGGTACGTTGTTGCTAACAGAAGAACGGTGAAACTTTCTAAGTTGTAATCACTCCCGAATAGAAGGTAAAGAAATAATTTTATAAGTTTTTTCCTTATTTGTTTGTTTCACTATATATATTTCTCAATATATACTGTTTATGTCTTATTGGCTGCCGTTGGTTTTTAGTTGTTCATTCGTTGGAGACTGTTGCTTTTGGTTTTTGAGACATCTCAGTAGGCTGTATCTGGTAGTTTCTTCAGTTTCATCGTTTTCGTATCAGGTGCTCATCGATCTGCTCCTCCTTCTAGTTCTCTCCTCTCTAGTTTCAGCTGGCATCTATTGTTTTTTGAGAGTTGCTTTGCAACTCCTTTTAGATTGGGTTGGTCTAAGCTTTGTTTTTTCTAGCACGTCCTTTTTTTTGGTTTTTTTTCTTTGGGGTCTGTTAGCTCTGCTTCTGCTTTTTGTCTTTACTGCAATTTCTGCAGAACTGGGGACCAGGTGTGGTCTTTCTTGGGTTTACTGGTTGAGAGTTGTTGGGATGCCTACTGGGGTTCTTCATGGTAGTAGGCAAAGTTTGTTTTGTTTTATTTGGTTGGTTGGTTTTTGGGAATCTAGGGTTCTGTTATTTTGTGGTTGGCCTTCTTTTGGCCCCTGTTGTTTTTTTTTTTTTTGCTAATTCTCATCTAATAAAACTCATCAGCTTATCAAAAAAAAATTATTGTTTCTGTCTTGCTTTCTATTTCTTCAAGGATATATGTAATTTGAAATTGTGTTTAAATTTTGTCACGGTGATTATACTTTGTATAGTTTATAAACTTATGAAGAAGAATTTGCAGTCAAAGAATTTGAATTAATTTAGTTTTAATTATTATTTTTTTGTTACAGTGCATTTGATTTGGAATTAGCTATACTTGAGAAAATGTTTCTCATCTATTTGTAAATTAATAGTTATAAATAAATTTATTGTGAAAGTAAGTATAGTAGTGGAATGCATGCAATAGAGATAAATTATCTTCTCTCAATCAATTGCTCATTGTTTAGAACATGGAACTATAAAGTAAATAAATAAATTTAGGTAGGGAGAGGGATAAGATCGAGCTGTATTCACTTTACGGATCTATTAAGCCACATCTCCTTTTAATAACTTTAGAATAGAAACTTCAAACCAAATCTCACTTTTCCTTTTATCTAGTTATGTCTAAACCTGTTTATATAACACTACATTTTGGTCCCAATGTCCCAAAAGTCTCAAGTTTTTCTTATATATATATATATATATGTTGTGTGTGTGTTCTATTTAGTCATCCCAATAATAGTTTCACGAAAACTTGAAAGAAGTAAAAAAGAAAATATGATGCCTAATTAGAAATAATTAATTAATCTTGATTCCAATTAACTATGTAAGAAATTATTTGGTAGGTCTATTGATTAACAACTAATAAGCTTAATTAATATAAAGAGTAAATGAACCAATTGTGGTTGGTGTGAGTGGTAAGGCACTCTCATCCCTTAAGTGAGGTCAGGGGTTCGATCCCCCTCACGTACGGAGCAACACATTGGCCAGCATACTACCCCTTAATTGGGCCGACACGGTGCGAACGAGGATTAGTCTGGATGTGGTACGGGCTTAAAGGTGCCTTCCACAGTTGGAGCCCATCCAGGATACCCCGTGCATTTCGCAAAAAAAAATATAAAGAGTAAATGGATAGTCTAGTTGGAGTTCGGAAAAAAGGGGTCAATAAAGAGTAAATGATGAAGTTTATTTATTTCGATCTGTTATTGGACTATGTATAAAATTATTAATATTAGCATATTTGTTAATATATTTTAGCTATATAATTAAATGTTATTATTTGTTTAATTGTTAATTTATCTACTAATATGCATTTGTATTTCAAAAAAATTGTGAATTTTTTTTAAAAAAAATTGATTAATGTACTAAAAATACTTTTGCCTGAATTGGTAACATTAAAAATAATTTAATTTTACATAATTTTTTTTAAAATAGTATAATACAACGTTATGCACCAAATACAGTATAAAATAGTACAGACTAATACAATTTTATATCAAACACTGTATAATATTATACAAATTAATACTGTACATGCTAATACTATACAGGTTAATACTATACAGTCTAATATTATACAGTCTAATACAATACAGGGAATCAAACGTAGCCACTGAGTATGTAGAGAATGGGAAACGGTGTAGATGCAGATGGCATAGTTTTGGTTTGATGATAAAAGGAGGGTATATTTGGTTTTATCAATATTAATAAAGATTATAATTGAAAAACAAAATTTCTGTACAGTGGAGAATCACTGTATTAGTGATTGAAAAAATGGCCTTAAAACCATGAAATAAAATCATGGAAAACTATACAATCATTTAAACCACCAAAATAAATATTATTTTGATGTGTAAAATACAATAATGTGCAGTGAAATAATCACCGTCAAACAAGCTCTAAGTGTGAGAGAATAAGTGTAGAAAGGTATGTGCTAGCGTCTGAGAATATGCGAGTGAAAAGTGGGTCAGGTTTGTGGAAGTGTTTGATAATGGTGAGTGTAAAATATTACAATCGATATAGTAAATAAAACTCAACATGGTTACATCATATTGTTAAATTTAGTCTATGGCGGCCTACCTTTCTTTTTTCTTTTTCCCCGTACGCAACTTCAAAGTTTAAGTTAAGAGTGTATACGAATCTTAATTTTTCTGTATCAAATCGAAATACCGAAAAAAAAATGCAGTACCGAATTATGCCTTTGACTTTTTGATTAGAATCGAACTGAATTATACCGTTGACTTTATTTCGAACAGATCTGGATATTTTATATAGAACCGAATCGAAAACTATATTGAATTATACTGAATTATCTTGTACCGAAATAACTGATATTTATTAATTATTATATATAATATTAATAATTTATATATAGATATTACTTATAATTTTTATTCGAATACTCATCTATTTTTAGGACAATATCTATATGAATATCTAAATTAATAATATAATTAAATATATTTATTATATATAATGAAATATTACCAATTAATGTATTATATGAGTGTATAATCATTTTACTAATTAATTTTATTTATTTTTAGTGTAATTCAACTAGTATTTGTATATTTTTGCACAATACCTATATTAGTAATTGAGTTATAAATCAATAATGTAATTATATATAGTTATTATGTATAATAAAATTTTATCAATTAATATAATTATATGAGTATGTAATTATATTATCAATTAAATTTATTTACTTTTATATCATAAATGATTGCATGTACTTATATGAGTGCATAATCATATTATCAATTGATTTTATTTATTTTTAGTATCACTCAAATGGTATTCATTTATTTTTAGTTCAAGGCGTAAATAAATATATAAATTAATAATTTAATTATATAGTTTAGAAATAAAATAAAATTATTTATTGTATTATATGCATGTATAAAGTGATTTAATCTTATACTAAATGCGTGATTTTTTGGGATATGAAATTCAATTAATTATTTTTCATTATAACAATTGAATTTAAGTATTCAACTATACCAATAGATAGACTAGAGTACCATTTAAAATGTTTGATAAACAACTTGAATATTAAGGAATACATAAAAAAGAGACATAAAGATTTCTTAAATTAAAATGAGAATTATATTTTTATTAATTATGTTTTCTAACATTTTCTGAAATATCTATCTTCTTTTTAACACACAAAAAAAAAAATTAACATTAGCTTATAAAATACTTTATTTTATAAATTATTTTATTAATAGTTATTTAAAAAATATTTTATATTTACTCTCATCTTTATAAATAATGGTAAACATAAATTATTTTTCTAATGGTAAAAAACTAAATTTAGGATTAAAAATTAAATTTAAAATTTTTTAAGAGTGAAAATTTTTTTATTTTGGAGTTTTGGAGGGAGTAAAAAATTGAATTAAGTACTTAATAATTTTAAAAATATTGAAAATAGAATTATTTGAGGTGACAATGAAATTAGGTTTAGGTTTCTCTTCCTTCACTCTTTTCCCTTTTCTGCCTCCTCTCTACCTTCACCATGCTCTCCTGCTTCACCTTTCGCCACTGCTCCCCACTCTGCAAATTTGAGCTCACCGGTCTTCGCCTCTCGTCACTACCATCCACCTCTTGCCACTGCTAGCGACATCGCAAGTCAGTTCTTTTATTCAATTTTTGCTTCTAATTTTTTTACTCTGCTTTTTGTGAATTCTGGTTTTGCTTGAAGAACCCATGTTTTTATTTGTTATTCTCGGTAAGATTTGTTGATAAAGTAGATTTGTTATTCTTGACATTCTTTAAAACTAGCAGAAACGACATTGTGATTTATTTTTGACTTGTATTTTCTAGAGATTGTGTGTATTTTGAATTTATTGCATTCTTCTCGAACTAATCGTAACATTTTTTTAATGGAAATGGAAAAATAAATGCAGTCAAAATTTGATAAGTATTAGGGTTCGATTAACAAGATGAATGTTTTTCTTTTCATAGCTTTGATCTTGCGTCTTAGATTTAAAATGAAATTTCTAATTTCAAAATACACATGTTTTTATGGTGAGCATAAGACAGAGAAATTATTTTTTAAAGTGATAACTACTTTGAATGAACTAATAGAAGAACATAAAAAATTAGAAGAGGTTAATGTTAATCAAATTGTAGCCCCAACACCTAATTTCGATGATGTTGATGCATGGTTTTTGGAAAATGAAGATAAATAGCAAGTTGTATCTCAAAGAGATTTGGATGCTTATTTGACTAATAAATTAGTAAAAAATTCTCCTGATTTTGACTTTTTGAGTTGGTAGAAGATAAATGATAATTTGGCTAAAACTGCTAACTAGAGATGTCTTGGTTGTTTAGTGTTAGACTGTAGCTTCTGAATCAACTTTTAGCATTGGGAAGAACTTTAGACAAATTTAGAAGTTATTTAACTTCGATTACAGTCAAAATTTTCATTTGTTGCCAAAACTGGTTGAGATCGGCTACACTTTTAGTTTCAGATGCATCAACCGAAGAATTTAAAAAATTTAAATCGAGTAATTATTATATTTGCATAATTTTTTTTTTTAAATTTTTTGTTTTATATTTATATTTTTTGGGGATCTAATTATTTAAAATTTGTATTGTTTTAGATATTATTCAAGATTTTGAAATCAATATCAGCATAATATAGAGAAAGATTGTCGAATATTAATTTTTAAGTAATATATTTTGACGTAAATTTTAATTATACTTCTTGAGATATTTTAATTGTATTTGTGTTTATTATTGTGTGAATTTATTTTACAAAATTTTAAAAATATTGAATTATCCGAAATACCGAATTGTATTGTACTATATTGTTTAGTACCGAAAAAATCGAAGAACCGTACCGAATTGTCCCGAATTTTTATGAAACTGTACCAAATTGTCCATAATTTTCAAGACAATACCAATACTTGATTTTTAAAATATTCAAAATTTCAAGAAAATATGAAAATTTATAAATCTCTGAATTTGTACCATACCGTGTACATCCCGAGTTCAAATCAATGTTATAAAAAATGGACCGGTCGGTAGAACCGGTTTAACTGTAAACATGCTTGTTTAATGTACAAAAACCAGAAGGAACCATTTTGAACCGGTAGAAAACCGGTTAAACCAGGCTAAAACCAGAGAAAACCAGGTAAAAGCATAATAAACCGGTTTAAATTTAAAAAATAAAATTTTGTTCAAAATATTCATACAATATTATTTTTTCCTGAAAAAATAAAATATAAGTTTAAATACAAAATAATTAAAATTTAAACAATTTTGATGAATTTTTTTATGAATAAAATAAAAATTATAATTTATATTTGATGAATTTCTTTAAAAATTTACAATTTTTTACTATATTTATCTTAAATTTTTCTTATAAATAATGAATAACTTGAAAATATTGTCTTATTATTAATGTTTGATGATAAATTTATTTTTTTAAACTATTTTTAATTTTTTATATAGTATTATTTTCATAATATTTATATAAAACTTAAAAAATAATATTATTTTTTAAAAAAAACCCGGTTGAACCCCAACAAACCGGTCGAATTACGAACCCTTGACCTCTTCGGCTCTTTGTCCAGTTCGATTTTAATAACATTGGTTTAAGTCAAGCTAAATCGGTTCTTTGTTCGGTTCAGTTTTAATAACACTGGTTTAAGTCAAGCTAAATCGCGTACTCTAAATTTAGTTTTGTTGGAGCTGCTGAAATTTTGCTTACGTGGCTTAAGATATCATAAGAGACGAGTCTCAGATCAAGTAGAGTAGGGGCAGAAGTGGTTTCTCGTATTATTATGTTATATAAGGTTTGCGTTTAGATTTATATCAAATATTTATGTAAGATGAAGCAGAAGAAGAAAAAAAAAAAGTTAATGCATTTAATTTTATGTTATGTTTATTAATGATATTTCTGTTTATACAAGTTAATTATTGTGTTTGAATGTTTTATAGTTTCTTTTGTTTTGATCGGTCTTTTCAAATCTAGCATTTTGATTTTCAAGTTGATGTTTCCATTTGCTGGAAATCTTTTCTAGTTCTAACTCTTCCATTCAAATCAAAATTGCAATCTTCAATCACAGAAAAGAATTTTAAACTGTTAGAAGTTTTTACAGCTATGGAGTGACGAGTAAAACATTATTGATCTCTACCACACAATCTCACCAACTCTGCAAGGGGTAGCAATAAAACATAATCTAGTTAAGCAAAATATCAAAAGTCCAATGCACAGCACTTAAACAATCTTCAACACAAACATGTCCGAATTTAAAATATTTATTCGTCTTGGATGAAAATACAAATAGATAATCAGAATTGAGATTTTCTGGGTTCTATCTATTTTGATTGCTGCCTCTTTAGCCATTGATAAACTTTCGTGAAATTCAAACAATTTAGGGTGGGATTTCACAACAAAAAAACTACCAATTAGCGACTAAAATTAGCGACAGCTCAATTTCCGTCGCTAATTTTGCGACGGATTAGCGACTGTTTTATCATTGCGTCGCGAGAATGATATTTGCTATTTTTTTGCGACGAAATAGAGACGGAATTAATAAACAGTCGCTAATTATTGGCGGGAAGAGTACGCGCCCTGTTTTGCGACGGAATTAGCGACAAATTTTCCGTCGCTATATTTTATAATTTTTTATCCAGGAAATTAGTTCCAGAAATTTTAGCGACTAAAATTTTAGTCGCTAATTTTGGCGGGAAAATTTAGCGCCTTTTTTGCGACGGTTTAGCGACGGAAATATATCTGTCGCTAAATAGTATTTTGTTGCTGTAATACGATTAGCGACGGAATTATTTAGTCGCTAATCTGTCGCAAATAAATTAAAAAATAAGTTTTTAAATTTCACTCTTATGGTTTATGTATAATTTCAAGTAATTTTAATATACACCATATAAAATGAATATTTTCTTTTGTAACAGAAAATTATAAATTATTTTATAAGTTAATAATTTTTTACCAATTTATACCAAAATCTAATGTTATTTATTTAGAAAATTTACATTTTTAATCATAATAATAAACTAATTATTATGATTATTATATATTTGCGTGTTCAAGATTAATAAAAATAAATATTTATAAAATTTATTATTTCATTCAAAATAATAATAAAAAAATTTGCAATTTATTTTTATTTTTAAAAATTTAAATCAAATATTAAATTATTAAAAATTAAATTGATTTGTTTATCAATTATCCCCAAATATAAACTTATTTATTTAAAAAAATTACATTTAAATAATAATAATAAAGTAATTGTTATAAGCATTATATAGTCATATTATGAAAAATAATTCCTAAATTTAATTTCTATTATTTTTCTAAATGAATAAATTTTCTAATATTTATATACACACACACACACACTTTTCAATTTTATTTCTATTATTTTTCTAAATGTTCAAAGCTCCATCTAAACTCATTCTTACCATTTAACTTCACTACCGCGGTTACCTAATTGAGTGTTATGGAAGACTAAGTAAACTTACTGATTTGAAAATGGAGAAATGGCTTTGAAATTCTAAACATGGCCAGATTAATAAATAAGTTAAGATATTATCTGATAAATCCAAATATATAGTCCATTTGAATCTGCATATTTACGGTTTGGTTGGATCTTCAAATACAAATTGAACAGCTTTTATAAGGAATAGTGTAAGTAAAGATTCAACGGTTAAGTATATGCCGTTAGATCGGCCTGATTTTTGGTGAGTACGTTCGAAACTTCTTGTTGTTAATTTTGAATGGTGAAGATTAGTTTTTAAGGTCTGTAAGTTTAGTTTTTATTGCAAAAAATAGACTATTTTCTGAATTTTTTACGTAATGACCAGTTTTGTATATGAAGACGATCGGAAAATCATTTGCCGTTAGATTGGTCTGATTTTTGTGAGTACGTTCAAAATTCCTTGTTGTTAATTTTGAACGGTAAATATTAGTTTTTAAGGTCTGTAAGTTCAGTTTTTGTTGTAAAAAAGAGGCTATTTTCTGGATTTTTTACGTAATAACCAGTTTTGTATATGAATACGATCGAAAAATCATTTTATCCCATCTATCTTTCACCGTATCAGCCACCTTGACAAACTCACATCATTCTATCTTCAATTAACTTTAGATATACAAAACCATTAAGTGATCCCTACATTACATTCACTGTATACAATTATCATATTAATGAAATTTTACCAATTAATTTAATTATATGAGTATATAATTACCTCAGTAATTAATTTTATTTTATTTTTCAGTATCATTCAACTAATATTTATCTATTTTTTTATAATACTTATACGAGTAATTGAGTATACTTCATTTTATAAATTATTTAATTAATACTTTTAATTTAATAGTTATTTAAAAATATTTTATATTTACTTTGATCTTTATAAATAATAATAAATATAAATTATTTTTTATTGGTAAAAGATTGAATTTAAGATTAAAATTAAATTTAAAATTTTTTAAAAGGGAATTTTTTTTATTTTGAATTTTTGGAGTGAGTAAAAAATTTAATTAAGTAATTAATTATACATATTTACCAAATTATCCTTGAATATAAAGGCAAAATGATCAAAATTGGGAGGGATATTTTAGTATTTTCAAAATACTAACCCTAGATATAAAAGGCAGTGGTGTGAGTGGCCACAAATTGAGAAAGAAAAAGAAAAGAATTAAAAAAAGGGGGAAAACGCAGCTTCTCTGTTTCTTCTAGCTCCATCAAGCGGTTCCTCCTTTTTCCGGTGACTGTCAGCGGCGAACGATGAGACGACCACCGCCGGAAGACTCCCAAGGGCAAGATGAATCATCCGACGCCCTCTATGGCCCCTCACTCGCCGGCAGCAGGGAGATCAGCGAGGAGAAGCTGTCGATCGTTTTGCTGGATTTTCGACGAAACGGCAGCCTAGGTAGGCGTGTGACCACTGGAAGCAACATCTTGAGACTCCGATCTTCACGATGATAGTATTGGTGTACACCGGCGGAACTCAGGCGAGGATCCGGCGAAGCTCCGGTGAATAAAGTATGGCACTATGTTCTCTTTATGTCCCACGCTCTCTCCTCACTGTCACTCCCCGTCTCTCTCTCTCTATCTCTCTCTCACTGTTCGAATTCGAATTCATTTGTTGTTGATAATTTGAGAGCTTATATGCAGATTATTGATGTAGCTTCTATTTTGGGACTGGAATGTGATATTTCTGATCATGCTTTTCAGCTATTTAGGGATTGTTGCTCAGCTACCTGTCTGAGAAACCGCAGCATTGAAGCTCTCGCTACTGCTGCTCTTGTTCAGGCTATTAGGGAGGCCCAGGAGCCCAGAACGCTTCAGGTTTATTTAATTTTCAGCTTATGCTTGTCTTTGGTTCTGCTTTGAAGATCCAAAATTTTCATATTTGCTCAAATTTGCCTTCGTGTTTGAAACTGTACTTCCTAGTGGATTAGCTTTGTAATGCCAAAGAATAGGACAAATGCTGCCCAAGCTATTTCTCGATTGAAAACTCAGCTTAAAAAATTACAACAATCTAAGACTTTGCAGCTAGATCTTATTCATTAAATAATGAAAATAAACAAATATAATTTACTAGTTCTTTTATTTTATAAAATTATTATATGTATTAAACACGTTTTTTTTTCTTTTTAAGCTATCAAAAGAAGCAAAAAAAAATCAGAATTAGAATAGGAAACAAGAAAATTTGGAATATGTAAAAAAGTTGCCCAAGCTAAGGAGTGAGATGCTAAGTTTGCACTCAGCCTAATGCATTGGAAAGACACAATAGAAAAATTGGTCTTCAAATTGAGACAACCTGAGATGAGACATCCAAGATCAAAGGTGGAACTTAAAAAGTTATTCAACTTCCTTAAGGCAGGAAAAATGCTTTCTTAAACAAAAAATACTAAGTTGTAATTGGAGGGAAAAAATTATGAATAAAACCAAGAAAACAATTAACAAAACCTCCTTCATAGTCCCTCAAGATAGCACCAAAACCCACATCCCGCTCTTCATTAAAAATAACTGCATCAACACTGCACTTTAAGAAGCCCATTTTCAGCCTTTGCCAACAAGAAGAAACTGACACGTTGCGGTAAGAAGAAATATTCACGTGAGCTACCTTTGACAACAGCTAGTTGTGCATAAACATGGTAGCAAGATTGGTCTCATCATTAGTCCAAGAATCCCTCATAATTGAGATGGAACTTCCATTTCTAACTCTCCATCAAACGCATAACTTAAGTAGATTTTTAACTTCATAAATAACAAACTGATTTATAGCAAACTGATTTTTCTTTTTTTACTTATTTTCCAGGACTGTCATTAGAAAAATGATCTTCTTCTTTGATGGTTGGTGAGACTTAAAATAAAAAATTTCTAAAATTAGAATGCCTTTAATCTAACAAGGAGAAGTAACTATTATCTCCTACTTCATTTGCAATATCTGAAATGCAATAGGTATGAATGCCATAACTATTTTATACAAAACCCACACGTTATCACCATTAAAGTGTAGAGCTATTTATATCCACGTAGCAAATTCAACAGGGTGCTGGAGCTCATATTAAAGTTAGCTTTGATCATCTAATATATTGACCTGCTGTAATTTTGTGGTTTTAACTCAAATGTCCTTTGTTCTTTTAATTTGCAGCTGTATATATATTAACACAGCAACCTGTCTTTGAAGGACTAGGTATGGAATGGATTTGGATAATCCTAATTGACAACATGCATTTTCTGAATTATTACATGCTATTCAGGTCCTTAAATTGTCTTCCATCTTACTGGTTGTTCCAGGTACATCCAGTAAATTAACACCACCGTGATTAGAAACCTCGCTGACAGAGGGGAACACATCAAGATTCTGGTTGGTTAGTTCTAAAACTTGTACTAGTTCTTTTATTTGCCAAGAGTGACCTGTGTGTTTACTTTCCTCCAATGAAACACATGTTCATTTCTTGGTGGACACATACACTTGATTGACTAGGAAACCTATTGGTTTTGGGCTTCTGCTGGTCAGTGATTTTGTTTCACATTTAAGTAGCTCATATCTTATCATGTCACAAGAGAGATAATCTTGCAGCTTGTTTTGTTCATTGAGCTCTTTCGTCCTTTTGGTTTCAACTTAACGTGCTTAGGAATTAACTCAACTTAGGCAAAGTTGTAGAAACCTTCCGTTAGAGATTGGTTTATCTTGGGCTTACAGTTATTTAACTTCTCTTTTAACTTGCAATCTGTGATTTGTCTTTCTACTATTATTGGTTTAATGGCTTCCTTGTACTTTTTCATTTCATATTTTGGCTAGCCTTTTCCATCTGGCAAGTGCAAGACAAACGTTCCACATTTCTATGCATATTTTATATCTCCTTGTGACAGATATTCAAACAAGAACCTATCATTTGGAATTGTTGATCTAGGACTCTTCCCAAATGCAGCAGAAAAGTTTGGAATATCTCTTACTGGTAAGGAATACGTATTGTAAAGCAATTTTTTCAGTGTTCTTTCTTTTTTTTGTTCAATTGTCCTCTAGAAGATGGCTATGATGATATCTTGCACCTATAGAGGGGATGAGCCAGCTTCCAACATATATATTATTTGAGAGTGCTGCTGAGGTTACACGCTTTCCAGAGTGGAATTTTAAAGCAAAATCTTCACGTCCTCCGATTACGACGGTACTTAGCCAACTTATTTTTTAGCAGATAACTTTTATGTTGAATATCTTTCCTCATTCCCTATCGTCTAATGGTAATAATCCCTCATATATTCCTTGCACGCTATTTTTATCTATTGGTTGCACAAGCTTTGTCTTTTTTTTTCCAAATCTTACCTAACCGATAAATTTTCAAATCCAGTTGTTGATTTTGAGACCTGGGTTTGAATTGGGAAGTGGAAAGTCCGGTGATTCTGATTTTTTTCCACTAAGATGGAAATACATTTCATGCTTTTTCTTAGGAATTTACTGTTAAACTTTGTCTTGTTGCTTTATAATTGATTATAATTTGTGATGTTATTTGCTATCATATTCTGTTTATGGCTTTCTTAATGTGATGATTGTGATTGGTGGTTTTTCTAATTATTGCTAAATATTCAATTGCTAGGCTCTTCTTTGAAGCCCACTGATCTGTGTCTTTCATCCGCTAATGGCTCCAGTAAAGCCAAGCTTGCTGTTTATAAAACCCCATTTACAGTTCGAGCAAGGTACAACCTCGTTATTTTTCATATAAATTCTCCAAAAATAAATCATTGACTATTACATGTAGATAAGAAATTCCCATAATTATGTATCTTTCACGACAGGATTTCATGGAAAATCGTGAACAAAGATGGCTTGGGAAGACCAATTTTGTAGAGATTTTCGTTCATTCTGGCAGATTTTTAGGAGTTTTGATAGGATGTGGACCTTTTAATTTTGGAAAATAACACTGTTGATGCTAATTAGTATGATATTATTACTATTTTGTTGTTTTAAAATATATTGTTTGATATTATGTATGTTTTCAATTACTATTATATATATATATATGTGAGTGTGTATTTTGGAACATATTCTGATTTGGAATAAATATATATTTGTATGTGTGAAATTATTGTTATGTACAGGTTGAAAATAAATAAATAACCATTATTTTATACAGGATCAAAATTTTCAAATACAGCAAAAGAAAAAATTAAATTATGAAATAATTTAGCGACGGATATGCGACAGAAAATCTGTCGCTAATATGTAATAGATATAATTTCAGAAATAATTAGCGACCAAATTAGCGACAAATTTTCGTCGCTAAATTTTATACTAAATTTTTATTTAGCGACGGAAACTTTAGTCGCTAAATATTATTATTATAATTCGACGACTAATTAGGAATATAAATTAGCGACGAAAAACAAATTTTGCGATGAAATATTTCGTCGCTAAATTAGCGACTGAATTTGAAATTCGCCGCTAATATATTAGCGACTGGCCTATTAGCGACTGTTCGTCGCGGCGTCGCTAATTTTAATTAGCGACGGAAAATAGCAAATTAGCGACGGAATTTGCCGTCGCTAATCAGCAGTTTTTTTGTAGTGGTTTATGATTTTGATGTGAAACAAAAACCTAAAGCCTAGTCCAGAGGTAAGAGAAAAGGTAATACTATTACTGGATATATGAAATTTTCTTCGTTGTAAATTTCATTTGTGGGTTTCTGGTAAGTTTTCGAGTTTCATTGAGCTTATTAGGAGAAATCAAAGCTTGAAGGAGTCCTCTGCTGCTGCTGGATATATGAAATTTTCTCTTAGTTTTGTTGAACCATCCAAGTCAGCATGCCACGTGTCAGATTCTTATTAGTTGCTGACATGGCATGTTGATGTGGACGGCTCGTTTTACGTGGCAGCTGACATGTCAATATTGACACATCAGCTGATGACATGGCCAAAAATACACATCCATGTGTGCACAAGTAGTTGACGTGAAATGCCACGCCAATATTTTGACGTTGGTCTTCACTAAGAACTGGTCATGATAACTTTTCCGTAAAATACGACTAACTTCACTGATATTTATGTCGCAAAAAATTATTTAATTATTTTTACATTATTATGCTTAAATTCAGTGATTACAGATGAAATTAACACTCACTTCTACTCATACAAAACTTGTTTTAAAAATTTAGCGACCCAATTCACCTCCTCTTGTGTGTCATTGGACCAACAAAACCATGAAATAAAATCATGGAAAATTATACAATCGTTTAGACCACCAAAATAAATACTATTTTGATGTGTAAAATACAATAATGTACAGTGAATAATCACTATCAAACAAGCTCTAAGTGTGAGAGAGTAAGTGTAGAAAGGTGTGCCTAGCGTGTGAGAATATGCGAGTGAAAAGTTTTCTTTTTAACTTTTCTTCAGAATCATTTCCATTTTGGTGCCATTATTCAATTTGTAGTACTCTTCTTCAACCTAGCTTTATTTTTTAATGTATTTTTCTTTTCAGTCGTTAAGGATGCTGGAACAATGTAGAGACTAGGGATTGAGGAAGTAAAGAAATTATGGCTTTGGGCTTGAAGTTTTATGGCATTCTTGAACGTGGAGAAGGATTTCAAACACATCCGACTTTTAAAGTAAAACTGTAAGTTCATCATAAGAAAATGCAATCTTGAATGACCACCCCTGATGTTAATATTAGAATAGCTACAAGCAGTTTATTATGGTATTGTCTTAAGAGCAGGTAAAACGGGAATCAAATGCAGATCATTTTTCCTTCTCACCGATGCGCCAAAGTGTTCGATCATATCAAGGTTTTCTGGCTTCATCCCTTCGGGAAGTTTCCAATCAAAATGGTAAAGAAATTGAGCAAGTGGAAGCTCCACATTAGCTATGCCAAATGCAATGCCAGGACACATCCTTCTTCCAGCGCCAAATGGGATATACTCAAAATTGGCCCCTTTGAAATCAATTGGACTATCAATGAATCTCTCAGGGTAGAATTTCTCAGCTTCTTCCCAATGATTTGGGTCTCTTCCTATTGCCCATGCATTCACAATGACTTTGGTTTTAGCTGGTATTTCATACCCATTGATCTCACATCTCTCTCTGCTTTCTCTTGGAAGTAGCAAAGGAGCAGGAGGGTGCAGCCTTAAAGTTTCTTTTATTACTAATTGTAAGTACTTCAATTCATTAATTTTTGATTCATCAACATTTCTTTTATCACCAAACACTCTTCTCACCTCTTCTTGTGCCTTTTGCATTACTCTCGGATTCCTCAGCATTTCAGACATTGCCCATTCAACTGTTGTTGATGATGTTTCACTGCCAGCGATGAAAACGTCCTGAAATACGTAATTATTAATAGTTGATATACTTAGAAATTGATGAGTCTCTATCTATTTTCGGAAAAACATGCGAAGAACTAACCAGGATAACCGCTTTGATGTTATCAGTTGTAAATTGGAAGTCAAGACTTCCATCGGTCTGAATTCTTAAAAGAACATCAAGAAGATTCTCTTCTTCTTTCGATGTTTCCTTTCGAGATCTGCGGTCATCAATGATATTTTCTAATATCCGGTCTGCTTTCTTGTGTAGCCTCACAAGTTTTGATCTCATCCCACTAATCACATTAAGCAATTTAATGGAAGGAAATAAATCTGCAAGGCTAAATCCTGCTGCAATTTCAGTAATTTCCTCAACAAGCGGTATAAATTCCTCCTGATCCTTACATTTGTTACCGAAAGTAGCTCGCCCAGCAATTCCATAGGTTGAAGAAAACACCTTCCTGCTAAAATTGAATGGCTTCCCTACACAAGAAGATATTTTATTGATAAGATTTGAGACCTCATCTTCCCTAATCGATCTGAAAGATTGAACACGCTTCACGGTTAGCAATTCCAAGATGCAAATCTTTTTCAACTGTCTCCAATAATCTCCATAAGGTGCGGCTGCTATATCTGTGAAGTTATAGAATATAATACTAGCAACTATGAGAAAAGGTCTCTGAGCAAAGACGATATCATGAGTTTTCATAACCTCTTTCGCAGCTTCAGGGGATGAAATGACTACATTGGAAACTTCACCGAGCTGAAGATGCATAATGCTTCCATATTTGATGGCCAAGTCTCTAAGGCGGTGATGGGGAGGAGAGCAAAGTAGCTGATGTATATTTCCTATGATAGGCAACTTTTTCGGTCCTGGAGGAGTAATTGAAGAAGTAGATTGATTGGTTTTTGATGTTTTGAAGATCTTGAGAAGCATAAGAATGAAGAAAATGGAGGTGAATAGTGCAGGAAGTGATAGAAATTGGCTTTCCATGGTGAAGATTAGGTAGGGAAATTGATTAGAGAGCGGCCGTGCATGAGATGCCGTTTGTGCAATGCTTCACATCCTCGTTAATATAGTTATTAAAATCGAATCGGATCGAACGTTTGAACCGGTTTAATTTCGAATCGATATTCAATAGTTAACATAGTTTCGTTTTTATCCACAGTAAAAAAGACAATCGATATTCAATGCTAAAATTTATTTTCATTTGCAGTATTACACGTGCTTTGATTTATTGAAAAACAGTACCAGCTTTAGCCGTCTTTTTAGAATTCTATAGAACATAAAAAATAAAATAAAATAGATAACTAAGAAATCTACTTTAGAAAGTTAAGTCTTTTCTCATTGTCCTTGTACAATTTTAGAATAGTTTAGGAAAAAAAAATAAAAAGAAATAATTTTTATTTTATTCAATTTTTAGTTTGACCCCCTTACGTCAAAATAAGTGTGAGAGAAATAAGTGTAGAAAGGTGTGTGCTAGCGTGTGAGAATATGCGAGTGAAAAGTGGGTCACGTGCGTGGAATTGTTTGATAATGGTGAGTGTAAAATATTACAGCGATATAGTAAGGTTTTCCACTTACACACTCCGCATACTCTCTAATAAAACTCAACATGGTTACATCATATTGTTAAATTTAGTCCATGGCGGCCTACCTTTATTTTATTCTGATACGCAACTCCGAAGTTTAAGTCAAGCTAAATCGTATACTTTATATATTGTCTTGTTGGAGCTGCTGAAATTTTGCTTATGTGGCTTAAGATATCATATGAGATGAGTCTCAGGTCAAGTAAGAGTTGCAACATCGCAGGAATGGGCACGTATGGACAGAAGTGGTGTCTTGTATTGTTATGTTATGCAAGGTTTGCGTTTAGATTTATATCAAATATTTATGTAAGATGAAGATGAAGTAGAAGAAGAAGAAGAAGAAGAAGAAGAAGAAGAAGAAAAAGAAAAAGTTAATGCATTTATGTTATGTTTATTAATGATTTTTCTGTTTTTACAGGGAAATTATTGGGTTTGAATGTTTTATAGTTTCTTTTGTTTTAATCGGTCTCTTCAAATCTAGCATTTTGATCTTCAAGTTGATGTTTCTATTTGCTGGAAATCTTTTCTGGTTTTAACACTTCCATTCAAATCAAAATTGCAATCTTGAATCACAGAAAAGAATTTCAAATTGTTACAAGTTTTTACATCTATAGAGTGGCGAGTAAAACATCATTGATCTCTACCCCACAATCTCACCAACTCTACAAGGGGTAGCAATAAAACATAATTTAGTTAAGCAAAATATCACAAGTCTAATGCACAGCACTTAAACCATCTTCAGCACAAACATGTCCGACTTTAAAATATTTATTCGTCTTCGATGTAAATACAAATAGATAATCAGAATTGAGATTATAAGTAGTGTCTTGTGGGTTTGGCTTAAGAAGAACGTGGAAGGGGAATCAAATGTAGATCGTTTTTCCTTCTCATTGTGGCTCCAAAGTGTTCCATCATGTCGAGCTTTTCTGGTTCCATCTCACCAGGAAGTTTCCAATCAAAATGGTAAAGAAATTGAGCAAGTGGAAGCTCCACATTAGCTATGCCAAATGCCATACCAGGACACATCCTTCTTCCAGCTCCAAATGGCATATACTCAAAATTGGCCCCTTTGAAATCAATGGAACTATCAATAAATCTCTCTGGGTAGAATCTCTCAGCTTCTTCCCAATGATTTGGGTCTCTTCCTATTGCCCAGGTATTCACAATGACTTTGGTTTTGGCTGCTATTTCATACCCATTAATCTCACATCTCTCTCTGCTTTCTCTTGGA
Organism: Excoecaria agallocha; assembly: GCA_037975025.1. NCBI lineage: Eukaryota > Viridiplantae > Streptophyta > Magnoliopsida > Malpighiales > Euphorbiaceae > Excoecaria > Excoecaria agallocha. The sequence goes on along the minus strand of CM075808.1, from coordinate 100,743,262 downwards.
AGTAGCAGAGGAGCAGGAGGGTGCAGCCTTAGAGTTTCTTTAATTACTAATTGTAAATACTTCAATTCGTTAATTTTTGATTCATCCACATTTCCTTTATCAGCAAACACTCTTCTTACCTCTTCTTGTGCCTTCTGCATCACTCTCGGATTCCTCAGCATTTCAGACATCGCCCATTCTACCGTTGTGGATGATGTCTCACTCCCAGCAATGAAAATGTCCTGAAATAGAATTAACACTAAACATATTAAGAAACAGATAAAGGTTTCTAAGTTGATATAAGAACAGGACAGTGACTAACCAGGATAACTGCTTTGATGTTTTCATTCGTCAATGGAAATTCCAGATTTCCATTCTTTTGAAGCCTTAAAAGAACATCAAGAAGATTCTCTTCTTTCGATGTTTCCTTTGGAGCTCTGTGATCATCAATGATGTTTTCTAAAATCCTGTCTGCTTCTTTCTGCAACCTCGTAAGTTTCGACCTCATTCCACTAACCACATGAAGCAATTTAATAGAAGGAAATAAATCTGCAAGACTAAATCCTCCTGCAACTTCAGTAATTTCCTCAACAAGCGGTATAAATTCCTCCTGATCCTTACATTTATTACCAAAAGTAGCCCGCCCAGCAATTCCATAGGTTAAAGAAAACAACTTCCTGCTAAAATTGAATGGCTTCCCTACACAAGAAGATATTGTATTAATAAGATTTGACACCTCTTCTTCCCTGATTGATCTGAAAGATTGAACACGCTTCACGCTTAGCAATTCCAGGATGCAAATTTTTCTTAGCTGCCTCCAATAGTCTGCATATGGTGAAAATGCGATATCTGTGAAATTATAAGTTATAATACTAGCAGCTAAGAGGAAAGGCCTCTGAGCAAAGATGATATCATGAGTTTTCATCACTTCTTTGGCGGCTTCAGGGGATGAAATGACTACATTTGAAACTTCACCGAGCTGAAGATGCATAATGCTTCCATATTTGTTAGCCAAGTCTCTAAGGCAGTGATGAGGAGGAGAGCCAACTAGCTGATGTATATTTCCTATAATAGGCAGCTTGTTTGGTCCTGGAGGAAGAATTGGAGAACTAGATTGGTCGGTTTTTGATCTTTTCAATATCTTGAGCAGCATAAGGATGAAGAAAAGGGAGGTAAATAATGCAGCAAAGGATAGGAATTGGCTTTCCATGACTGAAATTTTATAACAGGGGTTATGATTTCATTGGTAAAATGCTTCACATCCTCATTTATACATGGAGCTTGGAGATAGACTTATTCGGTAGCCTTTCTTGACTTTGGCTTTGTGGAATTATCAGTAGAAATAATATAAATTCTATGGCTGCAAATCAGGTGGCAAAGTTAGAAGAATGGGCAGCCTGTTTGATATTCGTGGTTTGAGTAAAAATAATTTTAAAAGGTTGGAATTTTGAAAGGTTTGAAGTTTAATTCATTCTTTCCATATTTATATTTACATTGTATACCTTCACTTGTAAAACTATATATATATATATATATATATTCCCCTTTTTTTAAGTTTTCAATATAAAAAAAAATGTTATCTCTCTAAATTGTGTTAAATTAAAAATAATATTTAATTAACTATTTTTAATTTTATCCTCATATAATATTAATAAAATATTTAATATTGTAATAAATATTTTTATACGCTTTATTATGATAAACTAAATTAAGAGAGAGGACATTTTAGTTTATATTTTACATAAAAATTAACAAAATCAATAATTATCTAAATATTAATGATTTGTATAACAAGTTACAATTTGGTGAAAAAAAAAAAGTATAAAAGAATTATTTTTTTGTGTGTGTGTGTATATATATATATATTATAGAAAAATGTTTTCCCAGAGACGCCACAATTTTCTAATTGTACGTTAACACATGGTGCTATTAAATTATGAAAAAATTGTTAATTAGTGGGTTTAAAATATTCAATGGTTTATCAACAAAAAGCTTCATTGCGGTCAATTTAAGTGCATAAATCACTCCCAGGGCTACCTTGATTTTCCTCGCACGTAACATCCCAGTCAAGGTTTTTAGTCAACGTAGAACAGAATAGTATTATCTTTTTCCGAATGAGAGTATAAACAATTATGGCCTGCAAAGGAAAAGGAGGCATAAATTATGTCATATATATTTGTATAATCTTAAATAGACAATGAAGTTTATTTTATTAGTATTCATGTTCAAAAGAATAAGGATGGCTACGCATAACAATAATAATTAATAAAGAAGCCGTCCATCTTGAACTTTCCCAATAAAGTCAGATAATGAATTTGATTCCATAGATTAAACCAAGGGAGTTGAAGAGCACTTGGATTGCTAATTCCTTATTCTGTACTTGAGAAATTATAAAACAAAATTCCAAAGTCTAGTTTACAGTGCATTATCAATTTTAACCAACCCTTTCGTGTTAATTATGAGAAAATTTTAATTAATTTCATTCATAATTACTAAATTTATGATACCAAATTTTTAATATAGCAAGTCACGTAAATTTGAAATATTCATGTTATCTTTTGAAAAGTTTTTTCTGATATTTTCACTTATCTAATGATTTCAAACTTATTGATTGCTACTAAACTTGACATTAATGTTGAAATGAGTATTACAATTAAAAAAATAAGTTAGTAAAAGTTTAAGTTAGTATAATATGTAAACCACAATTTTTGCTTGACAAGTAAGTTTATTTATGTAATACTGTTTAAAGACTTAGAATCAAAATATATTTTTTTTTCTAATCAGAATTCTTCAATGATTTTGGTTTAGCTGACGTCTAAAATAAATAAAAAAATGTATTAATTATAAGGTTTCCAGCCCATATAATTGACTTAAACATTTTTGTTGACTTGACTATATAGATGGCTATTATGCTTTGGTTGAGCTGATTTTATAGCAAGACAAAGCGCCCAAAAAGAATGGTGCCATTATTGAAGAAAATTCTCGGGGTTTCTCCACAAATGCCACACAAAAGTAAAAAAATTTATTCATTAAAAATAAAATCAATAATCACAAAAATAAGCTGTAAAGACACCTATAGAACACCGATTCATGCAAATTAGTGAGGAAAAAAAAAATACTTGGTATCTTACCACTGCCATCACGGAAAATCATCATGAATATATATACAAAAAGCTTACAAAAGCGTATTTTAGAAAGGAAAAAATAGTTGTAGTAGAAATTGTTAGAATTCGAAATTATTGCAGCACAAAGATTAAATAAATAAATAAATATTCATCTGATTGCTTAAATTTACAGTTATAATTGCGTCTAGCTTTGTCTTTCTACACATTTGAATATGATTTTGGAAGTAAATTTGAATGTGATATCATTTTCATCTGTTGCTTTCACAAATAATTTGAATATTTACCAAGCATTACAGCAAAGAAAGCATCTTCGTTCTTACCTAAAGCCACTATTTTAGCTGCAAACTGAAGAATTAACTATTGCTGACAGTAACTACAAAGTCATATGTATACAAACTATAGTTCTTATGCCACCTGCACACGTACCAATCATTTATTAGATGCTTATTTTGAGTTTGAAATTTGTATTTTATGGCACTTCAAAAATTCTTTGAATCCACAGGCACTGACATCATAGTTGAACTGAAAAAGCAAGAATATATTAGACAAGCAAAAGCAGAGATGCTCTGTTCACCTCTGTTTTTCGTGATTCTTTTCTTTTAATATATATATATATATATATATATATATATATATATATATATATATATATATATATATATATATATATATATATATATATATATATTCATAAAATTCAATAAATATACGATATTTTTTTATAAAATAAACACTATATTTTATACATAAAAACCTATTAAAAATATAATATATTTTTTTAATAAAATATAAAATACTGTATTTTATTTTTACAAAATATATTAGACTTTATTGACTTCTGTACATGATAAAAATATAATTTATTTTTTTTGACAAAATAAAATACACTATATTTTCTCTTAAGCTATTCATAAAACTCAATAAATACACTATATTTTTTTCATAAAATAAACATTATATTTTATGCATGAAAACACTGTATTTAACGTTTTAACATTGACTTACATTGTTTATTTTTTGAAAAGAAAATATAATGTATTTATTGAATTTTATGAATAGAAAATACAGTGTATTTTTTTATAAAAAAAATACAATATATTTTATTTGTCAAAAGAAAATATATTATATTTTTATCATGTAAATAAGTCAATGAAGTCTAATACGTTTTAGTAAAAATATGTAAAGTATGTAATGCATTGTATCAAAATTATTATCTTAAGTATTATGTAATGCATTGTATCAAAATTATTATCTTAAGTTTTCTTTTATGAAAAAAAATATATCATATTTTTAGTAGGTTTTGATATATAAAATACAGTGTTTATTTTATGAAAATAAAATATAATGTATTTATTGGATTTTATAAATAAAAAATACAGTGTATTTTCTTTTATGAAAAGAAAATATAGTGTATTTTATTTTTCAAAAGAAAATATATTGTATTTTTAGTAGGTTTTCATGTTTAAAATACAGTGTTTATTTTATAAAAAGAAAATATATTATATTTATTGAGTTTTATGAATAGAAAATACAGTGTATTTTGTTTTGTTAAAAGAAAATACATTGTATTTTTATCATGTAAATAAGTCAATAAAGTTTAATATATTTTATTAAAAATGTGTAAAGTATGTAATACATTGTATCAAAGTTATTATCTTAAGTATCCTTTTATGAAAAGAAAATAAATTGTATTTTTAGTAGGTTTTGATGTATAAAATACAGTATTTATTTTATAAAAAAATATAGTGTATTTATTGAGTTTTATGAATAGAAAATATAGTGTATTTTCTTTTCATAAAAAAATACAGTGTATTTGATTTTGTAAAAAAAAATACATTATATTTTTAGTAGGTTTTCATATATAAAATACAATGTTTATTTTATTAAAAGAAAATACATTATATTCATTGGGTTTTATGAATAGAAAATACAGTGCATTTTATTTTATAAAAAGAAAATACATATTTTTATCATGTAAATAAGTCAATGAAGTCTAATACGTTTTAGTAAAAATGTGTAAAGTATGTAATGCATTGTATCAAAGATATTACCTTAAGTATTCTGTTATGAAAAGAAAATAAATTGTATTTTTAGTAGGTTTTGATGTATAAGATACGGTGTTTATTTTATGAAAAGAAAATATAGTCTATTTGTTGAGTTTTATAAATAGAAAATACTGTATATTTTATTTTATGAAAAGAAAATATAGTGTATTTTATTTTATCAAAAGAAAATACATTATATTTTTAGTAGGTTTTCATATATAAAATACAGTATTTATTTTATAAAAAGAAAATACAGTATATTTATTGGATGTTGTAAATATAAAATACGGTGTATTTTGTTTTTTTTTTTTAAAATGCATTGTGTTTTTATCATGTATAAAAATCAATGAAGTCTAATACGTTTTAATAAAAATGTGTATAGATATGCGTTGCATCAAAGTTGTTATCTTAAGTATTCTTTTATAAAAAGAAAATACAGTATATTTTTAGTAGGTTTTGATGTAAAAAATACGGTGTTTAGTTTATGAAAAGAAAATATAGCTGTAAGAATTCTTATATCTATTTCAGTGACCTTAATTTAGAATTAGAAGTGACAAAAAGTATCAGTTGCCTTAACAGAGCAATGACCAAAAAATTGGGATTGGTTTATTTCTTTCAATACTAGCAATGGCAATAGCAGCTCTAGTTGAAATCAAAAGAAAAATGGTTGGAAACTAGCTTGTATGCGATGCGTTGGACATAGGCCCTGATTGTTATACGGAGGAGTGTCTACGAACACATGCTTGCATGTGCGAGAACCGGACCTCAAGGTTTAGTGCAAATCTGCAATGGCCGTTTGATGCATTACGGTTGATGAAAAAGATTGTTGCCGTACTTATTTTAAGGGCTCGTATTTAGTGGATGTTTAGTGATATTCTGGTATTAGAGATTATGGTTTCATAATTTTCTCAACTTTAAGTATTATTATAATTTAGCAGTAAAGGCATATAAATTAGATTCTCATGCTGATTGCTGGAACCTGGTTATCATTGGTCGGCTGTTATATTTTAAGTGATCCTTTTTGTTCTTTTTTTTTTCCTTTTTTTTTTCTGCAATTCTGGAATCCACGGTTCTTGATTGTTTGCTTAACAAAGAGTTCATGCTTGTCCTGACTCGTATTGCAGAAGCAACACCAAAGACTATTATGAGAACAACGGGGGTAAAAGGGCTCACTCTTTATCACTTGAAATCTCACTTGCAGTTTTGTTGATAAAAATATCTCCATAATCAACGATGACCCTCCTGCGGAAGATGCCAAGGACATAGAAATTGACGAGAAGACTCTATTTTCTTCATCATCTTGATCTTCTTCGTCTTCATTATCTTCAAATTCAAAAATCTAAACAAGAACATTGCGTGGCAGCCATTGTTAATATCCTCAAAAAGCAAGTTATAGACATCCCATAAGACTTGTACAGGAACTCCATCAATTTCAATTTTTTAATTTCCCCTAAATTTTCATTTCAATCGCTTTATCTGCAAAACCCTTTTGTTATCAACACTGAAACACAATCTGGCAGCATTATTCATTGTACAATCGCTTAATTATTTTTAGGATTTTATACATGGGAGATGAGGTTTTTGAAATAAAGGAAAATAGAAAAAGGGGCTTTTTTAATATATAAAATAAAAAAGAGCTTTTTTTAATGTAAAATTATATAAGTGAAAAGTAAAAATAAAGCATATGGTATTTTTTAAAACAAAATAAAAAAAAGGGCAAATTGTGTAATTTCCTCAAAATTCTTTCAATAATCCAATAAACACAAAGTCTAACACTAGCCCATCAAAACAATTCCAGCCCACAAATCCATTAACCCATCAGCCCGGTAAATAAATAAGAAAGAATAATTCTTGAGGAAATTACGTAGAATACCATTTTTTTTACCCTGATTTTTAAAGATACCTATATCAGTTTTAAAGTTTTAAAAATACCTTTTTTTAAATTTATGTTTTTAAAAATACCTCTTTTTAGTTTTACCCTACTCCTGTCATTTTTTAAGTCATCACCATCTTTCTTTTACTTGAAATATATCATGGTGATGATCTTACTCAGTCCCACACAGTGTATTACTCCACTGAATCATCTTTTTTTGTTTGGAATTCCTGTGTTCAGCCCGCAGCTAAAGCATAAAATCGCACATATTCCCTCGAGCAAGGAGAGGGTCTCAGAATCTTCCTTTGGATCGCCGGAATCGTTCCACGGCCACTCCTTTAACCAAAGTTCTCTTTCGTTCAACGAAAACGATTCAGAGAAAATGTTTCTTTACGGACTAATTTCGGAGGCGACACAAGAAACACCAAAAAACCCTCGGTTTGTCAAAGAAGAAGAGGTGAGTTCAATAATCAAAGAAAATCCAAAGAAAGAGAAGTCCTACAGAGGAGTTAGGCGGCGGCCATGGGGAAAATTCGCTGCGGAGAAAAGAGATTCGACTAGGCATGGAATTAGAGTGTGGATAGGCACATTTGATAGTGCAGAGGCGGCAGTTATGGCTTACGATCAGGCGACTTTCTCGATGAGAGGAGCAAGTGCGATTCTGAATTTTCCGGTGGAGAGAGTAAGTGAATCGCTTATGGAGATGAAGTATAATATTAACGAAGAAGGGTGCTCGCCCGTTGTTGCTCTTAAAAGAAAGCATTCCATGAGAAGGAAAATGATGAGCAGAAGTAAGAAATAAAGGGATTTAAGATTTCAAAATTTGGTCGTTCTGGAAGATTTAGGTTCTGATTATTTAGAACAACTTCTTACTTCTTCCGAGAATGATTCTACTCCTAATTGGTGAACAAATTTAGTTAAATTTGAACAGATTTAGGTATACTGGTCTACTGATTTTCCATCAGTCTTCTGCTCTGTTTCTTGATCAACTTTCACCCTCTTTGTCAAGGAGTCGCCACCCTAAAGGGAAAAGATAGAAAATCACAATTCAGGATTTGCGGTTCATCCACCTTAAAAATGAAATCCAAAAAGATCAAAAAGATATACAAAAGTACAAACATCCAGATGAGTACTGAGTTTTTGAACTCTGGAATAGATGTATTTTACTATTTGAATATTATCTGAAGTTATTACTTGGAATCTTCCCTCGGTCTTAGGCCAGTAATAATGAAGCAAAACCTGAATTACTCGCTGATAGCAAAAACCCATTACGAACAATGGTTTAATTTAAGTCTCACTATGATTCACACCTCTTCCAAAAAGAATTTAAGTCAAATACGTCAACGGCTGTGAGTTGTTCTCCTAATTTGAATTTGTGAGAAAATAAATCTTTTAAGAGCATCCGCGATAACTATTAACTCCTTTTGATGATATGAAATTTGCAATTCAGTAAATTTGTATTTCGGTTTTGTACGAGCTGACAGATAAGTAAAGAGTTTCATATGGATGATTTTGAATATGCATAAAATGATTTTAGTTTTGGGGGCAGTGCTGCTTCTCCCAAATAGCTACCTAGATGCAGCAGAAAATGAGCTTATATTATTATTATTATTGTTATTATTATTATGTATATATTCATTGTCTATTCGATAAATAAAACAATAGGACGAAAAAATAATTTAATTAAAAGAAATAACTTTGTACTGCTTTTAAATGTACCTTGTTAAAGTATACATATGACACTTGTAAAAACTATAACTTGTTTTTGAGTAAAATATTTGTAGGTGTTTTGCAGTGATTCGTGTAACTATGGTGGGGGGTGGAAAATAGAATACAAATATACCTAGCTAGTTGGAAAACTCAAATTCGATCATCAAATGAATTATATGTCAGCGGTTATTTTTATAGGAAGAAGATGTTTGTCTCAAATTGAGTAAGATCAAATGGAAGCAAAACCTGAATTACTCGCTGATATCAAAAACCCATTACGAACAATGGTTTAATTTAAGTCTCAATATGATTCACACCTCTTCCAAAAAGAATTTAAGTCAAATACAAGTTGATGGGTCAATTTGTAGAATGAGATAAATTATTCGCATTATATACTTATTTTATGCAAATTGATATAGCGATTTTAAAAAATAAAATAAAATAGTTATTGCCACCGAGACATGTACTTTCTCTATACTTATTCGCATTTGTGTTGGCATATATGATGTGAAAATAAAAATCATAATAAATAATTTACATCCCAAATTCAATTAAAAAAAACACTTAAACCTTACCTTACACTCATTGCACATTTCAATTTGACAGAATTACGTCAGTCACCGTCTAATTAATATTTTCTTAATTATAACTATGCCTCTATAGTTAATAATTAATTAGTTAATGATCTTATGTTCTCAAGCTACTACTGAATCGTGTACTAATTATAGTGCACTTGGCCTGCAACACAAACAACTGAATGTTTATTTATTGTTTTTACTCTTTATGAATGATAATCAAAATTAAATTTTATTTTTTATTTTGGTATACCACCGGTATACCAAGTATACCGTTGGTATACCAAAATTCATAATACTATTTTCAATTTTAGATTTTGGTATACCACCGGTATACTAGGTATACCATTGGTATACCAAAATCCAGAATTGAGATTGACAATTTGGATTTTGGTATACCATCGGTATACCTGGTATACCAACGGTATACCAAAATCCAGAATTGAGATTGGCAGTCTGCATTCTAAGGTATACCAAAATCCAGAATTAAAAATGGTATTCCAGATTATGGTATACCACCAGTATACATGGTATATCCGGTATATCAATGGTATACCATCCGGTATACATGGTATAACATTTGGTATACATGGTATGTCATGGTATACCTGGTATATCACATGATACATCTGGTATATCAATAGTATACCACCCGGTAGATCAAGTATACCAATGGTATACCATTGGTATACCACATGGTGCATCCGGTATACCGTATTGGTATACCATCTGGTATATCATGGTATACCACCCGTTATACATGATATACCACATGGTACATTCGGTATACATGGTATACTAATGGTATAACGTTTGGTATACATGGTATGTCATGGTATACCGCTGATATACCTGGTATACCATGCAGTATACTAATTTCTATAATGAATTATGTTTTTTTTTCATTGAATTTTTTTCAGGTTTGGGATTATATTGTTCACCAACATGAGTATTTCTATCCAAAGATTAATGTCCCTATGAAAATAGATGTTGTTAATTCTATTAAGCAAAAATTAAATGAAATGAATACCGGTATATCACCTGTTATAACAAATTCCAAAACTAAAATTGTATTCAGAATATAATTTTAGTTCTTACAAATTCAGAAATTTGTTTTGATCATTTTTAAATTGCAATTTTCAATTTTGACCCAAAATTATGGTATTATTATTGCACTTTAATCCATCAAGTTAGAATGCATGAGAATAAAATGGTTAGCATTTAATATGAAAATAGTTAAAAATGACTTACAATCATTGATTTAAGTGTTGGGATAAATAAGATCTTAGCTTTTACTTTTTTTGTTGGGGGCGTAAGGAGTATGTAATTTAATCTATCTCTATGGTGACTAGGAGAAATAATGGATTAATATAAATTGTTTATGTTATAAAACAAATACCAATATTTTACTGATAATAATTCGATTTTGTCTCTACGACATTAAGTCTTATATTCCTCTTTGTCCCTAATGATTTTCATTTCGGAGCTTAATATGATTAGGTTACTGTTGGCTAATTACTTTCAAAATATGAGATACTATAAACAGACAAATTATCCAGAGATACAGATTGAGATCCGGAGAAACAGACAAATATTTTTCAAATTACGAGATACTATAAACATACAAATATTTTTAAAACATATTGTTATAAAACGTAACGAAAGACGTTATTTTATCATCTATAAAGTTTTATATACTACGTTATTTTATCATCTATAAAGTTTTATATAGTATAATTTTATGTTAAATGTGGAATGGTAGTAAAACAAATAATTTTCTGTTAATGTCTTTATCTAGAAAATCATGCACAGTAAAATGTCATTAGCGGTGCCGCCTAGAACAAAACTTGAATTAAAAGAGGCGATTTATCATTAATTTCATGCATCTATCTAAGCTTAATTTTCCTTTGCTACTGATAACATAAATAAAAATAATAATGATTATTTTTTAAGAAAAACAAAACGAGTTTGAAGTAATGTCTGGAAAAGTAAAAGCGGAATGCTTTAGTCCACCATCTTTAAGCCAACCCCATGAAATTCCTCTCAAAGCTGCACGCGGTTGCATGTTTTAAACAATTTATTATGTTTTAAAAATATGTTATTCTAATGAGTGCTTATTTCAAATGTTTTATTTTAAAATTTTTTCGTCATCGCACATTTAAATTATAAATTTCTCAATGCTTTGAATCAATTATTTGGTTCTGTCGCTTGGGACTGGTCAAGTGAAAGTAGAAACTTGAAAATATCGAAGTTTTATTGAATGGGTTGTCAAGGATATTATACCTAATCTTAAATGGGATTTTGTAATGAGTGCTTCTCGGTTGATCTAACCTTCTCTTCCCCTGTTTTCGTAACCGCCGCACCGATTCTTGCCGCAGCTCCACCTTTAGCGGCCTGTGACGCTGCAGCAGCAGATGAAAATCCTCGTTTGTTGATTGTGTTAATGACGAACGAAGAAAGAAACTTAGCGTTTGAGAGAGAGAGAGCCATAGCGATTCAATTCAAATAAAGAGTAATATCGAAACTTGGCTACTGCAGAAATTCTTGTGTTCTTCTCTGAAAGAAAACTCCTCTGCAGTAGGTTTGCTTTGAGTGATTGCATCTTTAGGTTCTCCCCGTTTATGTGAAAGAAAGAAGTTGTGAGTGTAGAAGAGAGGGGTGAGAGAGTTTATATAGAGGAAGGGAATTTAAGTTAAATTAAAAAAGTGGTATTTTTAAAAATGAAAATTTAAAAAAAAGGTATTTTTGAAAGAGAAAAAAAAGAAGGGGTATATTTAAATTTAACACCTTTTTTTGGGCAGTTTTATAAAACTCCCATAATTCTTTCCTCCATTCTTTCTGTTCAAGTCTCGAGCCCCACTTGCTTTTTTATTTCATATTTTTTCCATGATTATTCATTCTTTCTACCAACAACAATTGACAATTCCCTTCTTAACCTTTGTTAATTAGATAAATCTTTTTCAAACCTCTTCCAACTAAAAGTCCAGTTAGGTTAAATCCAAACCCAATCTAAGCCCGAAGATGAACGAGTACAGGAATAAGCAACTGATCATGGGCTCTCAAGTCGTATATAGTCATACAGTTCTCCTGCATTTGTTTCCATCTTCTATACATATGACCAAACTCATGGCACATGCACTAATTAGATGGAGTTAGTTTTTGGTGTAGAAGCACCTCAGCCCCAATCCATGCGCACATTTAAACGAGACTTTATGAATTTTTATAGTTCTGTCCCGTCTCACTGAATAATTTTGTTTATGATACTTTCTGTTTTTTATGGTATCTGAAATTGTGTTTTAAATGCTACTGTTGATAAATTTGACAGGAAAAGAGTGAAAAATACAGTAAATTCTTCACATGTTCAGTGCACCAAGCCTTTCTAACGTTTCAAACTATGGTTACTTGACAAGCCGTTCATAAAGATCCCTTTTACATTCAATGCATCAACGACATAAAAATTTACAAACGGGAACAATCCAACTTTGTGGATGGATTCAAACTTCTGAAACTATTGAAAAGACCATTCAGCAATTGAAATAAATTTCTGTCAAAGTATTCAATACATAATTTTATATTGAAATCTAAAAATCAACTTTTGTTTCCAATTTTTTAAGTTGATGTCAAAGAAAACTACCAAAACCACTAAAGATTAGGACAAAATTAAGTAGCAAAAACGTAATTTAATGACCATAGTACTTACATAGTTACATCACTATGGGTTTGGTAATAAAATTTGCAAGAAAGTACATATGCCAGCTCGACTGAGACTACAACAAAGGCTACTCCTACTCTATTAAAATAGAAAGAGAACTTCAGTTCTCAATGGCAACAGACTACATAATAAATACTCAAAACAGATCCTATTCTGTTTAGTGGCAATCTATAGGCTCTGTTTAATGGCAACCTATTAAAATAGTAAGAGAACTTCGGTTCTCAATGGCAACAGAGTACATAATAAAGAGCCTATTCTGTTTAATGGCAACAGACAGAAAAATCTCAAAACCAAATATCTGACCAAAAATTGTAACTAATACAAAGCTCTAAATAACATAATCAGACCATTCAGCAATATGGGAAGTATGATCCATGGTGAAGCTAGGAATTTTATCAAGCTTAATTGGATTTTCTTTACCCCCGACCAATTTTGCTGGATTTCCCACAGCAGTAGTTCTAGCTGGGATATCTTTTAACACAACTGAACCAGCTCCAATTTTGGCCCCATCACCAATTTTAATGTTACCCAAAATACAAGTACCAGCCCCAATCAAAACACCATCTCCAATCTTTGGATGCCTATCACCACAAGTCTTGCCTGTACCTCCTAATGTAACATTATGCAAAATTGACACATTGTTTCCAATCACAGCTGTTTCTCCTACAACTACTCCTGTAGCGTGATCCAGCAAAATTCCTTGCCCAATTTTGGCTCCAGGGTGAATATCAACTGCAAAAGCCTCCGATACTCTGTTTTCTATCAAAATAGCTAAAACTTTTCTCCCTTGTGTCCATAATTTATGCGCTATTCTATGGGCTTGGCAGGCAAGAAAACCTTTGAAATTCAAGAAACAGTGCACATAACTGATGCAAGCTGGGTCTCTTTCTTTAACTGCCCTTAAATCTTCCTTTACAGAATCAATTATATCTTCATTTTCATCAAGAACTGCTATGAAAATATCAAACAGAGTACTACTAGGAAGGCTGGAATTACTTAGCTTTATCGCCAGATGATTCGCCAATGCGTTTTGAAGAGATTTCTGAGAAAGAATGGAGGCGTAATAATAGCTTGATAGAATCGGTTCTTGGTCAACATCGAGCTTAGCTTCTTGCTGCATTTTCAGCCACGGATCTTCTTTCTTAAAGTCGCTTTCTTGATCTGAATCTTCGCGAATTGGAAGAGTATGAAGCGATTTCATTTGATTTCTTGAAAAGGGTATGCAGGAAAAATGATCGGGAAAACTGGGTCGAAAAAATTTAACATAGTTGTAACAGCTATAGTCGGAGTTAGACATGTTTGGATCGCGAGAAAGTTGGGAGGTATCTGTTCTAGAAGTATCAACACAAGCAGCCATGTAAGTGTGAAATTTGTGATGTTTAGTTATGAAAAAAATCGAAGAAGAGATTGTTGTGTGGATAGAGAAAGGAGAAGAAGTGGGTTTAAATAGAGAAGGAGATAGGACCAGAAGCTTCATGGGAATTGAAATGTTTTGTGGGGAAAATATTTAATGGATAACGAAAGAAAAAAAGAAGGCGAAGAAGGAAATTGATGGAATAACGTAATCGAGTGAATCTGCCCTGTGTCGCTGCACTGGTTGTCACCAGGTAAACAAATAAATTTAAAGACTCCCAAGCCGCCTCGTCGGCTCCTGTGCATCCAATCACTCCTTTAAATTTATGTTCTCAAATAATAATAATAATAATTAAAGAGAGAGGGGCTTGAGAAAAACAAAGAAAATGAAAAATCCGCCACACACACACTTGCAATAATTCAAGCGACGTGTCCATGGAAAAAAAAAGTCTAAATTCGATTTATAAAGTTTTTATAAAAGTAATTTAAATATGGACTCGGGCTTCATGTTTAAATTGATATATAAAAAAATTATGAATCGAAATTTTTCATTCATGCAAATATTTATGAATAAATGGTGTCAAATTTGAAAATTTAAAATTTTCTAAAACTAAAATAAAAATAATAAATTGTATACATCCGATCATTTAATATTAAAAGAGTAAAAATTCAACCATAATATTTCACAATTAAGCACTTTTATAATTTTACAAAAATTGCAAAGTGAATTTATGGTGATTTGAAGTGGAATATTTAGATTGATTGAAGTGAATCAACTTTTTAAGAGTTAAATATTATATTAAGATTCTATGTAAAAAAATATTTTATTAAGATAGTTGAAAATATCTCCATTTGATGATAAAATATTGCTAAGTGGGTATATATTCGACATAAGCAAATATTTTTTGTACAATGTAGGAACATTATAAATAATAAAATATTGCATGTGGACCATATATGTTTTATTAACCCGACTTTGTCACATTTTGGCTTCCGATACAACGAACTTTACTACGGGTTTTATAGGCGTACACTACACTTTTTAACTATTTGGAAGTGTTGAATAATCCAATTGTGTACAATTCTCTTGCACGGACCATAATTTGCATTAATGATATTTAGGTATAACAAAAAATTCCATCAAAACTAGCATTGAAAAATATGAGCACTATATTATGAAGCATGCTATCTATTACGCGCCGGGTATATAAAAAAGGCCGAATAAGCATTTTTGCCTTTTATTTTTGCCAAAATTGATAAATTTGTCCTTGATATTTTAAATAAGAGATTTTTACCCCTCATATTTGCAAAATGGGAGGTTTTTACCTCCGCCGTCTACCTCAGTTTACTTTAACTATTTTATCGTTAGTTAAATACTGACGTGAACAGATGATGATATGTGCTAATCAATTATTGGACACATAATTTGACATGTTAGAGCTCGTGTATATTATGTATCCAATAATTGATTGTCAAGTATCATTATTTATCCACGTCAACGGTCAACTAACGAAAAAATAGTTAAAGTTAACTGAGATAGACGATCGAGAGAAAAATCTCTTATTTTGCAAATATGAGGGGCAAAAATCTCTCATTTAAAATATTGAAAGCAAATTTGCCTATTTTGACAACTATGAAGAGCAAAAAACACATTTTAAGTCTATAAAAAATCAATTTATATAAATTTAGTTGAAAAATAAATGAATATATATATATATATATATATATATATATATATGAAAATATTCCTTTTATATTTTGAACGGATTTTGTTCATTCACATGCTAGTTACTTCACGGGATAGCAAACGCCGCCGACTACACTAATTTATTGGCATGGGAAAAGCCAATCGATGACATATATAATAAATTAAAACATTTAGAATTTGTTTACTTATAGAAAATTACTCTAATTTTAAAAAAAAATAATTTACGAAAAATAAAAAATAGAGATTATATTTATTTTCGTCAGTTTTTTAAAATAAAAAATAAATTTTTCAATTTTTTAAACAATAAAAAATTAAAAAACTAATAAAAAATGTTTTTCAAATTTTCTGAATAATATTAATATATATATATATATATATATATATATATATATATATATATATATATATATATATATATATATATATATATATATATATATATATACACATATACATATACATATATATATACGTGTATATATAAGTTTTTGTACGTGCATACATACATAAGCATATGCATGTGCATGTATATGTATATATATATATGTGTGTGTGTGTGTGTGTGTGTGTGTGTATGTGTGTATATACATATTCATATGTACGCATGTACGCTTGTACTACATATGCATGTGCATGTATATGTATATATATATATATGTATACATACATATATGTATGTATGTATATATATATATATACATATATACACATACATATACATATGCAATATAGATACATGCATGCATGTATCTATATACATACATATACATATAAATATGTATTTATACATATACATATACATATATACGTATGCACATACACACACATACATATTCATATTCATATACATGTATCTATATGTGCTTGAATATGTATACATACATACATACATACATACATAAATATATATATGTATGTACATAAATATATATAAATATAGATATGTATATGTATATATATGTATATATACATACACATACATGTACATATGTATATATTCATAAATACATGTGTATGTATATGTATATGTATATGCATATACATATATATATAAATGTGTGCACATATATATACATATATATATACATACACATACATATATAAATATATGTATGTATGCATACATATACATGTAATATGTATATGTATGTATATATATATATATATTTTTTTTTATTTGTTGATAAATAAAAATATTTTTCAAATTTTTTACGAAAAATAAATAATTTAATTTAAAAAAAAATAAAAAATAAAAAATTATTTTTTGTAAGGTAACTCATATTTACTAGCTGGGAAAACAGATTCCTTACTCGTTGGCATGGCATTTGCAGCTATGCCAAAACGGCGTTAAGAGTTCAAAAACGTTTGCGGTCAAGTTTGACAAGGAACGGTGCAGTGACGTTAGTGATGACGCGAAGCATAAAGAGCCAAATGTTGAACATGATTAATAACGGGGGGTTGAGTCTGAATGGGGATTGGTTACCGTTACTTGGGATATAGATGTGTAAGGATTTAAAACAAGGAAAAGAAAAGCAATGATGGTTGTGGGATGTTATGCAAATGTAATGGATTACGTGTTGAACAGTTGTGTTGAGGAAGGTCGCCACTGTCAAAAACGCACATGATATTTCTGCTGTATTTATTTCAAGTATAACACCAATATCTAGGGATGAACATATATCAATTAATCAATTTATTAACAAAAAAAATTAATTATTTTATATATATATATTAAATTTTTAAAATAATTAATTCATTATAATCGATTAATCAATTTATTAATTTTATTTTTTTAAATTAATTAATTAATTTTTTTCGATTAATCACTATAATTATAAAATATAATTAAAAATTTAAATTATCAAAATACTTAAAAATAAAAATTAAATAACATATTTAATTCAATATATTGTTAAAACAACTTGTTCAATTGAATATATTTTATTCAATTTTTTCAAATTATATTCATTTATGTATTTGTATTTTAAATAGTAATCACCCATTAATAGTTAAAATTAGATTTAAATTTATTTTTTACACTGCATCATAGTTACTAGTTTTATAATATTAGACTATTAGCATGTATTTGATCTTGTAGATACGAGAGGTATATGTTAAGTTTTTTTAGTTATAAATTAATTATTAAGATTCAAGCAAAAAAAATCTATTATTAAGATTGAATTAAATTTAATTATATTTTCTTTACACTATTTATGCATTTTTTGAAATGAGAATGATCCATTTTGTGTATTGTTCGGCTAAGATATATTTAGGACTGGAAATTGATTAGAAATTTTATTAAAATAAATGTAATTATTTATAATGAGGTGAAAATTGGTAGGTATTTAGTGATATATAATTTCAATTTGGAAAAGATATAACTATGTCAAGCAACCAAATGAATGATGATCAATTTGGAAAAGACTTTGCCTAATTACTTGAACTAGAGAAAGATCATTTGGGTATTGCATTACAATTTTTCTTGCTTTTTCTTTTTTTTTTTTATTTTATTGTGGTTGTATTGCTAGAGGCGGAGCTAGATTTAATAATTAAAATTAACTAAAGTGTACAATATATACCCTTACTCTATTAATTAATTGAAGATATTGAAGCAAGGATATACAATTTATAATATTCCTTTTAATTATTTGTTATTGAATCTTTTAATAATAAAAAATTATAAATTAGATTTTTTTTTTAAAATGTAAGCTAGTATAACAGTAATACATTTTCTTGAAAAGTCGCAAGTACTCTTAGAAATATGAATTTTTACCTAAACTTGTAATATAAACTTGTTGCAATATATCGAAGGAAAAATTCACAAAATTTATACTTCATCTTATAAATTTCTGTTAATTGCTAAATAACGAAATTATTACAAATTTTTTAATAGGAGAATTTCTATATTATATTTATTATTTTTTATTGGTTAATTAACAATCATATTTCAATTATTCGTATTTCGTCAAACCTACATGCAATATAATTATATTCTTTTATATATCATTCGTGCGACAATAATGATCCTTATATAATTTACAGATTATTTGAATTTTTCTAACAAATTGAAAGAAAAAAGTGTTAAAGAGCTGAATTTTATTTTTTATTATATTAATTATATTTGACATAATTAATTACGCAACTTAATATTATTTTAATTGATGGATAAATAGATGTATCAAATTTTGATATCTATACTAGCTTGACTAATTGTTAACATGGTTTGGTTAAATATAAATTCATTTTTGACATAAGGATTAAAATTAACTGAAGTGGAGTTGGATTTAGCCATTAAACTTAACTGATGTTTATAATATATACACTTATTTCATTAATTAGTTGAATATATTGGAGCAATGATATCTAATGCATACTATTACTTTTAATTATTTGTTATTGAATTTAATGAATTTTAAAAATGTGAAAAAAAATCTATTGACTCTTGACCATAATTATTATAAAATTAAAAGCATAAATCATAGTATCTTTTTTACAAATTAAGTATTTATTTCATTTTTAATAGAAGTAGGGAAGAAATAATAATAATAATAATAATAATAATAATAATAATAATAATAATAATATTATTATTATTATTATTATTATTATTATTTTAGATTGTCAAATAGAAGTGGAGAAGAAATTAAATTCATTATATTTATTTTTTATACAAACTGAATAAATTGTATCTGCATTCAATTTAACATTCAATTCTAATAGTTGTATTACTTTGCCCAAAAATAATACATTACATTCACTTTTATCTACATTTAATTTGATATTCACCGAATATATGAAGCAAAAAAGCAAAAAGAGAATAATAATGATGACTTAATTACCTTTTTATAAGCCTAATATGACTTGAGGTTAAAATAACTTATATTTGACTTAAATGGCTTCAAATATCTTACTTTTATAAATGTTAATTTTTTCTTAAAAATAGTAAAAAATATACATTTACATTATTATCTCCATTTGAGTGACTCAATTTAAGCCACTTATCTTTTTCGTATCTACTTTACGTATAATATCAAATTGAAAGTAAATATAATTTATTAAATTGGGCAAAAGGTAAATATTATATACTGATACAATCTATTCAGTTTGGACAAATTAAAAGTGAATACAATTTATTAAATTGTATATGGTCTATTCAGTTTTTCGTATTATAAATAGAGTTAAAATGAATTTATTTATTAAAAGTAGAATGAATAAATAGAGTTGGTTTTTCAATATCTACAGCTCAGCCTGCAACTTCTTACCATATGTACTTTTGGGACACTGACTACTCATTCGCCACTCTGTCATGGTGTCTGCAATGACTTGTGACTAATGAGAGAGTTTGAGAAATGACTTATATATATATATATATATTAAAAAAAAATAAATTAAATCGGTTGGTTAACCGAAATCGATGGTTTTTTAAAATCGTGGATCGAAACCAAAACAAAAATCAAAAATCCATATTTTTAAAAACCTTAACCTTTTTTTTGGTTCGGTTAATCTTAAAATCGGTTCGATTTCGGATCGATTTTCGGTTTTTTTTGCTCATCCCTATCTATATCTCATTAAAAAAAATTATATTTTTAACATTTTAGAGACATTTAATTCTATTCCCCCAATTATAATTTCGCTAAAAATAATGGAAGTACTAAATTTTTTTATTACAAATAAAATTATTTTTATTTTTTTATATTTAATATAGTTAACATTAGGATTTTTTTTTTTCAATTTCGTTACTTTCTATCTAATGATAAAAAATTATTATTTTTTCAAATTGATAATACTTTTTTTTAAATTAAATTTAAATATAAACTATAAGTATTAGCTTAAAAAGTCAAAAAAATTATATTAAAAATAAATTATAAACTTTCATTCTTAAATCGTTTTTCAATTAAATTAAAATACTTTTATTTTTGAAAAAGGTTTTTATTTTATCTAACCTAATAAATTATATTAAAAATTGAATTTAAATCTTAAATATAAACATAATATATCTTAAATTATCATATCATTTTTTTAAAATAATGCCATACACTAGATTCAAAATAACAATAGAATATAAATGTGTTTCTGCAAAATATTTAAACATATTCTAAAACGATGTTTTACTTTTGAGACCATGCATTTTTAATTTAATATTTGAATTAAACATTTATTAATTATAATTTTATTTTTAGTAAAAAAAAAGTGACTCAATTTAATTATTAAAAATAATGAAATTTATTATTAATTTCAAATGATATCAAATATTGAAAAAAAATTGACTTTTTTTGTTAGATTTAATGGAAGTTTTAGTCATTAATGTTAAAAATTATGGAACTATGGACAAAATGATTTAATTAAAATGCTTCTATAATGTTAAAAATTCAATTGTTACATTTTAAACAGTATGATTTTAATTGTAAATTGGCTAAACTTTAGGAAATTTTTTTAGTCATTCCAAAAAAAAAAAAGATGACAATTTTGTAAACCATTCTAACTCTTGTCAGATTTAAGTATGAGATTTGTTTTATTTTATTTTGTAAAACCATTCTAAATAAATAAAGCGATATTTTTATTTTATTTTATTTTGTTTTGTTGGAGGGCTGCTGAAGTTGTCAAATATGTATTTTAAATATCATAAAATAAAATTGAATGCTATCGAATTAGAATCTATTAATATTTTAACTCATTTCTTGTCATGTAAAGTAAAGTAATATCATATATTAAATTGTGAAACTTTTATTTGTTTAAAAGGAAACTTTAGACCTCTAATCTTGCTGCTTCTTTTTCCATTGATAAAAAGAACGGTAGATCGGATATATGAAAAAAATTCTATTAATTCGGATTAGATAAGAAAAAAAAATCTATTGATTCGAATTAAATTTATTCTTTTTATTATTATCGCTTTATGTTCTATTACTTTTTAGTTTATTAATAATATATACTTTCAAAGGAAAAAAAAAAAGATCAAAGGAAAAGCTGCTGTTATATTTTAGTATGATATATACTATTATTATTATTATTATTATTATTATGCTGTGCGTTTGTATGCTCAGTCGAATTAAATAGGTAAAACCTATAATTTAGTTTTTGAATTTTAACATTTTTAAATATTAAATTTTTATATTTTTAAAATTATATATTAAATTTTTAAATTTTTCGAGAAAAATACGTTAAGTTCAAAATAAACGATATAAATGACGATATAATACACGTTTTATTAAACTCGAGTGTATTTTAACGAAATACTATTATTTTTAATGTCTATTTGAACTTAATGTGTAATGTATAAATACGTAAAATTTTAAAAAATTAATGTGTAATTTTAAAAATATAGTAATTTAACGTGTAAAAACGTTAGAATTTATGAACTAAATTATAGATTTTTTAATTAAATATTAGTATTTGATTTAACAGACTATACATGCACAACCGTGTGCATCTTATCAAATTCCTAAATATATTTGGCAAAGATGAGAAAAAAAGAAAGGGTTGCTTTTCCATTGCCTCGAATAGATTCAATCGGATTATTTTTTTTATGCCGAAATCGTATCAGATGTCAAATTAATAATCATTTCAATTGAAAAATTTATCCCACTGTTCAACACGAAATTAAAAACATTATAAATACTCTCAAGTAAGAAACTCAGAAGTAAATTTTTTTTCTTGTATCTGCAAGCGTACGTTACCGATCAGCTTTCGTTTAAGTCTCACTTTACTACTCTCAGAGTTATCAATTTAGAATTTGAATAGTAGTTAATAACTTACTTTATATATATTTTTTATTTTTTAGATAAATTTTTTTATATATTTTTCTCTTTAAAATTTATATAATCTTGTCATATTAAGTATATTTTATTTTATTTTAACCTTCAAAAAAATTATTTAAATAATATTTATATACGAGATATATAATTTTTATATATTAATATTTAATTATTTATTAAAAATTATAATTTTGTATTCTGGTTTGACTAATTATTTATAGTTTAGCTAATTTGTGTATTTTATTTTGTATTTTGATTGTACTTGACATAATTAAAATGAGATCAGCAGAATTTCATTAATGTTTACATGCCAAAAAGTTTAATTGGTTAAAAATGAAAATTATAATTAATTGAACTATAAAAATAAAAATTGATTGATCGATTAATCGATGTGAATAATTAAATTAATAGTTAATAATTTTTAAAAATTGATATTAATAAATTAATTAATAAAACGCTGAATAGATGGATTAATTGGTCATGCACGCTCTTAATTTTACTAGCCACTGAAAGTGAACCCCAATGTTTATTGGTATATATGGGCTTTCAAGCCTTCTGGGACAGACTTGTGAAGCATTGGGCCTTTTTAACACAAGTCATTAGCTATCAAATATTGGATATTATCAGCAAGTAAAATTATGAAAAATTCAATGCAATCATTTTGTTACATAAAAAAAAAAATTATATAAGTGCAATATAAATTTATAATAGAAAAGATTATTTAAAAATAATAATAAAAAGAGTTTTTAAGTGTAAAATGAGACAAAAGAACCCTGAACAAAAGTAGTAATATATTATTACTAAATATTTATTGTTCTAACTAGGGGTGACCAAAACTTCAATCAAACCGAAAAATTGAACCGAACCGACTGATTTTTTTAATTTAATTCGATTTTTTGGTTCGATTTTCAGTTTTCAATTTCATGAAATTTTGATTTTTTGATTTGGTTCAATTTTTGAAGGAAAAAACCGTATAAAAACCAAACCAAACCAAACTTTATATAATTATATAATTATTTTGATTTTTTTATTGAATAATTATTTTATACATGTACATTATTTTATTTTGAGTTGTAAATTATATGAGTACATTTATCAATTATTAATATCTATTTTTTAGATGATAATTTAGAATTTTAAAGATTAAATGAAAAAAATTATTTAACAATTTTGTTGTATTATTTATTATATATTTTGAAATTATTTTTTTAATTTAAATTTTTATTTGTATAATTTAGATATTTTTACTTTAGTATATTATGATTTATAATTTTTAGACACAATATTTTTTATTTTTTTAAAAAAATAATTTTAAATTCTGATTTTTCGGTTAATCGAACCAAAAATTTGGTTCAATTTAAATTTAATTATTCTAAAACTTTGATTTGATTCAATTGATTAAAATAATAAAATTTTAATTTTTGATTATTTTAATTCAATTCGATTATTAAATCGAACCGACCGTTGCTCTCCTCTAGTTCTAACCATAAATGATAGTTCAGAGATCACTTTACAAAAGAATAAAAATTATCTAGCGACGCTATGCAGACTCTGACTTTTTTTTTTTTCTTACAATTATTATCTTTTTCTATTTCCTACAAAAAATCCACTATTTTCCAAAATACCTAGGAGCTTGGCAAACCCACTTGTTATAAGATACTATTAAAATTAGCATGCCAGTAATGCTAAACAAAAATGTAAAAGTTTGTCTCCTTCGTCTTCACTATGGTTACAATTTTTGAATTTTACATTTTTTCTTTAAAAAATAAAAATCTATAACTAGAAATAAATGATAATTTGATGTGCCGTACAGTGTACATATCTATCTTTCGTACACGATATATTATATACTGCTATAAAGTACACCAAATTAATATTTTTTTTTTGAAATAAATCAACCATCTTATTAATTGATCAACAAATGAGAAACAATGTGGGGAATAGAATCCCAATACTGGAGACTAGCATACAAATTCGAAGCTCTAGCAAGTGAATGAGCAACAGAATTAGCTTGCCTCCTAATCCAAAAAAGAGAGAGATCTTTTCTCCGACTAAGCAACATCTTACAGTCATAAATACTGGAACCCAACAAAGACCTATCCTCATTGTTAGACAAGATACTCAAGTAAATCCTTTGTGAGTCTATCTCCACCATGCCTGGGCCATTGAAATGTTGACACAGCCACTGTAAAGAGGAACGGAGGCCTAAAGCTTCAGCCATATCAGCATCATGGTTACCTGGGTCAAAGCCCAAACAAGCTGCCAAGAATTTACCGTCATGATTACAAAGAATGGCAGCAAAATCCGCAGCAGTTGGCGAAGCAAAAATCGCTCCATCAACATTGCATTTCCACCATCCATGAGGTGGCCTACTCCATTCATCAATAGGATTATCCCGAGCACCATATCTGCAACAGGAAGACAAAGAAACAGAAAGCTTATCATTTGCTGTCCTCCATGACTTGTAAAAATTCAAAACTGAATCCAACAGCTTTTCAGCATTCACACTACTGCCCTTCCACAAAATTGTTTCTCTCCACCCAAATTTTCCAAGCTATCATGCAAAACTCCATTAGTCTTTCCTTAGACAAACTCATAACTACATTAGAAAACCAATTGACCATACAATCAGACTGCAGTGGAACATTCAGCTTCCATAAGTTCCAAGTTAGAGAAGCAAAAGGACAAAAGTAGAAAACATGAAGCAGGTCCTCTTCTAACCCACATCTAGAGCAATGCGGATCAATATCTACCCCCTTTGCTTTTAATTTCACTTTTGTTGGAATAAAATTGTTAACGACCCTCCAAAAAAAATTCTTAACTTTTGGAGGGAGCTGCTGTTTCCATAAGAGTCTCAGGTCTGTCTTTTTTCGGTACAAGAACTATGATGGTATCATTTAAACCTTCGGGAAACTCACAATCCATACACCATTTCTTACAACTAGCAAAAACATCTTGACCAATAATATGCCAAAAACGTTGAAAGAAGGCAGGGTTCATACTGTCAGGCCCAGGGGCCTTATCGAGATGCATCTGAGAGATGGTCGTCTTGAATTCATCGACGGAGAAGGGCTCCAACAGCATAGCATTGTCATCCTTGGAGATTCGATTATCGACCAGATTAATGACTGGATCACTATCCTCATGAGAAGGTTGGAACAAAACAGAGGAATAAGACTATACCATCCTAGCCAAGCCATCTGCGTCAGAAATCCAATCTCCCTCATCATTCTATAACTCTCTGTTTTATTATGCTTCCTCCTTGTTGAAGCTTGCTGGCGGAAATATTTCAAGTTCCTATCTCCGCCTTGTAACCAAAATGTTTTAGCCCGTTGCTTCCAATGAATTTCTTGCTGCTCCAACGTTAGCAAAATCTATCGTTTGATCTCTGAAACTTGATTCACTTTACTAGGATCATCAGACCTCTGAGCCAAAGCCATCTGCTTGTAAAGAGAATTAATACGATGTCTGAAGCTACTCGATATATCCCACCACCACTCCTGCAGAGCTTTAGCACATCTCTCAACCTTGACAAGAAGATTACTAGAAGCCAAATTCCAGCTATTCGCGACCACTTGAGAAACATCATCACACAGCAGCCAAGCATTTTCAAATTTAAAGCGCCTTCTACTGGGAGCTTTGAAAGAACATTCCGTATCCAAAAGGATTGGGTTATGGTTAGAAACCGAAACCAGCAAATTCAACAAGTTAAAATTCGAAAACACAGTCCTCCAATCCTCATTAACCACACATCTATCAAGTCTTTCTTGAAGAAGAATATGCTTTCCCCTGCGTCTTTCCGAAGTGAACTGACTACGCCGAATAGCAATATCAGCCAAGCCACATTTTTCTAGAGTATTTCTAAATCCTGTGATCAGCGACACTAGATGTTGATAGCCTCCTCACTTTTTTGATGCTTCCAAAACATCATTAAAATCTCCAATAACAGCCCAAGGAAGATCAGATTTAGAAGCTAAAGAAGAAAGTAACACCCAAGAATCCTTCCACCTATTCCTTTCTGGAAAACCGTAGAAACCAATACATCTCTGATAAGTGTGAATTACGTATAGTTTTTAGTATGTTTTAAGTGTTGTTATTTAGTTAATTTGGTTTAATTTTGGTTAAATTAGAGTTAAATTGTTAATTTGTATGTTTTTGAAGTTAATCCAAAGTTTTTGTACTTTTCAAGAATATTTTGCTAAGAAAAGGGCTGAATTGCATAGAGACAAGTTATTGTGGGCCAAATCCATAAATTTGGAAGAGTCATTTAAGAAAACAAGCATGAAGTCCAGAAGGTTGATGCGTGGCTGTGTGTTTTCAAGAAGCAAAATACACATGGCCACGTTAAAGTGTATGAAGAGAAGACCCGTGACCACGTAAAAGTGATGAAGAAAAATCCCATGGCCACGTGAGAATAAATGAAGAAGAAGCATAAGGAGGAGGCGTGACCACGTGAAGAGTAACTAAGGAGTTCACGTGGCCGTGTGTTTCTCTTGCTGAAGGATGCGTGCCCACGTGATGAATAACAAGGAAATAGCCGTGGTCATGTGCAGGTTTCTCCAATTCGACGAAGGATTTTTCCAAGCTTTCCGTTTAAGGAGAATTTGCTTCCTATTTTATTTTTGGAGTTTGAGAAGGATTCTACTACTACTTTGGCCTATAAAAAGAGTCTAAAGCACCAAAAAGGAGGATCAATCTTTCATTAAGCAAATTATCAACATTAGTTCATTAGTTTTATTTTTCTGTTTTTGTTATTTTCATTATTTTCTTTAAAAGCTTGTTTTGATTTTAAGCATGTCTAGTGAGTAGTTTTCTTTTATTTTTGCTAAAGGATATTGAATCCTTAACTTTTATTATTATGACTTAAACTTGTGCTTCAATTTAATGCAAATTTGATTATTTCTTAGTTTTTAAACATAGTCTTATCTTTATTCAATGAAAATTGGTTGTTAACTTGATTAATCATTAGTTAGTAATTGGTTTTGAGTTGATTATTGATATGCATATTCTTAGGTTAATTTATTTAGGTTGATGCATGATTATAATCTGAATAAACTATAATTGTGTGTTAATCAAAGTAAATTAAGATTGAGAAAGGTGTAACTAAGAATAGGTGAAAGTTAAATTACTTGAGAAAAGATTTAATAAATATCTAGGAGAATTAATTCAGATCTTTATGCTAAGAGTTGAGTTTATCTGAATAAGAGAATTTTAATGCTTGAAATGATAATCTTGAATAAAGTTATCTGAGTTTATTAATCTGAATTCTTCATAATCACTTGTGTGTTTTCTTTTGATTAAGTCATAACAATATTGGTTAAGGTGGATAGTCCTTTATTGAAAGTTGTTTTAATATTGATTTTTACCTTAATCACTTGCTTGTTTTTGTTTTATCTTTAATTATTTCAATTCTTTCAACTGCTTTATTTTATCTTTAGTTTTAAAAGTCTGTTTTAGTTTTTCTTCTGACCTCTTCGATCTTCACCCCATGTACAAGAGTTTCCATCAAAAAATCAGATTTGGCTTGTATTTTTGAACCAGCTCTCGAAGAGCTAAGACTGCTTGGGGGTTGCCAAGTCCCTGACAGTTCTAGTTTAGTATTTTCATAATGCTCGGCAGACCTGTTCATCAGGTCTCGCCTGTTGATCAGATCTGGCATGAACAGAAGAAGATGAAGAAATTCCACCAACACTCTGTTCATTCAAGTGACAAGATGATTGATGCCTCTTTTTCCCTTCCTCAAAGCATATGGCTTCCTCCTCTTAGGCAACCAAGACTCCAGCCACCTCATTTGGGCCTAAATTGTTTTCACTGAACTGATCCAGCCCATCATGCTCCATATGATCTACTCCCATATCACGTGTACTAAAAGCCCCACAATTAGGAGGACTAGATAAATAAGTATTTAAATTTGAGCAAGATTTTTTGCCTTTATCCCTGCCTAAATCCTCGCTAACAGAATCACTGAAGATACTCCCTTGATCTCCACATAACCACTTGCTCACCGAAACAACATTCTGATGAGGAGCCACCCTTAGAGAAATATCCCGGTTGAACTTCACCTCCTCCGGTTTCAACGATAGCCTCGACTTACATAAACTCTCTGAGTGGTCTAAAAGACCACATATAAAGCAAAACACAATAATTCGTTCATAACTGAACAAAGCATAATTTACTACCCCATTAGATCTAAGAAGCTTTTTCCTTCTAACTAACGCCTTGCTGGTATCCATTCGAAATCTATTTCTCATAAACTCTTTATTTCCAGTAATTGAGGGCCTAGCATCAGATGAGAGATATGTACCAATAAAATCCCCGAACTTCCTAGCCATTATTTCGATCATGAAACCAAATGGTAAGTCCCGTATTTGCACCCATATATCACACATATGGATAGGTACAGTATAGGGATCCTCCCCCTCTGATAATCGATGCACCAGTAACAGATGATTATTAAAGGTCCATGGTCCTCCATCAATAACCCTCTGCATTCGACATCATGAAAAAATCGAAATAGAAAACGATTTACCTTCAATTCCTGTATACAGACTCCTGCTAGTGGCCTCCAAACATCTGCCAAAGTGTTCTCATTGCTGCAAAACGAACAACCACATCTGTCAGATAGCGACCTACAAGGCACAACTTCCAGTTTTCCTTCTCCTCACTCGATCCAACCGCAACAGACTAGCCTTCCTCCTCATCTTCTTCTATAGACAGATGAGCCAGGTTCGACACTTGTTCCATCACAAAACACAACAGGCACGACTCACAAAGGGCTCAGAAAAAAACAAAGAAACATGCCAAAAAAGCAAACAAAACAGAGACGTACCAAAAGGCAGACCTAATTTTTTTTGAAACATTACACCAAATTAATATTCATAGATACTATATTTTTTGTTTTTATCATAGTAAATCAAAATGTTTTTTTTTACCAGCAAAAAAAAAATTGTAAATCTTCAAAATGTGATTTTTCACATTTCTTCCATTCATCCAGTTCCTTTCTCTCTTTCCGAAGACGGTCAAGCCCACCCCATAATCAATTCCATCCAGCAATCACCACTGCCACCATCACCTGTAGATTCAATTCTTTGTTCGGTTTCTTGTAAAGAGATTAACTATTACAGTTTAGAAATGAATTCATGGACATATGGATATTTGCTCTTTTATAGGTTGTAATATTAAAAAGGAAGAACTGATTGTTGAGGATTGTTGTTGGTGATGGCAGAAGGTTTAACAGTGGTGACCATGAGGATATTCAAGCTTGTCGACGATGGAAGAGGGCAGCGGTGGAGATCTTGTAAAAAGATCCTTCTGAAAATACAAGGTGATGAAAGGTTTTATTCTGTTTGAATCAATCCAAATTATTATTGAGATGGCATCGTATTTCATAAGTTTCACTGCCATAAAACAGAAATATGTTTCACCTTCATTTGTCCAAAATAAAGAGCAGCATTAGCATTTACTAGTTTGGGCAAACAAAACCTTAAAATTGTTGTCAATACCTAACATTTCAATATCATCTTTCTACACCACTGAACTTTGCATACCTGATTTTAATTAATGCAGCCATTTGTTATCCTCCTAAAAATCCTTAGTACTACCAGATTTAAAGATATATTTTTGAGCTGTTGGATTTTATCGAGAGTAACTAGAAAACAGTAGAATTTCCGTCTCTCTACTACCACTGTGAAACACATTATCTTTAAAAACAGCGTGCTTTATTTTACAGAATTTCTACCCAACACAAATTACATGTTGAATGGGTTCTCCTCAGATGCTGCAACCACCTGTAAAATTACATGATTTTGTAGCTAAACCCTCAAATTTAATGTAAAAACATTTAGGGAGTTTTATGGTGTTATGACCTAGGCCCCCATAAGCCCAAGTCACACCCACACACCTTGGCGGACTTGCCCATACAAGTCCAAGGGTTATATTAGGCCCATAAGTGAGAAGATCCCTTGTTCCACCAAAAGAAATTCCTATTAGTGGTAGGTGCCCATCACACTTATAAGCCACTAACTATCCATATAGCTAGCCGATGTGGGATCGTAACATTATCTCCTCCTTCAATAGCCGACGCCCACGGCGGCTTGTCACCCACTGGCGGCTTCTTCCCTCTGGGGTTCCTCTCCTGGGCCGCTTCACGCACCGACGGCTTCTCCCCTCTGGGATTCCTCTCCCGGGCCACTTGTCACCCACTGGCGGCTTCTCCCCTTTGAGGTTCCTCTCCTGGGCCACTTACAGTGGAGCCCGCTGGCTCTGATACCAATTGTTATGACCCAAGCCCCCATAAGCCCAAGTCACACCCACACACCTTGGCGGACTTGCCTATACAAGTCCAAGGGTTATATTAGACCCATAAGTAGGAAGGCCCATTGTTCCACTAAAAGGAATTCCTAATAGTAGTAGGTGTCCATCACACTTATAAGCCACTAACTACCCATATAGCTAGCCGATGTGCGATTGTAACACATAGGTAAGCAATATAAATGGGTAGGCTGATAGCATGCATTCATGATTTATAGGGAGTATGTCATGAAAATTATTAATTTCATTTCTCACAAGTCTACATCACAATATACAATAATTTGAACATAATAAACATCCACATAGAAACTCTATATCCTATCTTTCACCTTCTAACATTCGATTAGTATTAGTGAATTTAATCGTTGCTTACAATGTATCCAAAAAATAGAAAGAAACTAAGGACTGAAGAAACTTTTGGGGTGGTAAAACAATTTTTCTAATCTTGTTCGTGTAACAACTTCCCCAAGCTTGGATAGAGAAGAAAGTTTTCCAAGGCTCGCTTCCCTTGAAAATACAGAACCTAGTATAACAATTTCCGATTCATAAGCCTTTAGGAAAAATTTAAGCAAAGGACAGAACCACAAACAAAAATTAACGCACTGCATAAAACTCACGGAGCAGCACAATAGAAAGACAATAATTTACCTGGAGATGTGATTTTTTTTTTAAAAGGAAAAAAACAAAAAACAAAAACTAAAGGATCCAAGGAAAAGCTGCACCAATAGCATACTTGGGATTCATTCAGGAATGAGTACTAGGATGGTAGGAGGTGAAAAATTTTTTGCACTATGTCCATTTGTCTAACTAAACGGACCTTCAAATGGCTAATTACGAAGCCTGGAGCCTCAGGAAAGTTGCTATGAAGTTACTTCATATGTGAATATCAGTATCCTTCATCATATAAACCTTAAAGAGGAAAAGAAAAAAGAAAGGTATGCATAGAGCAAGCTTAAAACTTCAAGAAGTATTACCTTAGCACTCTTTAGAGCTTGACCTCAACATCAACCCCAGCAGGAAGGTCAAGTTGCATCAGCGAATCTATTGTCTGTGCAGTTGGGTAGAGAATATCTATTAGCTGTTGATGGGTTCTTATCTCAAAATGGAATCTTGCATCTTTGTGCACATGGGGGGATTTTAGAACACAGTAGATGCGCTTCTTTGTTGGCAATGGGACAGGACCCATGGTCTTTGCATTAGTAGTCCTTGCAGCATCCATTATCTGCTTGCAGGAGTCCTCAATCAGGGGTACCCAGTAAGACCTTAGCTTGATTCTAATTTTCTGCTTTGGTGCCATCTAAGACCAGAAACAACATCAAGAGTAAATAAAAATTCTGCTCATATACATGGATCAGAATCACAAAAAGATAGTCAAGATGAAATTGAGACAACATAATTAGTAAGAACAAATTGGCACTTTAGGTGTAATGGTTTATGTATTATGACTTGCGAGGTCTGCAGTTCGTTAAAGATTACCTGGATTGCTAATTCAGTAACCACAAACTATGTTTCATGAAAAAAGCATAATGAAATCTAGTAACGAGCCACATAGTTAATGAAGAATTCATATGAATGAAAATCACAATTTCTATCAGTTTTATTACTAGCTGAAAAGCTCTAGTTTCCCAAGCCAACGAAGTCCGTTTGAGAAAAAAGATAGCCAAAGAGTACTCAAATTGTCGTTATGTTAAACTATCAGACTGACAATGTCAGATTTGAAAATCAGTTGTTAGAGCAAAACAGGCTAGCAAATCAAAACTTAATAAGAAAAAGAAAAAAAGATGGAAATGTCTCTCAATTATGGCTTAAAATTGAGAAGCCAACTTATTTACTATCTCAAATAGAAACTGAAACAAATTCACAATAAATTCTGAGGAATGGGATGCATAAAGATTAAAAATTCTTCTTAGAATGGCAACCAAGCACATGGTTCCGACAAGTACCCCTGCAGCATTATAGCAAACATATAAATCTCTGATGAGAACAACATAAGCATCCAACAAATTCAAGCATGAAAATAATTCTTACTAAAATGCACATGTCTTCAGAGAATTCAATGCCCTAAACATACTGTACTAAGACATAGCTTCTTCTAAGTATCACTATGAAACCAAACTTCCACAGAGATAAATGGAAAGGTAGGACATAGTAAATTAAAGTTCTATTCAGTGAACATACTTTAGGGATAAGACACCTTTCACAATGATGGACATTTTCAGGTAAGCAGTTTTGACCAGACTTGAACACAGAGAACCACTTCAGTCTATAAACAACCCTTGCTTCTATAATGTGGTTATAGTATCTTAGGTACCATAAGCATCAAGAGAAACATTTCCCAACCGAATCCCACCAACAATCATAAGTTCAAACCTTGATTCATCTTGGCCTACAGGACGGAATAAACTAAACTCTTGGGTATCCTGCTACCTTGGTTTCTTCAACCAGTCAACTACAGTGCATAAATGCACGGGTAAATAATGACATTCAAACGTTATTCATTAGCGTGGTAACTATACTATCTCAGGCATAATAACTCGCATATGTAGCAGATACACATTTCATATTCTTCTGTTTTTATTTCTTTACGTAAGTGAGAACAAAAGTACCTTGTCTGCATCTGCTCCTATGCTGAGCGATGAAGAACTGGGTAACACCGAATCTCCAACCTGAAGCCCGCAAGATTAATAAATGAGAACAAAATTACGGTAATTAGTTTTCTTTCCCCAAATTTCTTGGCATCCACAAGGAACCATTAGCACAGAATAGTTAAAAGCCTTTGTCTTTTTCCTTACAAAGCCAAATCTCTTTGTCAATTTTTCAGATAAGGGAAGAAAAATAATTACAATTCATCCATAACTGAGATGTAGAATGGGAAAGAAAATGGATAATTCTCGCAAATTCCCCCATCTTCGCAGCAACCAAACATAAAAGAAATGGAAAAAAGAAACCGTAACGTACCGTAAAACTATCATCTTCAGGCGCATCGAGTGTTGCTGGAGGCGGGTCTAGAGTGTCTTCAGCATCCAAAGTCTCAGGAGCAGCATAAACCCTACTTGTTATAGGTAAGAGTTTTAGGTTGGTAGAGGCAATATTAACAGAATTGGAGTGTAAAAAAGAAGAAGAAAAGAGCTTAGACGGTGTAGAGAGTTTGGAGGGAAATGAAGGAGAAGCAGCAAGAGAAAGGATAAGTGTGGTAGTGACTGAAGATACTGCCATTTTTAATTTTGGATTGCTTCTGCTTCTTCTTCTACTCTCTCTAGCTGCGAGAGTATTGTTAACAACCTCTTGGAGTAGAATTATCCAATTACTTTATAAAATTGAAAACCAAAATAATAAAGAAGAAATTACATAGAATACCACTTTTTTTACTTTCATTTTTAAAAATACCTTCATCCGTTTTCAAGTTTTAAAAATATCATTTTTTTAACTTATGTTTTTAAAAATACCTCTTTTTATTTTTATAGGTGGATGTGGGCTTCATGGGTCCAAATAAACAAAGAAAAACGATTGAGGAAATTACATAGAATACCACTTTTTTTACTTTCATTTTTAAAAATACCTTCATCCGTTTTCAAGTTTTAAAAATACCATTTTTTTAACTTATGTTTTTAAAAATACCTCTTTTTATTTTTATAGGTGGATGTGGGCTTCATGGGTCCAAATAAACAAAGAAAAACGATTTTCTACGAAAATTAGCCAAGCAGACAAAATGAACAGTTCTTCACCAGCCCATTCATCAGTGTCGACCCTCGCCATTGTCAGCGGAGGTGGCGGTGAAAGCAACTCCACTTAGGAAGATTTCCATTTCCTGTCCGATCTCATTTCCGTCCAAGATCGCAAGGAAGAGGCCATGCTAGGTCTGCTCTCTCCCTCTCAAATAGAAAATTCAAAATTTGGCTTAGTAGATACTTCTGAAATTAATTTAGCGATTTGCTTGAAATTTACCCATCATCATGTTTCTGCAGTTTATCAATGGCTTGAGAAATTCTTTTGATTTTTCATTCAAAACTTCAATTGTACAGCAATGCACAACATATGGAGAAGAAATTAAATCACTCAAGGCATTTTGTGGCAAAGTTTTGATTCACCCAACCTTGCTTCATCTGCAACTTTTCAATAAGGACACGCAACTTGTTTCTTCCAGAAGTGGAAGTAACTTTTTGACAAGGTTTTACAAGTTCTATTTAGACAACGACAATGTTTTTGTAGATTATATTAGCTGGTTTATTAATTACTTAGTTTTTCAGTTAGTTTTCTGTACTCTGTTCATCCCTGTTTTTCCAACGCTTCTTCTTGTATTCACTTCACGTGTTTCTTGTGTTGCTTACGTGTCTTTTCTGTTAGAGAGGCTGTTATTTGTTTTATTCTTGTATAAATACAATCTTATATTCATTCATTAAGAAGACGATATACTTGAAATATTTCTTTTTTCTTTCAAGCTCTGTTAACAAAGCTTTTCTTCAGTTCTCCGTCTTCTCTACGATGGTCCTGAGATCTCAAGTGTTTTCTGGCCGGACCTTAGGTATTTACCCTGGGAAGAGCAAAGGTCTACTTACAACAATAGCAAATTGTGGTAATGCCTTTCCTCACTAATTGACAACAAGAGGCTACCTCACTAATGCCTTTCCTCTCTTTGCTGACGATGGGGCCATCTTTCTCTTTATCACAAGGGAATCGTTATCTTAGAACCACACAAATTTATATCCATTTAATTCCATTAATTCCTTTCTAAGTAAAGCGT
The DNA here is from genome assembly GCA_037975025.1 of Excoecaria agallocha. NCBI lineage: Eukaryota > Viridiplantae > Streptophyta > Magnoliopsida > Malpighiales > Euphorbiaceae > Excoecaria > Excoecaria agallocha. The sequence goes on along the minus strand of CM075808.1, from coordinate 100,707,379 downwards.
ACAAATTAACTTAGAGAAATTTTATGTCATTGCTACTTAATTTTGGTATGCAAAATTGAACTATGATTAATGTGATATTATTTATTTTTATTAACTTTTATGGATGATTCTTTTATATGTATATATAGAGAGAGATGGAGGATGCTTTCAAATCGCAAAATTATTTTACTATATCACCTATTAATATCCCTGTAATCATGCACTTTCTTCTTATCTTATGGTTTTTCTCCCCTCCTAACATTTAATCTATGTACATGTCTTAGCATTCTCATGACATTTTACTTGATAAAAACACTAATCACCTTAATAGTATAGTGTTATTGAACGTATTGTAGAATTATAAAAATGTGAATTCGATTCCCAATCTGCATCTTTATATTTAATAAGGAAAAGAAGAAATGGTTGATATTCGTTCAATCGGTGATGTGTGTATATGAGAGTGAGAGAAATGGTTGTTGAATGTTCATGTGATATTGAAGGAGTAAAACATATTTGTCCAATTCTTTATCTTCTAAAAGATGAGCTTTGTCAATGCTAGATGGTCAAGAATGGGTAAAGAGGATGAGAACTGTTTTTATGGAAAAGTCTTTCTAAGATTAGTTTTAGACAAATTTTACAAACCAAATAGCTATTACCATTCATGTAAAATTGGTAAAAAGAAAAGTAAAATAATGATTAAGATATATGGTTGTTAATAAATTATTAATTTGATTTATAAAATTTATTTAAATTCAATTCAAGTAAGACTTTTTTATGAATAATAATCAAAATTAAATTTTATTTTTTATTTTTGTATACCACCGGTATACCTGGTATACCGTTTGTATACCAAAATTCAGAATACCATTTTCAATTCTGGATTTTGGTATACCACCGGTATACCAGGTATACCGGCGGTATACCAACATCCAGAATTGAGATTGTCAATCTGGATTTTGGTATACCACCAGTATACCTGGTATACCAGTGGTATACCAAAATTTAGAATTGGGATTGCTAATCTGGATTTTGGTATACCACCGGTATACCAAGTATACCAGTGGTATACTAAAATTCAGAATTGAGATTGACAGTCTACATTTTGGTATACCAATGGTATACCAAGTATACCACTTGGTAGATCCAATATACCAATGGTATACCACGGTATACCATGGTACATCCGATATACCAATGGTATATCATCTTGTACATCAAGTATACCAAATGGTATACCACAGTATACCATTGGTATACCACTTGGTATACATGGTATACCACATGGTGCATCCGGTACACCAATGGTATACCATGCTGTATACCTGAAATATCAATGGTATACCATCTGGTATACCTTTTATATCATGGTATACCACATGTTATACATGATATACCACATGGTACATCCGATATACCAATGGTATACCATCCGGTATACATGGTATACCAATGGTATAACGTTTGGTATACATGGTATGTCATGGTATAATTTTATTATTATATATTCTCTCTTGAAATATTTACACTATATGTATACATTTTATATCTTTTAGAAGACACTATAGTTTTAGAATTTGGTATACTAGGTGGTATACCGGTATACTGTCTGGTATACCAAATTCCAGAATACAATTTTAGTTCTGAAATTTGGTATATCAGGTGGTATACCGATATACTGTCTGGTATACCAAATTTCATAATACAATTTTAGTTTTGAAATTTGGTATACCAGGTGGTATACCGGTATACCGTCTGGTATACAAAATTTCAGAACTAAAATTATTATGAATTATACATTTTTAAAAATATTAAATTGTATTTTATAATAGGGATTGTTTAATTATTATTTTAAAAAAGGTAGAGATTTAAGATAAATAAATACAAAAAGAGAGAATTTTTATTTTCTAAGATTGGTATATATTTCAATTGAGTATTTTAACCTTTTATGTAACATAAGAGTAATTTGCATGAACAAATTGCATATGTTTAATAGAATTGAATTTCTATTCTATTTTTTATTTTATAAAATATAATATAAATAGTCTCAAAATTAATATATCTCCGTTCAATTTAAAATAATGTGCTGTAATTATAAATAGTATCATAAAACAAAATAAAATTATATACAAAGATGAACATTGTGCCAAATCTCGCATTTTTACGTATTAAAAAAACAATTTAATTGTTTAGTCAATTGTTAAAACTTAATTTAATGTGTGCTGAAGGATTTAGAAACTTAACGTAATAAAACAAAGAAAAAAAAATGCAAATGCTTTTTTTTGCCTATAAAAGACCTCGAGAAAGGCTGAAAGCCTGAAGCAATGTCCTGTCTGCTTGCAATACGTAGCAAATTGAGAGCCTTCATTTCTGCTCTCTTAGAACTAAATCCTCACGCAAAGGACATTTCATTACTTTCAGTTTTATACAAAGAAAGTTCATCATCCATTTATCCTCTTGCTTGAAGTTAAGCGTATTCTCATTTGAAAACGCAATCGTTTACGATGTCAAAAAGTTAATTAGAAAAATTATTGAATCTCAACATCAAATTAGACAACCAGAGAACAGATGGCAGTAGAGTAATCATCAAGGCAAAGGCTAACATTGTGGAACTTGTTAAATTTGACTGACTCACACTAAATCATCTCAGACGATGTTACATAACTTGCTATCACTTAAAAGTATACAACTAAGCATCAATTTTTTGTCTGCTTCAAACATTAAAAAAAACAAAAATAGATTTCGGCGATCAGCGTCTGATTGCTTCACCTAGATCAGCGTCGATCTTGTTTTACAATTTGCCCAAGACAGAGGTTTTTCTAGATAGCAAGCACTATGAGTTCCAGAGAAGATGCCGAAGATGGACTTAGAAAATGATTTCTCCACACTGGGAGTTGGTATAGAATGAGCTCCAGGCAATCTAGCATGATGGGCTCCTCTGCTCAGGTCCTCAAAGACGATGCCGTTTCTGTGGTCCTCTGTGTCCTTATCGTCGCCTTGGGTCCTATCCAATTCGGTTTCACTATCACACCCAAAAAGCAATTTGACTTCCTTGCTATTTCAGTATCGTAATGGTTTTCTTTTGCTATTTCATTATTTCAAAACCAAAGATGCACATAAGAGGTCATGAAATGAGATCTAAAACCATCACAAAGGAAACAAGAAAGCGGTGATCTCAAAAATCCGAGCAACGGCCGTTTCGTTCCCAATCGCTGTAACGAGTAGGCTTGGGTCCTCTGGGCCCTCCGATTTCGCCAGTCTCTTTATTCATATGAACTCTTTCGTCATCTTCGTCTTCATCTTCTCGACTCTTTCCTTTTCCGATTTCAGGATTTGTTTAATTGTGTCTGTGTAATCCTCTCCCTTTTTGCCGGATCTAAAGATTGCAACTGCTCTGCTCGGTGAAATCCCCGTCAGATCGTGACCCAAAACTCAAGATTTTTCCAAAAAATAAAGAAATTTTGCAGAATTTAAAGACGAGTGAGAGTGAACTATAAGCATCAGTTTTAAAAACCTCAATTTCGAAAGCTTCATGTATGATCAGCAGTTTCTAAAATCAGTATCTCTCATCATCTGCTCAACTCAAAAATTGTCTAATAGGAAGAAGAACGAAAGAAGAGGAAGCAACGAAAGAAGGACGAAGGAAGGAGGAGAGTTTGGGTCATATTTAGAAAGTGGTATTTTTAAAAATAGAAATTTAAAAAGAGGTAATGTTAAAAAGGAAAAAGAAATGGATGTATTTTTAGTTATGACTTCTGTTTTTTGGGTAGTTTTGTAAAACTCCCAATAATAAATAATGATGAGTCACTTTTGGGTCGGACTACATTTGCCCAAGCCCATTTATTTTTTTCTTGGGCTAAAACGTATCAAAACCCATTTTTATTTTCTTCTTTTTTTTAATAACAAGAAATTGCATATAATATTACTTTTTTCCCCTTACTTTTTAAAAATACATTTTTTTATTTTTAATTTTAAACATACATTTTTTTAATTTTATATTTTTAAAAATATCTTTTTTTTAGTTTGTGAAATTTTACTTGTTACTTGACAAACTTATTAAATAATATCAATAAAAATATATTAAATTCAAATTTCACAAATTTTCATTAAAACTCACAAAAAATAATAAAGATAGAGTGAGAGGACAGAGAAAGAAATGAGAAGATATAAATATGAGGGAAGTGTAGAGATTTTAGGAGTTATTTCAGGGATTTTGAGAGTGAAAAAATTTTATAATATAGGATCCATTATTATAATAGTGCATTTTCAAAAAGAAAAGTTTTTAAAAAATACATATTCCTTAAACATTTTGGATATATTTTTAATTAAGAGTTGTCCTAATGAGAACGTATACAAACAAATTCCAATTTTTTTCCAACGCATTATATATATATATATAACAGCTGTTTTAATTACAATTAATTTTTCTTTGAATATTCCTCTACATGTTAATTTTAACGTATTATTATTATTATTATTATTATTATTATTATTACAGCAACATAAACCTCCCCAAACAGTCAATAAATAAACAACTCGCTCACCTCTACTTAATTAGTGGCCGAGTCAAAAAACTTTGTTTGGAGGAGGAAAATATAAGGTTTTTTTTTTTTTATGGGAAAAATGTTCAATTAACTTACGTAAATAGTCTTTAACTTTTTGGCTAAATTAGAACATAATTTATAATTTATTTCTCTTCATGCAATCAATTTTTTTTTATTTTTTTTGTGAAATTTCTATAACTAGTAGCTTATACATATAACAGTACTATGGATTTTCTTACAATTAAACACTAAATTATGAAAAATAAAATAAAAAAATAGTATTACTTAAAATGTAGGAGGTGAATTAAATACAAATTAAAATTACATACAAATTTTTGGCTCAAATTTTAACTTTTGAAAATATTGAAGCCTCCTTTAGCCTCCCATATATCTCCCCCTGAACTAATGAAATGTTGTAATTTTTTTCTTTTTTTAAATATAACACTATTTTGAACTATGATATTATTGCATTCTTGTCTAAAATAAATGCCTATCAAAATAACGGATCGGTGATGATAAAAAAGTTCATAACACAAACTCTTTAACTCCTAAAAACTATCTTTAAAATTCATTATGATCAAAGTTAATTATTATCTAAAATCTTTACTAGCAATCCAATTTAGCATGATTCCATTACATGAGCTTTCAGGTAGACAGTAGCAGATGCACAATTGTGGCTAGGGGGGCCTGGTCCAGTTTTTTTTTTTTTTTTTGGTCTTAATTTGAAAAAAACATAAGAGTTTTTGGTATGAGTTTGAACAAAATTGAGAAATTGGTGTGTTAAACAACACATAATGTGCCATTTTACATCACAATGGGTCCTACCATTCGAGGGCCAATTTTTGTATAAAAAACGGCACCTATAGCTGCCATTTTTAACTTGTGCAAAACGATGTCGTTCTGCTGAGAGGAAGGAGTTAGCAAAGAAATAAAATAAAAAAAAAAACGACATTGCACATTGTCATTTTTCGTGATCCAAAATGCGTCATTTCACATAAGACAAAGGAATCTGAGTGGGCCCGTGTAACAGAAAATAACAGGTAAGATTGTCGTTTTATGTATATTCTTTCTAGAAAAAGCATGTCTGCAAGTGTAAGAGAATTATTATACGTTGTAAAGCAAATAATAACTCTTGTACCCCGCAGCAGAAGCACATGAATCTGCTTTTTTTATTATTATTTTTTAATAATTTGTTGCCTTAAATACAATTTTCACAACCCATTTTTCGCCTACTTGGCATTGCTCCTCCTTGCTTTCTTTCTGTTTGAATTTCTTGCTTCAACTAATTTAATTGCTCCTTCTTGCTCTTTCTTATTGAATTTTTTGCATCAACTATTTGTTACTCCTTATTTTCTTTCTATTTAAATTTCAATATTCTAATAATTGTTAAAGAAGTTTTGTTGAAATTTTATAGAAAATTTTGTGGAAGGCTAGAAAAAAAGGTAAATTATGTGAATATAGTAAAAATTAATTTTTGGTATTTAAATTTTATTTTATGACTAACTTTATTTTTATTTTTAAAGTGTAGGTGTTATTAAGTTGACAATATTATTCCGGTCAATATGATTGATTGAAGGTAAGTTATTATATTTTTTTTTATATTGAATGGTTTTAATTAGTGCACATAAAATTGAAAAAATTATTTGTAGTTTTCTCAAAAATAATTATATGTATATGTATAGGATGAAGAAATTATAATTAAATAAATAGTTGCATAAAAAGATTAAATATTATGTACCAGTATTAATTTTTTTTCCATTCAAATTTTAGTCTGTTATAATGTGTTGCAAATATTATATATTTTTTAAAATTTTATGGTGAATTTTTTATTAACGAAACTACTTAATTGTTGTATTAATTATAAAATATTTTCAAATAATGTAGAAATTAGAAAATATCAATTTTATGTATAGTTTTATAATTTATGTATATTTGTATAAATTTTATGTTTACTTTTATGATTTATGTATTTTTTTTGGTGAAAGTTGATGCATGTATTGTGATTATTTAATATAACAATAGTTTGAAAATAGTTAATTTCATAAAATAACATAATTTATTTTAACTTAATAAATTATAATAAAAATGAAATTTAAATTATTATTAATTTTTTAAATAAAAATTATTTTTATTTATTTCACAATATAAATGATGTATGCCTATTTGGTTCTAAGATGTATGAGAAGTGATATTGCAAGGGCAATTGTCAAGCAAAAATGGAATAATTTGTATAGCAACAAAATTGAAAATGGCATGACAATATGCGATCATATTATAAAAATAAGTAAAAAATTACCAGAAATTATAATGCACAGATATCCCATCATAGAAAGAGAGATGGTGGAAGCGCTATGGATGACAGTGCCATTGACCTATTCAAATCTATCCTGAAAATTTGGAATATGCCTCATGTGAAAAAAATATAAGGAACTGGTACTCATATTTACGAAGGATGTCGGTGAAGTTAGTGATGATGATTTTTTAAAAATCAGAGATGCAATTCCAGTATCTCAAATAACTTATTGTAGATAGCATAATTATAACTTATGGCCTAAATATTATGTTCATTAGTACATGTAAAAAATGAGTCTTGTTTTAATGAGAATGTCAGTCTATTATGTACTAAAATTTTAATGTCATTTAGAATTTAAGTGTTTTTTTGTTATCAATTTTTGAGAATAATTATTTAATGTTATTATTTCATAATTTGAATTTTTATTATGTAATATATTAAATTATTTGTATATTATATAGCAAAACATAAAAAATTTAAACAATAATAAGATAAATAAATGACATAATTTTTTATGATTCAATGCACATGTATGATGTTAACGATTCAATGCACAGGGCTCAGGTGATGCCAAAGCAATGAATGAGCCTGAGGTAGGTGGTGAAGGCACGAGCGACCCATAAGTTGATGAGCAAAGTCGACGGTATTTGGATAGATAGAGAAGACGACCTAGATGTGGCACAAGATCACATCTATTAAGTACTATATATATAATGTTGCTTGTATATGCTACAATGTATTTAATAACAAATTCATATATTTTAGTATTATAAAAAATATTAGTAATTGGTTATATGAAGTATAAATTATTTATTTGGATGATTAAACTAATATAAATGGTGTATATCAAGTATAAAATTCATAATATGGAATTTCCAAGCAATAAAATAAAAAGTAACACTTAAAATTTAATAACATTGATAACATATACATGCAAACATAGACAATTTGATATTGGCAACAAACATCCAACATTCATGAATATGTTGATGTATACTCTGATTGATCGGCCAAGTTCGGACATGTCTTTCTATTATAACCCTTATTTCTACAAAACATACATCTATTAGGCTCGCTATGGTCTCATTTGTCCATTTCATATCGATATCAAGATGTTCGAGGCCTTCTTTTTTTTTCTTTATAAGCTCTGGGTTTGGAACTAAATTTGGCCCCACATATGGCTCCCAATAGTCACGATGTGCAAGTGGCTAAAAAAAGAATTATAACAGCTTAAGGCCTCAAAGAGTTTATAACACTTATTGACGTATCTCCACATGTCAACACGTATATGTATACAGACAGTTATAGCATGCGAACAAAGCATTTTAGTACCTTGGAACTTTCTATCATAGTGATGGAAATCCAAATTAATAGCTTGCGTGTTATTTCCTTTTCGCTTGCTTTTTTAATTTTTTTATCGTTATAGTGAACAATCACGTACGTCGATCAAAACTTTCAACTCTGTGGCCACTAGCTTTTTGAGCATGCCTAACCATCTCTTCCATAAATTTTTTAGTGTATGTATTACCTGTAGGTATCTGAGATCGATACATACACCTTCTATTATCAAAAAATTTAACCAGCCATGTAAATACATGCTCAACAACACTACAAATAGGCATCATCCTAATACCTTTTAATGCACTATTCACACTCTCCGCAATATTAGTTGTAGCATTACCATAGATATGGCCATAATCATGAGACGGTATCCACTTATCCAGAGAGTTCTGCATTACCTAGTTGTATGAGTCAATGTCAAGTTCCTTAATCTTTTCCATTTGTTTTGTAAACTTACGGGATTGGAAGTTATTTCCTGTCAATAAGGGTTAATGGATATTACAAAATTTTATAAATTTCAACATATAAAATAAAATATAATACAATTCACATAAAATAATTATGAGTGACATACCAACCTTATATAACATGTCTTTGATTTTGGAATTTCTATATACAATATTGGAATTGCTAACGAAATGACATAGACAGTAGCAATGGTAAGCTAATGGCTATTTCCAACCACTATTATTATCATGGAATAATACCATAATACCCGCATGTCGGTCATAAATAATAGTTATACCAACTTGCTTAGTGACATACCTCTTAATACAAGTCATAAACTAACCCCAACTAGATTTATTATCACCTTTAACCACTGCAAATATTATCGGGTACAAGTAATTACTTTCATCAATAGCATTTACTATTAAAAGATTCTGATGAAACTTTCTTGTCATAAACATACCATCAATTAGCAACATGGGTTTATAGTGTGCTAGTCCATCAATACATGGCTTAAACGCCCAGAAAAGCCTCTTGAATTACTTGCAATTTGATTGTATACTGTCATTAACAACAAATTCGTGGCAAAATCCATGATTGTATTTCTCTATGGCCTTAAGATAACTAGGAAAATTCCCATATAAAGCCTCATAGTTGCCAAATATCTCTTCTAACGCCTTGGTCTTCACATACCAAGCCTTACTGTAGGAAACATCATAGTTAAAATGACTTTTAACGTCAGCCATTATGACACTTACTTTGAGGTCAGGAGTTGCACTAACTATCTTCAAGATGCAATCATAAATAATTTGTGTATCTAGCTATCTATGCTGTTGAGATACCAATGGCACAGTACAGTTGTGGGAACCCTTGCACACACTAATGATCCAATAAGTAGATGTCTTTTTTTTCATAGCTTTAAGTCTCTATTGACAGCTAGTATCTTTAGTGTGTGAGTAGCAGACCACTTAATATAAAGGCTTAGATTCAACAACTTTATACGACACATTATTTTAAATCGAAAATTTCTTTACACATGCCTTAACTTCATCCTTTGATGTGAATGCCAAGCCTTCGCATAACTCTGAAACACCATCCCATCTTAACATTGGTAAATTGCTAGCCATGCTAATTTGAGTTTCTACAAAATTAACATATGTGTGGTACACTGATGGAAAGTGAAATTGTGAAATATTGTATTGATCACCTATGTCAATTTAACATCATTCATGTTCAAATTCCGAAGCCTTTTAGTCACATGGATTGAACTACTTGGAATAAATTGATCATCCCTTCCAATAATAGTTTCCTCATTGGCATCATTCAAGTCTATGTCTTTATCATCCTTATTTGGATCAAAATTTGGAGAAATATACCCGTTATTGGCAATATTTTCATCATCAAATGTAATATCTCTACATTTAAGGTTAGAACATGATACAAAATTCATTTGATTTTCCCCCTAAACTTTCTGATATGACTTGCTTCAACAGTTTCCAAATCACCAACCCCTTCACATTGTGGTCGATCCTTAAATTCTGTACCAAAATCGGACCGACCTCCTCTCGCTAAATAGGAATTATCATCAAAATTTTTTCTTATATCAACTGATGGGTGGGTATCTCTGTTTACATCAATATTCATCTGATTAATAGTATTAGAGATGAACAAAATGTGATGAATACTAATTGCCAATAAATGAAGCAAAGTTTTCATAAATTTGATCAATGTCATCATCATCAATTAAGTCTATAGGTACCCAGGATATTGACCCTTGATTATTAATAAGACACCTATATATCACTCTATTAAGCCCCATGTCCGAACCTAAATCTAATTTTACTGATATTTTATGAATAAGTTCTGTAAATATCAGTTTATTCCTGACCTTCAATCTTTTCGATCTTGCTGAGAGACTTAAAGTATTATAATGGTAACCATCTATGTTCCATATTGATTGTCCTCCATTATGAATTATAAATGTTACTGGAATCGACATTTTCTAATTCCTACATTATATGTACATATTTAAAAATTAATGCATCAATTTACTATTTTCGTCATAAATAGTTTATTCATCTAACAAATAAAATTTATATAAATTTTTTGAACTAATTGTCCAAATTAAAATTGTAGTTCACTTTTCAAATCTTGCAATTTATTTTTTTCATATAATCTTGCAATAAATTAACATATAATAATATGTATGTTGACTAAAATCAATAAATTTAAATGTCAAATTACTTTCATGGATTCCTAAATATCAAAACATGACAATATAAAAGTAAAATAATATAACTAAATTCAAAATACTAATTTTTCCACAAATATTGACAATTATAATTTTTCTAAATAAACCCTAAAATAACATGTAGAAATTAATTATCTCAATTCCAACTAAACCTCTTTCTAAAAATAAATAAAATAAACTAACAATAACTTACCTTAAAAAAAAATTGACAAAAATATATTCCAACTTTTATAGCACCTACAATATTAATAATGAAAATAAAATTCTAATAAATTTTATAAAAAATTAAAATGTGATAAACAAAATTAATTTAAAATATATTCACATAACATTATCTTTTTTAAAATCTTCAATAATCTTCTATAATAACTTCAATAAAATCACAACAATTTAAAAGTGAAAAAAATGAAAATTTGAATGTAAATTAAAATTAGGAGAGAGAATAACAATACTATGAGAGAAAGTGAGGAAGGAAGCAAAATGATGGCCTAAGGTGAGAATTAGACTTTCATTTTGCTATTTAAGACATACCATTTTAAAAAAATTAAAATCTGAATCTCGTGCTCACAGTTGCAGGGCACGGGAGTTACTGTTTGCTTTACAGTACACAGTAAATCCCATGCACTTGCAAGCACAACTTTTTATAAAAAAATTTGTGCAAAAAATGGCATGTTTTCTAGTAGCGGGTCCCACCTTAGTATTTCAAATATGTCACTTTCTTTGGAGTGAAACGTTGTTGTTTCTCCTTATAGAAAATGGCAAGTTAGTGTGCCATTTTTCATCCCACTATTAGTCTTTCCCCATACGATGCCGTTTTATGAACAGTAAAAAAGGGCAACCTCTAATGCCTTTTTTTTTATGAACATTTTGCACTTGATCATGTAAGACCCACATCGTCAGAAAAAGGCAACAGTAGGTACCATTTTTTAACACTTTATTTTTTTTAATTATGTTTATTGTAGCCCTAAAACTCTAAAATTTTTTCAAAATCACCCCCCTTAAAAAAAACCCACTTGGCCCCCTTAAACTTTTTGGTTTATTACACTTTTATATGTATATATTTATGTTTTTTAAATTTTTTTGATGTAGATTTAACCCTATCATTTAAGTTATGGGTCCATTTTAGCATTTGAGTTAATATTTTTCTGTGCCAAAAAAACTATTTGCTAAGTTTCGATGAAATAAATTTATTTTTACAACTCATATATTATCCTCTTATTCCACATATTATTCAATGAATATTAGATACTATAAAAAAATACACCTTTTAAAAAAAATTGTTAGTAACCTAGTTTGGCCTCTACAAATATATAATTTTGCATTCGTTCCTGCGTGCACATATATATAATGTAAGAAATGTGTTTTATCATACTGATCTATGTATGATAATTGGAAATATGTATTTTTTTTACGTGATTTGATATGTATCTACCTATTTGTGAGCTTTTATACTGAGTTATGTTCAATTAAAATGCCAATAGAGATCTTTGGTGATTTTCACGATAGCTTTCAATCAAAATAACTTTTAATGATATTTTTTTTAGTGATAATGCTGTAAAAATCAAAATTAAGCTCAACCCATCAAGGGTCATTATAGGCCTGTTACTAAAAAGGCCCAAAAATGTCCAGGTCTCTCCAACCAACTGGTTGAGACACAGGAAATGAGGTAGTCTGATTGGACATGACTCTTTCCTGCTATGATAAGGTCATCTGATACACGCTTTTGTCAAATTACTGTCACCTCTATGCTAGGCCATACTTGCTCCAGAGTAGGACTACTATTCAAAAATACTGTTTAAAGCTCCTATCTCTATAAATAACAGGTTTACTCTAAGCCTATACATCTGATTTTCATATATTCTCTCTCTAAAATACTTTCTTCTAGTTGCTAACTTAAACATCGAAGTGCTAATGCCCGATCCAATCGAGTAAGCTCCTTTTGTAGGGCTCACACTCTTTAATTCGATCGGCATCAAGTCCTCAAACGCATATCGACTTTTCATTTTTTCCTAATTAGGGCCCTTTTTTCTTTTATGAAAATTTCAGATTTATCATTTGGTGCTTTCGTTGAGAGTCGATGGCTGAGTAAAAGCCTCCAACCTTCACACCACTAGCAAGAATAAGGACTTATAGTCACAAAAGAAGGTCAAAATACAAAAGCTCCATAAAAGTCTCTGAAACTACATGGGAAAGCCACATATGGCAAAAGCAAAATTCATGACTGAAAGACAGAAAAAATGATATGCCATGTTCGAAAGGAAGGAAAGTGTCTTCCTTTTGAGACACTGTGCAATGGATGTAAGGGACTTCCAAAACTACCCTATTGAAAAAAGCACTAAGAGGGATTAAACAACTACCACTCTCCTCGTCTCTAGACAAGCCAGAGAAGAGGGCAATCATAGCTAGAAAAGGAATGCTTTCTCCCTTCCACAAACATCCCAAACTAGCATTTCGAAAAAAAAAGAATGAAGGTAATGCAAATTAGATCGTAAAAGCAGTGGGCCTCATGGTCTAAGTATCGGGACCAAAAGGTCATCTTAGAAGACCTCTTTTTATGGCAGTTGATGTTTAAAAATTAGCAAAACAATGCCCTGATCGATGCGTTCCTGATCGAATAATGCAATCCTCATCAAAAAGATTGATGAAATTACAAGAACAATTACAAAAAACACCCTGCGGCTAAGGACACCTGGATGATAGAGCCCGGCACAAATTTGCTACCGTTAAAGGAAAAAAAACAGAGGACAGAGAAGCTTAAGGAAAAGAAGGCCCTAAAAAGCATTTCTCTCATTTAACTTCAAGATTAAAGAAAGGATAAATATCGTTCCAGGTTGATCAAATTTGTTTAAGGCGAAATAGTTAGCAAAGTCATAGCTAAAGATAATTTTTAAATGATTGTTATGATCTCGATCGAAATATTGATGAACATTCCGATTGAAAGCTCGATGAAAATCTCAATTTAAAGACCAACGAAAATTCATTCATCTTGGTAGAAAGATCAATGAATAAAATTTATCTTTCAATTCTCAATTGGTTGATGTTTTCCCAATCAAACTTTCAATTTATTAAACAAATTAATACATATTACGACTATTAAAAACAGTAAGAAAATCTATAAGATAAAATTTATTGAAGTTATTTTTAAACATTACATCCAAAAGTTTACAAAAAAGAGAAACATAATCTTATGTCTACCATCAAATGCCGTCGAACTTCCTCAACCGTCAAGATGATGCAAATATCTCCCACTTATGGCAAGTCGAAACCGAGAAAGTGAAAGAAGGTCGACAATGGCTTGAGAAGATGAGGACAAAAAAAGCAATAGAAGATAGATGTGGCATCACCTCTTGCAGAAGGTGATGCCATGGTAGGAAAATACCCAATCATTCATTCGTCTTCCTAAAATGGCGAAATAAGGGGCAATAAAAGATCGTCAGGAGGATCCATCAGAAAAAAGCAAAAAGGAGAAAGGCCAAAAGAAAGTGGATGAATAGGAACATAAAAGCACGACCCTAGTTATAAAAATCTAGCAACACACATGACAACCCCAATAAATAAGGAGTCAAAGAAAATAAATAGCTGCAATTAAAGCTCAAAAACTGAAGTGGTAAAAGAGCAATTAATTAGAGCCATTTTCCAAGAGACACGGTCAAACACAACGATTTGCGAAAGTAATGATCAAGTTAATGATGCAATTAATATAGGATGAATAGTTTAGATGAAGAAATCAAGAAAATCCCTACTTGCCAACCAAAACAAGTAGCTCAAAGGCATCAAGTACGATCGACAAAGATTAATCCAAGCCATCCCTAGCCTCTACACTTGTTGGCATCACAAAATAGGAAGAGTATAAGCTACAAAAAATTGGTCCGATTAGAATACTTTATTTTTAGTTCTTAGTATTATTGGAAATGCAAATATCATACAAGGTAACAGATAGAAGAGTAAGGAAGAGAAAGACAAGGAAAGATCCAAAAGATAAAATTCATTAGCACTTTTCAAAGTTACAGAGTAAATTGAATGAAGAGTTTTTTTGCCCAAAAATATAATAGTGATGAATCTATAGCTTCAGTACAACAAAACCACCTCTCATTCAAATAATACCCCCTTTTGTCAGGTCAGCATCAGAAAAATGGAGAAGAAAGTATAGACTTGCATTCCCTACCATTACCCCAAGAAAGCTCAACATTAAGAGTAGAAATAAACATTGGGGAAAGGTGGTCATAGGACTTGTTGTGGCAAGTCATAAATTACTAGTAAAAGAGCCTAACAATTCATTCATCTTCCTAAAATGAAAAGAAAAGTAAGAGAAATTGAAGAATAATTAGGTGGCTCCATGAAGAAGAGAAGAAAAAGCAAAAGCTATAGGGAAAAGAAGAAAAAGGCATGTCGCAAAAAAATTTGGGTAGGCAGCCATGTGGCAGTACCATAAAATGCAGGAATAAACATTGTAGTAAAAGCTTGGAAGACAAAACAACAAAATTTTAAAGGGCACCATTTCCAAAGCGACATAGGTAAAGAGACGACGATTTAAATGACTACTATTAAACAAACGAGTCAGTAAGGGCCAGCAACGATTGGCAACGTCCTCAGGTAACTTCACTCTTCATTTGTAACAAGTATAGTTAACATACTCCCTTATAGAATATAGAAAATGTAACAAGAAAATAAACTAATTTTGTGCCAAAAGCCTAACCAGGGGAAAAAAGGTGCAAAATCTCGTAAGGTCCCTCGAATAACAAATCCTCGTAACAACGAGCATCAATTAAACAGGTCAAATAATCGAACTTTGAAAAATCAATCCACATGTATAAAAACTGTTTACAGGAAAATGTTTTATTTTTCATGATTAAAGATTATCTTGATTGATGTAACTAAAATCTTAGTCTTTCAAATAATGTCTTATTTTTCACGATCGATGATTATCCTAATTGATGTAACTAAAATTTCAGTCTTTCAACTGATGTCTTATTTTTCACAATTGATGATTATCCCAATCGATGTAACTAAAATCCCAGTCTGTTGATCGATGTCTTATTTTTTACGATCGATGATCATCCTGATCGATGTAACTAAAATCCCAGTCTTTCAACTGATGTCTTATTTTTAGCATGGTTATTAAAATCGGACCGAACCAGCCGGTTGAACCACGAACCGACAGGCCAATCGATTGGTTCAACTGCACAAAACTGAATTGGCAAAAAATCGGGTTGGATCGAAAAAAACCGGATTGAATTGGAAAATCGAGAAACCGGACAAAATCGAGTTTTTGGCTGAAAATTACAAAAAATTGTATTTTTTTTGTATTTTTTCACCCCCATATATATATATATATTTATTTATTTTTCATTATTTATTTATTTGAAAAAATTAGTATTTTAAATTCTAAATATGTCACTTTATAATTTAATATACTTATTATATATTTGGTTCATTGTAATCAAATATATGTGTGTGTGTATATATATATATATATATTAAATTTTTATTATTTATTTATTTGAAAAAATTAGTATTTTAAAGTTTAAGATATCACTTAATAATTTAATATACTTATTATCTATTTGGTTCATTGTAATTATATATATATATATATATATATATATATATATATGAAATTTTCATAATTTATTTCTTTGAAAAATTAGTATTTTAAATTCTAAAAATGTCACTTAATAATTTAATATACTTATTATCTATTTGAATTTATTGTAATTAAATATAATTATACTCATATATGCAAGGTTAATATTTTTTGTGTTTGCTTCATTAGTACTCCATCTAAAAAGGAAATTTTTTTCATAATATGATTGTATTTTTATGTTTCTAATATATAATATTCAAAAATTCATAATTAATTACTTGTAATAATAAAATTTAAATTATGTTTTGTAACTTATTATTAGGATATTTGTGACATATATTAATGTTTGATGGTTATTTTTTTAATTTTTATACAATAGTATTTATAAAATTATAATAATTTATAATATTTTAAAAATAAAAAAAATCCGATTGAATTCGGTTGAACCGATCGAACCACGAACCCCCAGCCTTGCCGGTTCTTTATCCGGTTCGGTTTTAATAACATTGATTTTTAGTGATCGATGATTATCTCGATCGATGTAACTAAAATTCTAGTCTTTTGACTAATGTCTTATTTTTTACGATTGATGATTATCCCAATCGATGTAACTAAAATCCCAATCTTTCGACTAATTTCTTATTTTTCACAATCGATGATTATCCTGATCAATGTAACTAAAATCTCAGTTTTTCGACTGATGTCTTATTTTTCACGATCGATGATTATCCTGATCAATGTAACTAAAATTTTGATCTTTCGACTGATGTCTTATTTTTCACGATCGATAATCATCCCGATCAATGTAATCAAACTCCAGTCTCAAGATTGAGGATCTCGCTTTTCCTAATCAATGATCTCCTTGATCACATAATGGTTATCCCTAAATGATGGCACATTCATTAAGAAAACATCGAAACTTTAGCCTTTGATTTACGTAAAGGCCGATCAAACTGGTTGGAGGAGGGCAAATGATAATGCTCCAAAATTTAAAATTAAGCCCAACCCATCAAGAGTCATTATAGGCCCATCACTAAGAAGGCCTAAAAATGTGCAGGCCTCCTTAGCCAACTAGCTGATATGTAGGAAATGAGGTAGTCTGATTGGACATGACTCTTTCCTATCATGATAAGGTCATCTGACACATGCATCTGTCAAATCACTATCACTTGTATGCTAGGTCATACCTATTCTAGAGTATGACTACTATTTAATAGGGGTGTGCATCAGTCGAGTTCGAATCAACCCGAATTGAACCCGAATAATTCGAGACCTAAAATATTAGATATTTTTACACTCGAACCGACCCTAAATAATATTCAGATCCTACCCGATCAACCTTACATTTTTTGAGTTCCGACCCGAATAACCCAAAATAAAAAAAGAAAATCATGAAAAAGAGAATGAACTATAGAAGATCAAATCTACCAAGAGCTTAAGAATTAAAATGTATCATAATTTTCCAAATCTAATCAAACACAACAAGAAGATTAAAAAAAAGGTCTTCTATCTGTACAACTTAGAAAACAAAGATAAAAAAATTCAAAAAAAAAGCAGTAATGAAAGAATAATAAGAAAGAAATTTGTGAGAGACAAGTTAGAAAAGCCAAACGAATATCCTACTTTTCTTGTATATATTCTCATGCTTTTAGTATATAATAGAATAAAAATATTTTTTTTTAAATTATATAAATTGTATACAAAATATATATATAAAAAAAAGCCATGGAAAGATGCCCAAGCAGGAAAATGAATAAACAATCAAAATAGCCTAACCTTTGAAATCGAAAAGGCATGCCCTTTTCTTATTTAACATTAACATCTTTATAATTTTCAACATCTAAATTCTAAAGCTACTTAATTTTTTTTTTCTTTTTGCCTTTGAATCTATCCAAAGCCATCTTTATCTCCTTTCTCTTTCTCTATCCAAAGAGAGGGAAAGAGAGATATCGATAGAAGGAGAGAGGGGTGAGATCTAGAGAGAACGATGGAAGGAACAGAGAGAGAGAGAGAAGGGCGGACAATGAAAAAAAAAACTTTATAGATATGTTCAGTCGGGTTTAGAAGGGTTTTAACCCGAACCCGAAATATCACCAAATCATAAATTCGAACCGACCATACTAATCCGAATAACCCCACCTGAATGCCTAGGGTCGGATCGGGTTTTGCGCACCCCTACTATTCAAGAATACTGTTTGAAGCTCTCGACTCTATAAATAGCATGTTCACTCTTAGACTATACATCTGATTCTTATATATTTTCACTACAAGAAAATATCAAAATAGCAACGAAAAAATAGCAACAGAATTCATTTAGCAATAGAATATCAATTCCATTGCTAAAATTGGTTGAAGTTTTAGGAATTTAGCAATGGAATTCAAAATGGTTGTATTCCGTTGCTAAAAAAGGGAGAGATTTTAGCGCCAAAAATAGCAACGAAAATTAGCAACGGAATGCGATTTTCGTTGCTAAATATGGCGGCAGTAGCTGGCTCCAAAAATATGGGATCAAATTTAGCAACATAATTTATATTAGCAACGGAAATTAAATTCTGTTGCTATTTAGCAACGGAAATTAAATTCCGTTGCTATTTATTGTTGAATTATAGGAAGGCATTATATTTAGCGACGTAATTTAATTTTCGTTGCTAAATTAAGTGCCAACAAGGGCACTAATAATTTGGGGTGAAATTTAGCAACGGAAAATGAATTCCGTTGCTATTTTTGTCCTAGGTATAAATACTTCCTTAACTTTCCTTCTCTCCCTCGTTTCCCATTTTGCCTCATTTCCCATTAACTTTCCTTCTCTCCCTCATCAAATTAGCTAAACCCTAAACCACCACCTCCATCCTCCGTCGCCTTCTCATCATTTTAATCTCTCTCCTCACCTCACGTTAGGATTTTATCTCACCTTCCGAGCTGGATTCTCTCTCTTTCATCCGACGAATCTCCATGCGCCGCTGGTTCAGCGGTTTTATTGATTAGAGTGAAAGATCTGCTGTTGATTTGGCCTTGCAGAGGAGAGATTCAGAGACTGCTAGCAGTAGCTATGGCAATCTTTTTCTGAATTTTGATTATTGCACGCACAGCTGTGAACATATGCCCCATATAATTTTGTTGGAATCACTAAGATTTTTTGTTTCGTTCTCTTTTTACTGCCTGCATATCACAGGGGTTTGATCATCAGAACATCTGTAAAAATGGTGATTTCTCTGTTTTAGCTGGTGTATTTCTCCGTGATTTATTTAATAAAGCTTGTTCTTCTATTAATTTTCGGTTATTAAATTGATATTATCTTACTATTACCTAAAATTAGGTGTAAATCAGTTTTGTTTGATTTGGTAAGAGACAAAATTTTCAGTGTTTGTTTTTAATATTTTTGGGAATTGTTTTTATTACTGTTACTATTATGTGTTTGCGAGAGAGAGAGAGAGAGAGAGAGGACTCATTTATTGGGCATCAAGGATTGGAATTTTGTACTTTTCTTGAATTCGTTTTCTCACCATCTTATCACTTTATCTTCTTGTTTCTGCCTCTGCTATCATGGTTTGTTTCTTTATTAGCTCTTTCCTTATTCTGAACATGTTTGATGTTTATTTATCAGATTTTAATCTATGCTTTCTGTTGTTCTGTGCAACCCCATTTTCTTTTTTATAGTTTATTTTTAGCTTCTTCACTCATCTGCCTCGTCAGGTGCTGTGTCTTGTCTCTCTCTTTTATATAAGTATATGTATTATCAAATTCGTATATAATTAAGAAGAAATGACTAATAGCACCAGACTATCGTGCTCTGTGAGCTTCAGCATGAGGCATTTGAAGCTTCTGTACCCACCGGTCCATCTGACAGTGGTATTGTCTCCAAATGGCGGCCCAAGGACCGAGTAAGCGCTGAGTTTTGCTCCACTTCCCCTCTTCTTGTTATATTGCAATTTATTGTCAATTGAACTTAAATATACTTATAGCATTCTTGTTAGGGCCAGTTTGATGTTTTTTTGTCCTGAATAGATGTCTGCTATCGGGATATTAAAAGCTGTTCGGCCAACATTTATCTTCCTTTTTCACACACTGGTAATTTTTCTTTTAATTTCTGTACGCCGTTGTCCTCTTCATTGATTGGTTCCTCTGTAATTACTTCATTCATATTAGGAATTTCCTTACGCCTTTATCTTTTGTTCGACCTCTGGTCTTTATGCCCTTGTCTTTTTTTTCACTCTCTAGGAATTTCTTTCAAGCATTGGATGATAAGATTTTGTTTCTATTTGGAATCCCATTTTCATCCATATTTCTTTGGCTCTTTTTTCTATAATAAATTGCCTTTAATTTTAGTTTTTCTATTTTCTTTCATTTTCTTTAACTTTTATATTTTTTTGTTAAAAATTTCGTAAAAACCCCTAAATCTCTAATTTGTTTTCCTTCTCTGCATACTTTTCATGCAGGTTGCTCTGTTCCATTTGATAGATATCCATCCCAAGTTCCAGGTAATGTCTCTTTTTCTCAATATTTTATTTTTACTTACCTTTGATTTCTTTGATTTTTTTTATTGCTGAATTGCTGCCTTTTTTGTGTTATATATTGTCTTTGTTAAATTGGGTCTATTGAATGTTTGAGTGCTAGTATTTGAAATTAGAATTTATTCTAAATACAAATTTAAATAATTAGATACAACCTTGAGCTTTAGAGAATGAACTACCATTGGTTTATCCAGCATAGAATTTTTATTATTCTATTCCTTCTCATTTATATATTAGTTATATCATACGATTAATAAATACCACAAATTTACTTTATTTTAATAGAAATCAAAATTCACTAAATTGCTGAACAATAAGAAAAAGAGAATGTGTATCCTCTTTATGAGGCCCTTAATTTAATAAAGGATATGAAACACATTGCTTCAAAACAATTCTTCTCAAATAAGGATTTTTTTTCAAAATAATTCTTCTAAAATTAAGATTTTGCACATAGATAAAATATTGATTTATATTTTATTGATTTAATTACTAATCAATAGTGGTAATAGTTCGATGATAATCAAGTATTGCACATTAATTACAGCTTTCTTCAAACTGCATAAAAACTGAAACTGGAAAATTCTTCAAATGGAAATATTTAATAAGAACCGCAGTCTATAACATAAGATGTTACTATATACTATAATCTATAACTATGGGTATATCTGATGCAAATTAGTGGCCTGCAATGATTGAATAAGCCTATATGCCTGTAGAAATAAGAGACTGTATCACTACAAGAAAAATGTTTATTAAAGACCACAGTTTATGGACCAGTCAGTTTTATGGTCCTTAAAAATATATAAATAAGGACTAGTTTTTTTTATGGTCATTAATTTTCAATTTAATCTATATTATTTATGATGGGATAGAAACTGGTCCTAAAAGTCATTAATTTTTGGTCCCTAAAATGACTAAAATTAGGCGGGATAAACCCGCGCCACTCCTGAAAAAACATATCCTTTTGTTAACCCATTTGCTTTGTTTATTTATTTTTTAACAAAACTTATCATTAAACCCATTTTCTTTGTTTTATTTTCCTTCTCCAACGAAAATCTCTCTGCCCTAAAGGATGGGTTTAGCTTGATTCATATTACGTACTGCCTTCCTTGCTTCACTGTCGATCGAACTCCAACTCGCTCCGCGATGGACAGCTCCGAGACGATGTGCTTCACAATCGATAGCTGAAGACGTTTCTCATAAGAGAAAAAGGGCCAGATCTCTGCCAGATCTCTGTTCATGATTCCAGTTATACACGAATCGGAGTGAAAGCAGGCATTGGTGTAAGGTTTGAGACTTGAATTTAATTTTCTTATTTTTAACTAGTCATAAAACATAGGTCCATTTGTGTAAGGTTAATGGGTCTGTTGGTTCTTCAATTAGGAGTTTATTGGTCTGTCGGATTAGGAGTTTATCACTTATCAAGGAATGAATTAGTAGTCTATTTCGTTTAATACTCTGGTTTTCCTGTTCTAACTTTTTGTTTCGTTTGCTTGTTTTCTTCGTGGGTTGATTTCTCTGTTTTGTTGGCCTATGGTTTTGATCTCTCGGGGTCTGTTGCTGCTCACTAAAACTCAATTGTTTTTTGAAAGGGGTGACTGTATTGTTATTTTGATAATCTCGGTGACTGTACTGTGTTAGTTCTGGGTTAGTGTGGTTGTTGCGGTTTAGTATGTAGGAAATTTTCTGTATATTGGTCTTTTGCTTTCTTTGTCCCAGACGTGTGGTCAATATTCTCAAGCTGGTTGGCAAATTGCTCTTTTTTATTATTGTTAACTGTTAGTTTTGGCTGTCTAGTTTTAGCTTTTGTTTTCTAGTAGACATGGTGTTGCTGTTGGTGGAGTTGTTTAGGTTCAGGTTTTGTATTTTGGGGATTTTGCTCTGGCTGCAGTTGCTTGTAGCAAATTTGGCTCACTGTACTCTTCAATTTATCAATAATATGTTATGGCCTATTAAAAAAAATGATTATTTTGGATTATAAAAAAAAGGATTGCTTGGTGTATCTGAATATGGGAATTTTTCTTCATTTGGCCACTGTTTCTAATATTTTGCCTATTGTATTAACTAATTTCATTTGTATGTTATATTTATTACAGCATTAAGGAAATTTTGATGATATTATAAGCAATTGCATCTTAAGATTTGACATATTACAGCATTTGTATGTTATATATCACTTCTTAGATATCTATTTTGCTCATTTTTTATCACCCACCTATTTTGAGTTTTACTTGTTTGTGTTTTTCTCATGATTAAAACCCTTAGCTTTGGTATTTTCCGAAGGCAAAAACTGGAACTCTTTCAAGTGTAATGTGTTTAATGGGTCTGAGAGTGGTGGTGGCGACCATTAGTAAGTTACTCAGACTTTGAAGGTTATGCATCCTCAAAACTTTATCTATGTGATGTACATCATAGAGATTCTTCTGCCTTAGGTAATTTGAAGGTTAATGGAACTGAAACTAAGACTGGTGCTTCCGAGACTTCAAGCAATCAAGAAAGCAATGGAGAGAAGGAAAATTCAGTTGCTGCTACTGGTAAGAGATCCACAAACATGACCTAGTAAAAACTGCAGTCCGTTTATCTTCTAGGTATTTTAATCCTAGGGAGTTTATGACGCTTATCATATAGACTATTTATTCTTCTTAGAATTCTTGCTAGTTTATTATTCTAACCGCTTGTATTTGTATTAATCTATATAACTGAATCTTTCTTTCTAGACTTATCATTTTAATAACTCTTTTAGTTCTGAGAACATATTATCATATTCTTTCTAGACTTGTCTAATTCATTTACTTTTGTTCTAATTTGTAATTTCTGCTTTATTGATTTCTTAACTTGTCTGAATGCTTTGTTGATGTTCTTCCCATAAATTCAATTTGGTTCTATTTATCCATTTTCCCCCAAATTTCTTTTCTGTTTCATATTGTTCTTCTTGATGTCTTCTCCAAGCTGATTATAGTGAAAGAAGCTGTATGGAATTTGTATTCTTCTGGCCTTAATTTCTCTATCTGCCATTTAATATAATAAATTTATTTGCCCCTTCCCCTTAATTAAATAACTCATTGTGTGTGTTGATGGACAAAATCCAATTTCTTTTTCAACATAAATAAAAATTTTTATTTTCATTTGTACTTTTATTATTCATTTCTAGTAAATTGCAATCAAGACTCAAACAGTGAGGAATTCTGTAAATTGCTTCAAGAGCAAAAATGCCTGGACAATTTAATCGAAACTACTCTTCATAGAAATCAGCCTTCAATTATACTGAATTTAGTACATGAGAAGGCTGCCTTGTTTAAGGCAGAAGAGCTAACAGGTACATCTAAATTGGAAAAGACAAGTTTGGAAGGTGTTTCTTGCTTCTGATTATATTTGACTAAGGAGATTTGTTGTTAGTTTTTGACCCTGTTCACGACTGAGATAGGGGACACTTTGGGCTATATGCAAACAAAGTACAATAAGAACTATAAAAATATTTAGCCGACTAGTTAGAGCAAATTCCTTTTCTATTCTTGCAAAAGTTCCATCAGCTAACCGGCCATGAGTTCACTTTTTATCCAAACGTCGTTGTTTTTCAATTATGTATCTATTAACTTGTGTAATTAAACATCTTAGTTCAAATTAACGTTCTATATATGCCTCATGCAATTTTGCAATATGCAGGTCTTTGGTTCTGCGGGTGTTATAGATAATCCCTTGGGATTTGCAAGGAGTTTGGGACTTGGCATCAGACATTTTCTATCTATTACAACGAGAAGTATTTTATGGGTAAAAAGTTAATTTTTTATAGTATTTACACCTGTAGTCATAATATTATAAGCTAGTTGTTTCTTTTACAGAGCCCTACTGGGCTAATTACAGGTATGGCACAAGGCACCCAATTCAGTAAAGCTACACATAAGGTATCTCCACATTTGATAATTCTCCAGTAATTCAGGGAATAAGTATCTATATGAGTCTAACTTAAAAGATTTATTATTGCTTCCTAGGGGATTGTGGCATTTACATTTGATGACCAATCAAGGATGGAAAAACTGCAGAAAGGTGTAACTTCACAAAGTAAAGATGTGATAAATGAAGTCTTAGAGGTAAATTTTCTTCAAATGTGAATTTACCATAGTAACTTTAATGGTTTTTGCAATAGGTAAATTGTTAACGAAATGTTAAATTTGTCTTTATTGGCTTTCCTCATATTCTGTATTTTGACTTGTTTCATAATGAAGTTTTACCATGACAAATTTCTTGAAAACAAAAAATAGTCAAATTATATTGATATAATTCTTGTTAATTCCAGGGATTCACAGGTCTCCTTCAGTCACCAATTAAAAAAGCTGAGAAACAGTCTTCCAGGTGTCAACATTAGGTTACTTGTTCTTAATCAGGTGATTCAGATGTTCTTAATCAGGTTACTCTCATCTCTGAAAAAATATATCTGGACCATAAAAATTTATGGCCAACATTTTTAGTTCACTTCTCCATTGGGTTTACTTGCTTTTGCATCTCCTCTGCTGTCGTATGAGTATCTTATTTCATTAAATGACTTGTAGATGCAGCTATTAACTGGTTTTAACTAAATTTGCTTCATTTTTTGTTTCACTTTTGCTATGTGAATTTTTACCTGTGATTGATTTGTCTCATTTCCATCAACAAAATTATCATACCGGAGGTTTCCCCTTCTCTCTGTATGTATGTTGGGGCTCTCTTTTCTTTTTCTTTCAGTTTAATTTCGAGAATGTAAATGGTAGGTGCTTTACTGGTTTTCAGTTAACATAACCATGGATCAAGAATGCCAACCCAGCGCTGAGAGAAACTCATGCAGGTCAGTTAATGTAAGACATTTAATGACTTATGGACTTTCCTCTTATTTTCTATTAGCATTTTGCATCAAACTGTAGACTTGTGGTAACGTACCTAAGTTCCAATTTGCTGATTCTCCACTGGCTGCTACCTGGATGAACTGTCATCAATCTGGCTCACTAGGTAGTTTTGGTGGTTTTGGTTTTGGTTCTACTGTTCCATTTTCCGTAGGCTATGTTGTTCTTGGGATTTAATAATATGTTAGCCTTGCAATGGATTAGCTGATTTTTTTATGGGAATATAAATTGCAGCAGTTCAATTTCTAGAACGTAAATGCTAGGTGCTTTACTAGTTTTCAAGTAACATACCCACCGATCAAGAATGCCAACCTAGCACCGAGAGGAACTCATACAGGTCAGTTGATATTGTAATTTATCTAGATTGCCTACTGTTGTCTGGTTTATTGGTAGAACAACCGAGATAGTGTGTGTGTTTTTGTTTGATGTTTATTTGTAGTGATGTTTCTAATCTCTTGTGGGCAAGAGCAGCAAAGGAAGAGAACTGATATGATAAATATGGCAAAGTATGACTGAAAATCCCACAAATTAGGCAGCCAAGATAAAATGATAATCAAATCTCTTAAAATAATTGACAAATATCAACTACCATGAAACTAGGATAGCTAATAGACTTATTCAATACTTACATTGAAGAAAAAACATGTGATTTGCTATTTATTCATTTCTTTTGTTCTCATTTCCTTCTCTCTTTCTTCCCCTTCTCTAGCCTCCTGTTCTGTTTGCTTGCCATTCTCTTTACCTGTTTGATTTTTATGCTTTGAAATCTCTGACTTGTTTGTTTGATGCAAAGTAAAATTTTATTTTGCATCCATTTGAGATTTGTTTCATGGTTTCGGCTGTTTTAGTTGCTACATTGTTGTTTGATGAGATCCTCCTACATGAAGTGTCATGATGTGTTAATAAGTGGTTAACAAGTAGGGGGCTCAGCAACTCTTTGAGAACTTGTTGGCCTAGCAAGCAATGCTGTTGGAGTTTAATGGCGTAGAGGCTAGCTTCTTCTTCTTCTTCCACCTTCTCCTCCTCTATTTGTTTATTCTTTAATTATTTTTGCTTTTTGGTTTGAATCTAAAATGTTATCTAAAATGTTTTATTCAGTTATTGAATTTCTATTTACCATTAGTTTTGGACCCATATCCCAATGTTATCGGACTGTGCAGGTCTCCTGTCATATTGTTAAGCTTGTTTTGAGGTACAATGTTTTATTTCTCCATGCCACTATTTCTGTCCATGTGAAAGAATGTCCCTGGTAGATTCAACATGCAATGTGCTTGTGTTAGAATAGATTCAATTAATTATTTGCAATAGATTTATATATTTTCTGATATAATTATTTTTGTTTCTTTATATTTTTTGCAGATTTTATTATGAAGAAAATACTGAATGACTAAAATTGACTATGAAGATTTGAAGGAACATGAAAGTATTGGCTAGAAATTTTTGTTATGAAATTTTATATCTTATTTTGGTAGAATTTTTTTTTTTGGAAAGACACTATATAAGTTGATGCTAACTCTACTTTGTTATGAATTACGAATTAATTATATATGAAAGTATAATTTTATTAGTTTCGTTTCCATTTATTTTAGGGACCATATTTTTGGTTCTTATTATACTTTCAAGGACCGATTTTATAGTCCTTAATATAGTATATGTTCATACAAATATTACTTTCAAGGATGAGTTTTCTCATCCTTATTATAATTTTAGGGACCGGATTTTAATCTAGTCCTTAAAGGTTTATGGTCATTATTTACTTTTAAGGACCAGATTTTCGGTCCTTAAAAATCTAGATTATCACGTGACTTGCATTATTAAGGAGGAAAAATCTGGTCCTTAATACTTTTTAGGGACCAGTTTGTTATTCGGTCGTTAAAAGTTTTAAGGACCGGTGAATGCATCCCGTCCTTATTAGTTATTAGCGGCGGAGCCTGTTAGGACGGGATAGCGACCGGATTTTCTCGTCCTTATTGAGTTTCAGGGACCGGATTGGCACTTTTAGGGACCGAATTTCCCGTCCTTATAGGCCTTTTTTCTTGTAGTGTATCACTCAAGTTTGTGAAATTAAAACATTCATAACATATTGCTGTAAAAAAAGAGTTAGCAGGTAGGAGTGATTAAAACAAGTCTCTCGTGGTTCTATAGTAAAGAAGGGGATACTTTGGTTTAAATCTTTTGTTTGTTTTGTTTTTTTTTTATATCAGCAAACTGCATATTGTCCCAAAGACAACATCAAGGTGATTTTTGAAACAATAAATTTCAGTTTTTTATATAGATTTTAATTTTTTATTTGTGATACAATTTCATATGTATCAAACCAACCATTTATCCTTTCCATCACTTTTTTTTTTATAAGCCAAGATGAATCACTTACTTCCAAAATAATTACAAGACGATGATGATAAAATATTATATATATATATATATATATTTAATTTTGTTTTAGCATCTTAGTCATCATGCAGTTTTAGCTCTTAAAGAGCTGGTATTTTCTAATAAGCCAACGGTGCTATTTTTTTTTATGCAAACTCTTATGCATTCTTTGAAGATTGAAGAGTTGCGTATTTTATTAGATTTTGATTCTTATTTCTGTGTCGATAGAATTTGTGGGGGTGGTGACTGAATTCGGTTGCTTCAGAGGCCCTAGAGGTTGTGTTTTGATAAGACATTCTTTATGTTCTCTCACTCTATATATAAAGGTCAACTAGCATACGCGCACATATATAATTATATAAATATATATTCTGGCCCGGTGATGTGCAGGAGTGGAAGTAGGTGGGTTACCACTTCTTTTTCAAGTTTAATAAATTTACATTGACTTCCTCTTTTGAATCTTTTGATGATGTTGGCTTTGATTAGATCCTCCTATCACAAAGAATCTATGTGAAACGTTCCCGTTCTAATGTAGTTGTATCCAGCTTTTTGTTTCTATTCTATTTATTCCCTTGAAAAAAAAAAAGAAGCACTAGGCAGGCCGAGCTTCGGATCAAATTATAGATTTGTAGTCGAGTAGCTAGGCTTCTAGTCTCCCCCTTTAAATCCTTAACTAACTTCAAATCGTTAAATTTTGTGATTGGACTTATCCCACATTAACATTGAAGTGTGGAATAATCCAACCTTCAACTTATCTTGAAAGGCTAGTGAAGTCCACAGTTGTTCTACTGTTGTCATTATTTAGATATGGATTTGGAGTCAAATATGGCACAAGAATATTCGATTCACTTCCTGTAGAGTTATCTTAAGTGCTATTATTAATTGGCTTCCTTCGTGATTTTATAATTTTTTTGCAATAGGCCTTTTCAAGCATAAACGTCATAGGAAATAGAAAGAGGTCAAGGAACCAGTTAAGAGCTGATTTCTTATTCGGAGTTGCTGAACTTAGTTCAATCTCTAATGCAATTTTACCATGCATGCGAAACAGAGGTAAAATCTAAAATTGTAATAATAATATATATTCTTTTCTAGCAGATAGTCTGATACATCCTTGTAATTGCAGAAATCCGCATCTTTGAATATAACCCTCCAACCCCAAAAAAATAAAATAAAAAAAAGAGATAAAACATTGAAATAGAAGTGAAAGTAATCCTGATTGCAAAATAGTATTGCTGTCCTATATGATCGAAATGGGAACAACTACTACTAATGCTTTTACACAAAAAGGGCAAAAGAGAGTCCTAGTGGAATCATTATAAACTATCCAGCAGGATCAATTAGCATTGGAATTGGCAGGATTTTGGGAAGAACTTGAGCTGAGATTGAGATCAGGAATAGTGTTATTGTTGGCATTGGCCTTTGAGTAACTCTACTTTGATAGATTCTGTTTCAGCTCAGATAGCAGTGCTTGATTCTCCTGGTTAAGGAGCTGTGCTTTCTTCCTTAGCCTTTCATTCTCCTTTATTATGTAGCAGTTCTGCAGGTACAGCTTGGAGTTCACTCTTTCCATATCTATTGTATATAAATTTTTTAATATCTATTGATATTAAAAAATTGTACTAATTTTTAGCGACGGATTAACGACGGATATTACCGTCGTCAATATTTATGGTGGTGGGTGAAATTAGCAGTGGAAGTGATTTCCGTTGCTAAAATTGACCATTTCACCGAATCATGCATTGGTTGAATTTAGCAACGGAATAAATGTTCCGTTGCTAAAAATAGCAACGGCCGGATTAGCAACCAAAGGTTCCGTTGCTAATTTCTGTTGCTATTTTTGATTAGCAACGGAAATTTGACATTTTCCGTTGCTAATTCCATTGCTAAATTGCAATTTTCTTGTAGTGTTTCTCATATATTTTCTCTCTAAAATACTTTCTACAATTTGCTAACTTAAGTATCGAAATGGTAACGTCTGATCCAAACGAGAAAGCTCCTTTTGTAGGGTTCATACTCTTTAGTCCGATCGGCATCATATCCTCAAATGCACATCGACTCCCCATTTTTCCCTAATCAGGGTCCTTTCTTTCGTTTATGAAAATTTCAGATTTATTATTTAGAATTAAAGTATTTTTGCACTAGAAAACATTTCATTATTACGTTATCGAAATTAGCCTTAATTTTACCGTCACCTAAATTCTGGGATTGAAACATCTTTTCTGAACAGAGTTCTAATATTGAGCTGGAAGATACTTACGTTATTAGTATGTCTCAACTTCTGGTGACGGATTCTTTAGATAATTATATATGTGATAAAGAGAAATTTTCATATATATATATATATATATATATATATACTAGTTGTTTAGCTGCACTCGTGCGGTTGCAAATAATTTTATTAATATTTTACTTAAAAAGATATAATAGTTTGAATACTTTTTTTTTCATTAAAATTTGTGCAAAGTATAATAATATGAATAGTAATATATAATTTATGTGTTGTAATTTGGATAAACATTAAAATTCAATTAATTAGATTGAAATAGATTTCTATCTATTTATAAATTACCATCGGCAAACATCCAAAAAAATATGGAGAAAAATAAAAAAAAGTCAATTAATGTTGAAAATTAATATCAAATGAAAGATCAATCATAAATCATTTATTTTTTATTTTTAAATTCCAAATGGTAACAAGGAGAATTGCACTAAAAAAAATTAAGAATTTAAGATAAGACTTAACAAAATAATACAAATATAATATTTTCCAACATTTGCTGTCTCATATCAATGCATTATTTTGGTTTACTTTATTTGTAAAGATATGGTATTTATAGCAAAGTTAATATATTATATTTGTTCAGACTTACATTTTGATTTAAACTATTTTATTTTATTTTTTCTTTTTGTTCCAATCATATTATTTGTTAAATCAAATATAAGAAGATAATTAATATGCTAAAAGATTTCATTAAAAAAAACACTAAAAGAAAAAACTGTCTTTAGTAATAATTGTGGATTTATTTTGGAACTTTGGATAAATAACAAAAAAACAACAGTAACAAAAAATAAAAAAACAGCAACCCAACACTAATATGATTCAAAACTGAAAATAAAAAAGAAAAATTAAATCAATAAGTGCAAAAAAAAATAAAAAACTTAAATATTTACATAGTCCAAGGTAGAGATATATAATGGACAATGAACAGTGGCGAAGCTAGGATTTGTAATTAAGGAGGGCAAAAAAAACAAAAAATAACCAGGTCTATAAACAAAACTATAAAATAAATTCCAATCCAATTGTTAGAACATTCTTAAATGAAAGTTAATTGACGACAAAACTACAAATCAAGCAAAAATATTCATATTTAAAGATGACCATAAAGTATTATGGAGAAAGTTATGACCATAAAGTATTATGCAGGGCACAAAATATGTATTATTTATACAATCTAATAAAGCGAAAAAAACAACTATTGATACTATACAATTTATTTATTAGTCATGTATTTTTCATTTGTTTAGTTAGTTTTGTTAGTTTTGTTGTTTTAGTATAAACAGCTAGCTATTTTATTAGTTTTATTAGCTTTGTTGTTTTAGTATAAATAGCTTGCTGTCATTTTTTATATATCTAAAAGAAGAATATAACCTACCTTTTATAATAAAATAGCAAGCTATTTACACTAAAACTAACAAAAATAATAAAATAGTTAGCTGTTTATACTAAAACAACAAAACTAACTAAACAAATGAAAAATACGTGACTAATAAATAAATTGTACATATACAACAACCCAATGAAGCTAAAATCGAAAGTACTATAAAAAATCAAGAAACAGAGCTTCAAACACAAAGGAAAAATAAAACTTTTGTTACATACTTGGAACTTTAAACTAGCATAACTATAATCAATCCATTATCAAACAGTTAAGAGCATAAGAAATTAGAATGGAATCAAGAAGACTAGATTTTAAGCGATGAAATCATCAATCAAAAAGAACATATTTTAAGCAAAAATCTAAAATTATAAAAACTAAATTACTAACCTTTAAGAGATATAAGAGATATAAAAGAAAAAAAATTATAAAATTAAATTATCAACCTTAAATTAAAGATAAATATTTGCAATAGTGCTTAGTTTTTTCTCAAATTTATATGATTTTTCTTTAAAATTTTGAAAAGATAAGAATATAATTTTTATTTTTTGTTTCAATAAAAGTAAGAATACTAAAGGGTTGATTTACTTAAGAAATAAGTTAAGGACATAAGGATAAAAATAAAATTTTAAGGGAGCAAGATGGTCTATTTAATATATATATAATTAATTAATTAATTAATTAATTAATTTTTCAAAAATTAAGGGGGCTTGCCCTCCTTCCCTTTCAAGTGACGTCGCCACCGACAATGAAACACATGAAAAAGCGATATAAAAAAATGAAAAATATATATCTAGAGAATGCAGAACAAGAGAGCTTATGATTTTATACTAATTTTTCATATTTGATAAGAATTAATTAATATATATTTTCATATTTATCCAATAATTGGTTTAATTTTATTCTAATTAAGAATGATATCTACTTATTAATATATATTTATTTATCTTTATCCAGTAAGTGGTTTAATTTCATCCCAATTATGCATGGTTCACTACTTATTCTAATCATGTAAACGGCATTTTAAATTTTAATTAATAAAATATAGGAAATATAATAATTAGCAAATAAGATAAAGAAAAGATAAATACAATTAATTAGCAAATATATAAAAAAAGATAAATATTTTTCAGAAATAAGAGAGTTTCCTGAAAATACCCAAATTTATGGGCCTGTTCACTTACAGAAAATTGTTACAGTTTTTCTGAAATTTTTTTTACAGAAAATAGAAAATAAAAATAATGTTTATTTTGATCAGTTTTTTAAAATAAAAAATAGAAAATAGATTTTTCAGTTTTTTAAAATAAAAAAGGAATTGAAAAACTAATAAAAAATATTTTTCAAATTTTTTGAATAATTTTAACACACACTCATATATATATATGCGTGTGCACATATACATATACATATACATATACATATACATATACATATACATATACATATACATATACGTGTATATATATGTGTTTGTAT
This sequence comes from Excoecaria agallocha, assembly GCA_037975025.1. NCBI lineage: Eukaryota > Viridiplantae > Streptophyta > Magnoliopsida > Malpighiales > Euphorbiaceae > Excoecaria > Excoecaria agallocha. The sequence continues at coordinate 100,674,053 of CM075808.1, read as the reverse complement.
GTGCATACATACATAAGTATATGCATGCAGATGTATATGTAGTGCATGCATATATATATATATATACGCGCACACACACACATACATATGTATATGTGTATATATGTATATGCATATATACGCATACATATATATGTACGCACATATATATACACATACATGTGTATGTATGTATCTATCCATCTATCTATCTATCTACCTATCTCTGTACAAATATATACATATACATATACATATGTATTTATGCACATATATGCATATACATACATATACATATATACATATGCACATATATACCTATACACATAAATATACATATACATGTATCTGTATGTGCATACATACATATATACATATGTATATGTATGTATGTACATACATATGCATATACATACATGTATATATATATGTATATATACATGTATATGTATGTGCATATATTCACATACATATGCATATACATATACATATGTATGTATGCGTGCGCGCACACACACACACATATATATGTATGTATGTGTGTATACACACACACACACACATACATATACATGTATATACACATACACACATATATATATAGAAAATAAATACTTCAGTTTTTCATCTGTTGATAAATGAACGTGTTTTCTAAATTTTATAAAAAATAAATATTTTAATTTTTTAAAAAAATAAAAAATAAAAAATAGAAAACTATTTTCTGTAAATAAATACATCCTACATATTTCTATTATACCTTTAATACTCGTTTATATAAATTATATGTTTGTTAATGAATTATATAAGGCAAATGCAGTCTCATTTACAATATTTCAGCAAATTTTAGATTTTATATTCCAATTTTATATATTTATTTATTTGATAGGCATATTACAAATTTTATAATTTTAATAAATCCAATTTTTGTTATCTTACTAGAATTAAAATTAGAATAGAATTCTAGTGCTGTTAGAAGAAGACAAATCATATTTAAAAGTTATTAATCTTAATACAATTAGAATAATTTTGAAGCTTATAAATACCGTTGTTTTAGTATAAAGAATTAATCGAAAAATCATTAAATTAGTGATTGAAAAATTTCTCTTTGATCGTATTAGAATTTGTTTTTCTGGCCATGAATGTAGGCATAGTTCTTGTTGCTATATAGGTTCTCCGTCGGTATTAAGAGCAGCTATATTTTTCTTTCCTTGTTTCTTTTTAATTAAACAAGGGACTAAATAACCGCAATTACCAAATAATGGTTTAATTAAGAACGTGCTAAATACCCCATTAATTACTGATAACTAATTCTTTCTAACCGAGTTACCTGACCCTATAATAATAATATTAATAATAATACTAATTTACATTTAATTCGAAAGTCCAAAAGCCACTCAACTTTTAGTTTCAGCTTATTAATTAATTACTTCATTCGTTCTTTTTTATTTGTTGTTTTTAAGTAAAATTTAAATTCTATTTATCTGTCACTTTTAAATTTTTAATATAATTTAATTTGCTTTTTCAATTTATTTTTCTTTTTAAATAAAATTAAAATCAATAAAATTTGATAATTTAGTCTTAATCACGTAATTTAATACTAAATTTAAGTCTATTTATTACTCTCTCCTTTCTTTTTTATCAGTTACTTTTATTATTTTTACTAGAATTAAGAAATATTAAATAGACTTAAATTTAATATTAAATTACTTAATTAAAATTAAATTATCAAATATGATTGGTTCTAACTTATTGGAAAAGAAAAATAAATTAAATTATATTAAAAGTTAAAAGTAACGGATAAATAAAATTTAAATTTTACTTAAAAGTGACAGATAAAAAAGAATGAATGAAGTATTTTTTAATTCTAACGAAAACAACAAAAGTTACTAATAAAAAAAAGTTGAGAATAATAAAGAAAAGAAAAAAGAAGTATAACCGCTGTTTTGGTTCACTCAGTTCTCTTAACTACCCATTAACAAACACTACTTTCTCCATTACTAAAACAACAAAAAAGCTCCCATTTTTTAATCCTCCATTAAAATCCTAACCCAATCTTTACGTCTGTACTTTAGCAAAACTTTCATGACTAACCTTCCTTTTTTTGCTTCCATTTCTTTAACCTCAAATCTCTTCTTCTTGCATGTTCTTCTTCTTTTACTTTGATATATACTTATTTATTTTCACCACCATGCTCTTTGTCTACCCTCATTATTTCTTTTCTTTACACTACAGGCTCCTCCATTAATTATCATTATACCTCACCTCTTCTCACACCCTTTTCTATATACCCCAAAACAAAAACTATGCTGCTTTAACACTGAAAACTAGAGTTACCCAGATGCTTATTTTTATAGATTAGAGAAGAAAGAGCATGGAAAGGCCTGTTCTTGGTGCTTTTGTTGCGGTTTTCATGTCTTTTCAACTGGTTTTTGCACAGAAAAAAGTCGTGTATGAGAATGATTCTATTGATTGGGATGATTTAAAGGTGGATGAAGATAGACGAAGTGTGAGTTCTACAGATTATCCTAACCGAACCCGAGTGGTTATAGTTGACAAGTATGGTCGAGGAAATTCACTAACAGTCCAAGGTGCTGTAGATATGGTCCCAGAAAATAACACTCACCGAGTTAAAATTTACATTCTTCCTGGAATTTACAGGTTTGTATAAACAATAAGAAAAGGAAAAGCTTTTATTTTTTAAGGAATTGGGCACACGATTTTAGCTACATGTTTATTTTAAGGTTGTTACATAGCAAACGTGACTAATTTTGTCTAATTTTACTATAAAAAGTTTGGACCGTAAAATCATTGAATTAACTGAAATTTGATCCAGGGAGAAGGTACTTGTGCCAAGTAACAAACCATATATCTCATTCATTGGGAAGGAAAGTGAAATATGCAATACCATACTTACTTGGAACAACAAAGCTTCTGATACAGACAGCAATGGAGTTGAACTTGGAACTTACAGATCAGCCTCAGTCACTGTACAATCCGATTACTTCTGCGCAACCGGAATCACTTTTGAGGTATAAAATCTTTCTTATTTGGGAATTATTTTAAATTCAATTACAATACTGATGAGTTGCGATATGGCAGAATACTGTTGTAGCAGTGCCTGGAGGATATGGAATGCAAGCAGTAGCATTAAGAGTTTCAGGGGATAAAGCCTTTTTCTATAAAGTTAGAATCTTGGGGACACAGGATACTCTATTAGATGAGACAGGATCACATTACTTTTACCAATGCCATATACAAGGAAGTGTTGACTTTATTTTTGGTAGAGGAAGATCTCTTTTTCAGGTTTCAAATTTCTTATCTCTGATTTCTTATGTAGGATTTGAGTAATTCTTTTAAGGTAGGGAATATTGAGGTTGGTGGTCTTTGAAGCAGGATTGTCAGCTTCAATCAACAGCTAAAAAATCAGGTGCAATTGCAGCTCACCACAGGGATTCGCCATATGACGATTCGGGTTTCTCCTTCGTAGGCTGTGTGATCAATGGAACTGGAAGAATTCTTCTGGGAAGAGCATGGGGGAACTATTCCAGGATCATATATTCATACTGTTACATTGATGACATTATAACTCCACCAGGATGGAGTGATTGGAACTTCCCTTACAGGCAAAAGTACAGCTCTTACATACTTACTCGTGAATCTGTGAAAATAAGGTCTCACTGTGTGGAAATTTACCATGTTTGCTCATTTGCAGGACTGTGGTTTTTGGGGAATATGAGTGCAGTGGAAGAGGAGCAGATAAAAGAGCTAGAGTTCCATGGTCAAAGAGTTTCAGTTATGAAGAAGTGAGGCCTTTTCTGGACATGGAATTCATAAATGGATACCAATGGCTTAGACTATAGGTTTTATCTTCTTCCTTGTTAGACTTGTCAATTTGTTATTCTTTCCTAATTTCAATTTTTTTTAATCCTCCTTAATGTAAGTGACTGTATAGGGGATTGACTGCCATAAATTAGCTAATGCTCACTAGCATGTTCCAATGAAAATTGTCAATATTAAGAAATTGATGCCAACTTTTTTAATCTTCACATTTATTGGCCTAAGTTCGAGAAAACAAAGAAAATGTTTCATACATCTGTCAGATATGGTAAAATTCAAAGTCCTTTCTGTTTGGCCTAAAATGAAAAGTAATTTCACAATAACGGATTCTGGCACATCATTCTGAGCACCAACCAGCCAATATCGTAGCTACGAATATTGAGGTGCAGCCAGAAAGCGAAAGCAAAATCAAATTCCACCTAAAATGGTCAGAAGCATCCATAAAAATGACCCATAGAGTCGAGCAGTTCAAAGGAGTACGGTACAGAACATAGAGGTATTCTTAATATTATCAAAGACTTGAAGAGTACAACTTACAATAAGAAGCACATTAAGTGACGAACCACTTTTCAGATCCGACTCAATTGGGGGCTTCTAACCATAGGAATCAAAATGCGAATATTAACTCGTACAGCAAATTACAACAGAAACCTTATAATTCTAATATGACTCCCTGTACATCTATGAATGCCAACTGAATCTTTCTTCCATTCTCATGTTAATATTTACAAAGGCATCCATACCCTTAAATGAAAACTATTCATACCACCAGTACCATGATCGTCCCAGGATGATTAAATATGAGCCTGTTTCAAACACCTCATGCGGTCACTTCCATGAGTTCTACAGCTTTACAGTTTTTCTCAGAAGTTTCAAAGGCCTCGATATCCATCTTATCATCACTGCCTTTAACATCCCCTTCAACCTCCTCTCCATCATTACCTTCAACTTTATCTAGTTTATCATTACTAACATTAACATCATTGCCAACATCCTCACTGATTTTTTCACTCGAGGATGAAGGCTTCCCGTCATCCCCACAGTCCATCTCTTCTGGAATGCTATCAGTACTACCCAATGGAGCTAACTCTGACTTCTTCTCTGCAATGTTACTGAGTTCAGAGGTAGCAGGAACTTCATTACAGGACACAGAATAACCATCAGGTTTCAAGTCCTTGGCAATCGTCGAAGACATGGACATTTTAGACTCTGGGCTTATGGCATCGGTTATGGCTGAAAGTATGTCATGTTTTGGCTGAACATCAATCCATTGATTCCCAATCCAATCTCTGGAATTTCTCAGATCCTTTTTGTCTATGCTCAAGAAGAAGCTTTCACCTAATATCAAGGCCATTTATGGTACAAATAAGGTAAATAAAGTATGGAAAGGGGATCAATTTAAAGGAAATAAAATCAGAGCATTACAGTACTTTCTTAAAATAACATACCAGGAAAATAAATTTGTAGAATATCATTATTGCTACTACTAAACCCAGTTACCACCCCCTCCCACCAGCCATCACTCCACCAAGCATCAACTGCAGAGCCAACCTCGAGGACAGGTTCTGTTTGCTCATCTTGAGGGGGTGTTGGTCGAATAGTTGGACGGCCTGGATACCTCATGCCCAGTTTATCAGGCATAGCCAGTTTGAAAGCTGGAATCCATTCCTACAAAACGAATGACAAGTCAAACTTTGATTCCAGGAGAAAAGGACAATGAATAATGTATTTAAAATGACAAACATTTGAGCATATGAAGCTGCAATACTGATAAATCCAAAATTCAGCATTGACTCTGATTTACTTCTTTGAAAATGGTGTAACAGGTCATAATCAAAACTTCTGAAAGACTTCCATCATCTTACATTTTCGATGCTGATAAAGTTGTGAGTAAAACAGAATAGAGTACTGCTTCATAATATATAAGCATACCTCAAGATTGCCATACTCATCTTCGTCCCGGAGATCATCATATTGGACTTTTATCTGTTTTCTGGATACCTGCATGACTGTACACCTAAACCAGCATCCTCGTATACCACTATCTTGGCATAACAATTCGATCTTGTCATCAACCTTAAATAGTGGGCTGTAACGAAGCTGGGATGCAACATGCTTCAGGGGAAATTTCTTGCCTGACATACCATATCTTAAGTTAATATAAGAAGGCTCAAACGCCATCATCTGACCACCAGAAATGCCAACTCCAGAATGATCTGTCAGAAATGTTTCACTCCCTCTGCCACTTCTGGTCCTCTTAGCTCCTGATCTCAAATTCTCATCAGGGCTCAATTCTGCATCTTCTTCATTAGTTAGGCCATGAGCCACAGGTAATTGTTCAGAGTTCAAACGAGAGAGGATTGGCTGATCAAAGTACCCATGCAATTTACTCAAATCAAAGGGCTTTACTTTATTGCTTCTGAACTGCCTAAAGCACAAATGTATTCTGGTTGATAAAGCATTAGGAAAAGCAGCCAAGCATTCCTCAAAATGCTCACGGGTTAAGACCGAAGCAGGACCATCAACACATTCTGCACTAATAACCTGCGAATAAGGTGTGATGAAAACTTCTTTTGGGTGAGCATTTTTTAGTGGAACTATGCCCTTGACTTCTTGGTTATGATGAAACCACCTCACTTTGACTTTTTTCTGCCCTCTTTTGTCCTCATACATATCTTCTAAATAAGCAAGGTAATGATTCTCACCTTTAGCCATGACAAAAACAAAGGACTGGATCTGTGATTCAAAGGATAAGAGAGAGTCAGAGGAATATACAGCCAAACTTCGAATAGCAAATCAAAAATCACATGGCGTCATTCTTAGAAGCAAGACAGGATATGAATTATCATTCCTCATGCTGGAGGAAAATAGATCAAAACAAATCCAAGAATTCAATTCTCTTTGCATTGCATTAAATAGGATATGCTCTGCTTCATGAACAGAACAGAAAAGTAAAACTGTATACTGAACTGAAACCAGATAGTTTATAATAGTGTTGACCTCAAAACAACCCAAGACTTTCTAAGAACTTATCCTGTAAATCATGCACGTCTTAACAAGCTGGTTCACAATTGTAGCCTAAAAATTGAGCTTATATTTCTATTTTCACACACTTAAAGAGAAAAATATATACTTTTTAAAAGGCACATAATTCAGGGTTCCTTTTTTGAGGCCCCTTTCCTCTGGTTAGATGGTGAAGAAATGACACTCAATTTTGATTTAAGATTCCATTAATTAACTTACCAAAATTTCGATAATAAAATTCGGTATTTTGTCTACCACATTCAAAGTCAATACTCGGCTCCTTCCTTTGACTTTTTGATTTAACAATAGATTCTTACCACTATTGTAATTCCATTTCTACAGAATGCTGGGTAATGCTTGAGCTGTTTTCCACATGTCCACGCAACACCCGACCACACAATATCTGAATTATGCCCACTCAAGTTCCTTGAAAGACGGCTCTGTACATGCACGTGTCAGATATATAACTTATAACTAATTTTAGGATAATACAGAGAAGTATAATACATCCTGCATCCAGTACCTGTGTCTGTTGAGCACCGAAACCATTTATGGCATATTCAGGAGATTCTAAAGCCTGTGCTAAATCATGTTTTGGTGATTCTGTCATCAAAGTAATTACAATTAACAGTAGCTTAAAAAGCATAATGTAATTGAATAAAAGGACATAAGCAGGTAAGAATCTATCGGCCCAACTTTCAAGTAGGTGATAATACAAAATAACTGCTTAGATATTATTATAAAAAGAAAATAACGGACAAAATGTAACAATAGGTACAAGAACAGATCTATAATATAAGGGTTCAGTGCCTCTCTCTCTCTCTATCTCTTTTCTCCTGAGGTTCAATTAAAAAGTACAAACCATTTATTCGAGCTAAAAGCTTTTTGTTCAAGTAGAGAATGTTAAATTATACCTTATAAGGAAAACAACTTCAAATATAGTGAGTTGCATGCATTAAAAAATAAAAGCAAAGCCCACATCATTAAAATAATTAGGCTATATATCCAGAGAACATGAGATCAGCTCAATTTTCTACTGATGCTAATTCACTTAGCAGTCATCCTTTATCAATAAACTGTTCAAATTATGACAAGCATGACATGTTACAAACCAATAAGTATGTTTATCACATCGATTTCCACTGATGTACCAACCATATATGGAACATAAAATTCCAGAAAAGGTAATACATACTGGAGCGATCACTTTGCAGATGCTGCTTTGATAACATAGACGTAAGCCAATCCACAACCTCCCTTCTTGACCTCCACTTAAAACCAGCATGAATTGAATTTTCTGCCCCATAAGCCTGCACAAACTCCTCTGCAACAACATAGAACATGTGCCTAACACTCCTCTCAGTGCCCACCACAGCAAGGATGGATTCTCCAGCAGAATCCTTTAGGAAATAGTGGACCACACGGTTCCCCCGCTCCTGTGAAACGAACTGCTCTTTCCATTCCACAAAACAGTGACCATTTCTAGTCATATTGACAAAATGCACCAAGAGATAGCCTATAAACACTTGAAACCCACTAAGAACCCTAATTACATAGCCAAAGATGCCAAATGGAAATGGCAAAGGTCAGCAATCTGCTTAGTGGATGCCAAATTAGCAACAACCACGCAATTCACAAGCCAAGCTAGAATCCTGCAACAAACTGTTGCCCTAAGCCTATGATTATGTGCCCAAAAGTAGAACAGCTCAAGCAACCAAAAAGCCGATGGTTAGGAATTCAACCGGATGCCTCTAAGACATTATTCCTAAACACAAAATGAGATCAAAAACCTAATCCCTCAGCTATATATGCACTAAGGAGTACCGATAGTCAAAACCAACCAACAGGGTCGTCCTCAAAACCACTTCCCAGATAACAATTGAAAAGGGCCTAAACAGCTACAAATCTAATCAATGCACAACTGGATAGCACCTACAAAAAGTTAAGGAAACCCTAGAATCAATCATAAAGTTTCAGCTCAAACTCAAATAACTCTGCCAAACATGGAGGTGCTGGAAAACACTGACCAGAAGAAGGAGAAATCTAAGCTTTGGAGATCTGCGAGAATATCAGTAACCAAGTCCAGAAAATTGAAATTGAAGCTGGAAAGCACGAAGAAGCACCAAGAGACAGCTTTGACCGAATCAACTAACAGGATCATCAAAAAAACGAAATGGGCATCTAAGCTTAGAAAAGTTAAAAAGATAATGAGTACCTAAAATGAATCACCAGAAGTTTGTTGTATGATGGAACAAAACCTTGAGACGGTGGCTTAAAAGGGTTCATGAAATTGGTGAAAAGAGGAGGTTTTGGAGGTCATTTGTTGGGCAGTGACAGAGAGAGGTGAGGAAGAGAGAGTGTAGGGAAGCTGATGAGGTGAAAGGAGAAGAGAAAGTCCAGAAAGAGGCCATTTTTATGACGAGTTTAGAGAGGAGAAGGGGTTTGGGGCATGCAGGTGGTGATTTTTGAGAGAGAGAGAGATAGAGAGACAGAGAGGGCAGGTGAGGGTAGGGAAAATGGTAGAGAAGGAAATACAATTGAAAATAAGGTAAAATAGTTTGGTAAAAGAACTGATGATAATTGATGATTACAATGGATAGGCTCCACCTAAGAAAAAAATCTGTGGGGCTATGTCCATTTTTCTGGATACGGTTCCAAGTCCATGGGCCTTCCAAGTTATTCAGATTTTCCAGTTGAAATTAAACTATATCTCATAGTGTTGCTTTGGCGCACTGAGGTTACTGTAGTAATTAATACAGACTATTAATGAATTTTCTTTGAATATATATATGTATATACACTAAAAAAATATGTATTTATATATAATTATTGGTATTTTTCAGTTGAATCGACCAAATAAAACATATATAAAATATATGACATATGCCATATTTGGTTGGTATAAATAAATTAAGCCTAAAAATATTAAACTTTGGCATCAAATTAAAGTAATCTTTTGTGTCTTTCTTCACGGCAGAATATAGTTTGAATTTAACTTTCTTTTTTTTTTTTTTCAAGTGTCAATATTTCTTTTGAAAACATTGAATTCTTAATTAACCAAATGGAAAAAAGCATAGACGGCATTGTGGAAATTTGTGATTTCCCAATTAGAACGGCAAGAAATCACTTAATTTGTGACAGCTAAAATTATCACTAATCCTATAAATATTGCCACAAAAAATTTGTGATAATAAAAAATTCACCAGATTGTAACATATACTTTTTAACTAAAACGAAAAATTGACTAATGACAACTTTCGCCACTTCAAATAATCTCAAGCATCTTGGAATGAAATTCCTATATATATATATATATATATTCTTTTGATTGTGCAAATCCTTGATACAAACTGAGAACATATTCATATAATTAAAAAAAAAAAATCAATGCTAGCATGGCAAGGATCATCTGAAAGGCTTCGTACGTTATTCCGAGAAAGCCCCATCAACCGACATTTCTCTCAAATTTATGAAGGGGAATGGTTTCATCAATGGAGGAAATGCAGCTACTAAGCAGGAAGATATTTGTCCCATGGTTGGCCTAGCATGGGGATCAGCACTCAAGCACGCAAATGCAAGTTTCACAATATAAATTATTCCCACGGCAACTTCATCTTGAGGAGTTTCAAGTCGATGATCAACCACATCCTTCAATGGTGTATTCAAATCAAACGCTGAAGATGTTGAAGCTAAAGAAGACAGAGAAGCAAGAAGATCGCACGGATGCCTTCCCATTATTAATTCAAGTGTCACCACTCCAAAACTGTAAACGTCGCATTTTTCATTTACTTTCATTGTGTATGCTAGCTCTATAAAGAAACAAAAATGCTTTAGTTTGGTTGTAATGATTGTGCTGTATCATTATTTAACCAAAAAATATTGTAATTGATGATAGCAGTTTTAGTTATTAAAATCATACTTATACACATACCTGGAGCGGTGTAGCCGAGAGTGCCTGCGAATGAAGTCCAATTAGATGAGTCAGGCATCAATAGTCTTGCAGTGCCAAAGTCAGAAACGTAGGCCTTATACTCCAAATCCAATAGGACATTATTGCTAGAAATGTCTCGATGAATAATCGGAGGCAAGCAATCATGATGCATATATGACAATGCATTAGCTATACCCTTAGCAACATCGATCCTCTTGCTCCAATCAAACTCCGTAGCTTGTTTCTCATTGCTCAATATCATTTTCAAACTTCCTCTATCAATGAACTGATAAACCAAAAATGAGTGCTTGGGATGCGAACAAAAACCATGTAACTTGACAATGTTTCGGTGTCTTATGCTGGTTAATGCATCAATCTCATTTTTAAATGGTTTGATCAGGTTTGTCATCTCACCACCAAGTTGTAACGGGCGAAGTTTCTTCACAGCAACCACCTCTCCATTTGGCAGCACAGCCTTGTAAACAATTCCATATCCTCCTTCCCCAATGCAATACTTGGAACTAAACTCTTCTGTAGCTTCAACAATGTTGTCATATGTCAATTCATGATCATGCTTCCATATTGCATAATTTTGTCTACAAGGTGCCTCCATTGAGTTCTCATTTTTTCTTCTTTCTCTTTGGCGCAACATCAAGCAGTAACCTCCAATAATCATCACAAAGAGCAGAATCAAACTACCTAAGAGAGGAAGAACAATGAATTTGACAACTTTGATGCGTTTTTTCTCCGTTCTTGAAAGGGAGATGCAGGGCTTCAGAAATGTGTTGTTTCCACAAAGGTCAGTATTGTTGCTGAGTTCCTGAAAGGGAGACTTATTGAAGGCTTTAATGTTGGGAATAGGACCTCTTAACTCATTGAAAGAAATATCGACGGTTGTCAAGCTTAACATTTTCTGGAAAGTGTTTGGTATGAAACCAGATAGTCTATTGTGGGAAAGGTTCAAAATCTCTAGTCGTTGTAGCTCTCCGAACTGTTGTGGTATTTCTTGCATCAGAAGATTCTGACTGAGATCAAGATTTTCAAGAGAGTGTAAATTGCCTATCTCCAGAGGAATACTTTCTGTAAACTTATTCTTGCTGAGATTCAAGAATATTAGTTTTGAACAATCCCCTAGCTGATCGGGAATAGCTCCAGTTAGATGATTTGCTGCCAAGTTAAGTTTTTCAAGGTTGGATAACCTTCCTATTTCTGCAGGAATGCTACCTGAAAGTCTATTATCATCAACAAAAAGTTCAAACAACTTTAACTTCCCCAATTCTTTTGGAATTCCTCCAACAAGTTGATTGGAGGAGAGATCAAGTAAATGCAATCTTCCTGCATTTTTAAGCTCAGATGGTATTTCTCCTGAAATGTTGTTGTTGGATATTTTCAAGGTCGATAAATTTCGAAGAGAATCCCAATCCCAAGAAAGCTCACCGTAAAGTTTGTTATCACTCAAATCTATGTAATACAAGTCTGGGTATATGCCAAAATCTTGACTTACATTCCCAACTAATTGATTTCCTTCAAGCCTAATTCTCAGCAATCTACTACAATTTCTTAAGCTTTTCGGCACAGGACCAGTGAAGTGATTGTGGTGAGCGCTAAAATACTGGAGCAATCCACCAAGGCATATGTCTTGTGGCAAATGGCCAATGAAACTATTAGAAGATAATTGTAAACTGTTCAAAGAAGTAAGATTGTTCATCCCCAATGGGAGTTGGCCTGTGAGGTGATTGTCAAACAATTCAACCGCAATAAGAGATCCCATGGTTCCAATTTCACCCGGTATGGAACCTGAAAGTTGGTTCCCAGAAAGAACAAGTTTTGACAATCTCGTCAAGTTTCCAATCGAAGCTGGGATTGAACCTGTGAGATTATTGGCACCCAATCGAAGTTCAGTAAGTGATGTAAGCATTCCAATTTCATGAGGTACCTCGCCAGAAATTCGGTTCCTTGTAAGAGAAAAATAAGACAATTTTGTCAAGTTTCCAACAGAAGCCGGGATCGAACCAGTAAATTGGTTATCAGCCAATCTAAGTTGAGTGAGAGATATCATCTTTCCTATTCCCTGAGGTAAAGAACCAGAAAGTTGGTTGCTTGAAAGATAAAGAATTGATAACTTTGTGAAGTTCTGTATAGAAGCTGGAACTTTACCAGAAAGTCCATTTCGAGAAAGATAAAGATAGGATAAGTTTGTTAAGTTTCCTATAGAATCTGGCACCTGGCCAGTAAGATGATTGATTGCCAAGTCAAGGTCAGCTATAGATGTTAACATCCCAATCTCATAAGGTATGGAACCAGAGAGTTTATTGCGATAAAGATAGAGAAGCTTCAAGCTGCTTATGTTTGCTACAGATGAAGGAAGTGAACCACTGAGGTGATTATCCAACAGGTCAAGGGCATAAAGGGATGTAATTTTACCAATTTCTGATGGTATAGGACCTGATAGTCTATTATTACTAAGGTAAAGATCGGTCAAGCTGCTCAAATTTCCTATGGAAGTTGGGATGGTTCCATTGATATGGTTCAAAGCGAGGGAAAGTTTTGTAAGGCTTTTCATTGAGCTTATTTCAGATGGAATGTTTCCAGAGAGATTATTGTGAGACAAATCAAGGATGATTAGATTAGAAAGATTTCCAATGTTTGAAGGAATTGTCCCGTGAAGTGAATTGTTGCGAAGATTAAGCTCGACAAGATTGGAAAAGCAAGGCAGGCTGAGACTGAAAAGCGTACCTTTCAAACCAAAATCTGTCAGGCTAATATTTGCAACACTCCCTTGTTTATTGCAATAAATTCCAACCCAGTTGCATGGGCTGCCAGTAGTCCATGATGATAAAAGAGACTGGCTTTGGTTATCAAGATTTGATCTCCATCTTAGAAGAGCCTCTGCTTCTGGTACTCCACTTGTAGCAGCAACAAAAGAAGTGAAAGCATAGACATAAAAACAAAGTACCCGCACGAGAATCAGGTGACAAATTATAGTTTTCATGTTTGGTGGATGCTTAGGTTCTGCGGTTATCGGCAATAAGGAAACTTGGAAGGAAATAAAAGTCAAGTAGCCATGGAGTCTTGAGGGGTCAAACGCTGCCCGCATTTTGCTCTACCCATTATATCAAGTGCAAGAAGCAGAAATCGTTGCCGTGCACAGAGGGAAGATAATGTTGGGCCTGCATATTTATGTTGCCAGCTAGCAAGTCTTGGTCAATTAAAGTCCATCACTCGGTCATAATGTTTGCATATAAATTTGGATGAAATTAAAAAAATTCAGAAAAAAAAGACCATGTTGATATCACAGTCTCGCTTGATGTGGTGCACATGCCGTGGAATCAAGAATGAGTTCTTATCCAACGGACAAAGGCTCAGATGGAATGTGCACTTAGTGCGATGCCCACATTGAATTAGTACTCTAATATGGTTAGTTCTATTTTTATTTTTCTTTTTAATTTAGAAAAGAAAAAAAGAATGCATATATGAGAATTTTAGTGTAACATAGCACCAACGAATGTCTGAAGCAAATGGAAAATGGAATTAATTTAAGAGTTAATGATACCATATATAATGGTCTATATTTTTAATACATGTTTTCTTTATTTTAGTTAGTTAGTAGGTTAAATTATTTATATTTTATATGTTTTGTTTGGTTTATGTGTGTGCATGTATTTCAGGTGAGTTGGTCTAAAAGAAAGAAGAAATAGTTGAAGAAGCAAGCCAGAGCATGACTCGTGAAGGAAGACACGACTCGTGATGAAGAGAAAAAAAGAAGCAGCACGACTTGTGTTCCACATCCGAGTCGTTACAGAGAGCAAGGCTGTTTGAGTCGGCAAGTTTGTCCGAATCATGAAGGGAAGCTAGAAGAAGAGCACGACTTGTGATATTTGCATGAGTCGATACAGAGAAGAAATAAGGAAGATGTGAGTCCTGAAGGATGTTCGACTCGTTACAGAAGCATGAGGGACATGACTCGTGAAGGTTGTTCGAGTCGATCCAGGCACCAGTTTTGAAACACTACAACTTTTCATCTCACCTCTTCTCAACCACCAAGTGTTTTCATCAGGACTTTTCGTGGCAACTTTTCACCATGACATCTATTTCGAAGAGGCATGATTTGGGGTGCAAACTTCTCTATAAATAAGGGCCAAATATACAATAGAAAGAAGAGAGTTCTTTTTGGATATACAATTGATGTTTATATAGTTGTTATGCTTAGTTTTTAGTAGATGATGACAAAGGAACAAAGTTAAAGGAACAAAAGATACATCAAAAGGTTTAAATACAAAGTACAATATCTGGAAAGTTTATTTTTCTCCAATTCTCCTGTTTGATTTTAATTTAATTCTATATTTTGGCTAGTTCCTTTGCATACTAGAAATGTGAAGTGACATTATTCAAGATCAAGTTTATGTTTGTTATAAATGAAGTATGATTTAAATTCATTTGTGTGATTGTTTTGCTATGTATGGTTGATCACTATATTTAGCATGTTAGTCAATTGATTTGCAATGAGAATTGAAATTTATTGATGGAAAGACAAATGAATTTACTTAAAGCATTGAATTCATCTTAAGTGTGACATTGAGGAATTCTCTTTGAGAGATTAAAGAATTGGCATTGAGTTTCATCATTCTTGTTTATCTCTATAATGACATAGGAGTACTTATAGACTCTAAACAATAACATCTTTAATGACAATGAAAATTGCTTTAAAGAATCTTTGGTTAAATTTTCCAATCATCTTCAATTATGCAATTATTTTACTTGTACTTAAATGACTTATCCTTTCTATTTCTATGTATCTTTACACTAATTACTAAGTCATCCTTAATCCAACTTGTTTTAATTTATACATATTGATTTAGAACTTAGTTATATACGTAATCTTCATTTTAGTAGCCTATCCATCTATTTATTGTGGTTTCAATACTATATTTACCCTGTTCTCTTTGAAACGATACCCTACTCATTATATACTCAGACAAAGGGTTCAAATAAATCCCTTATCAGTTAATAGGTTTGAATGGCCATATATCGGAGTAATGATCGAGAATTGAGAGTGTTGTAAATTTGGGATTTGTGTCATAATCCATTGAGAACAAGAAAGTTGGATTTGATAATTAGAGATGCATTTTGCTAAAACATAATATATTTACAAATACTTTTTCCTTTGCAGCCGCGTGAGGAAAGTTCTTGTCGCTCTTCTCAATGTTCTTTTGATCGAGTATTTGTGATCATTTGAGGCCTGCTTTTCTTATCGGTAGGTTAATTGTATATATACTCTTGTAATTGTTTACCGCCTCTGACAGATTAGTGAATTGTAATGTTACTCACTATTTTCTTTACCCTGTAAACGAATAGTAGACATTATCATATTATACAAAAGCTTGTTGATTAATCTCTCGATTATAGTAGAGTTTGATGAGCATAATTACCCAACAAAAGAGAAATCCATGTCAAATCATATTCGAAAATAAGGAGAGACAACACGATATGAAGATTAAATTCACAATGGAAATTACTGCAACGATACCAAAATTTTCACAATTAATTCATCCAAGTGATGAATTGGTTGGACCAGTTAAGTTCATTCACCATCTCAAGTACCAGGATTGGGCGTTCCAGTTGACACCGGTGGACCATATGAATATCTCCATTGATTACAAGCTGAGCATTTGTCCATCTTCACACTGTTTTCTAAGGTACAGAATTTGCAACACCATGTTTTGTACTTGGAACTTGCATCTTTCGGCTTTTCTGTGCTACAAAGGTTACAGATTGGAGCTAATGGCTGCATTGTTCCATAATTTAAAATTCACATAAAAACACTTAAGTTAGTTGCAAGTAACTTAATTCATAAGAGGAAAGAATAAACATATTCCCTTGTAGCTACTGACATAATGAACAACAGATATCCCAAGTGAGATAACCTGCATTAATGAGAAAATGCAAGGGAACAAAAAGACCAGATGAGAAAGTAAAAGATCGATTTGACAGTGATGTTTATGATCCTTGAGCTTATGCTTAAAAGAAAAAGTAAAGTCAAAAGTTAAAGCAATGATAATAAGGGAAAAAAAAAACATAGTGGGAGAGAATGCAAAAACGAAATGAACTGATGTCTGATACTGGTTACAATCCCATTAGTTTGTAGTAGCTGTGTGCTTGTTTCAGTACTTAGGTGACGTTTATGATGACGATCCTTGAGGATATGGTTAAATCTCTACTATCTGCAGGGACATAACTATAATATTTGAATCTAAAATGTAAACATTTCAAATAACTATGTGTGCAACTCTCCTAATTTTAGTGAAAATCCATTAAAATGAATAGGAAAACTCAATTTTACCAAGAATGGAAAATTGTAAAAAATAAACTTTCAATGGAAAGTTTAGGACAATGTTGTAAAGACCCAAAAAAAAAAAAAGAAAAGAAAAAAAAGAAAAAATCAAATCCTTGCATGCCCAAAAGAATAATCGTTAGCAGTAATAGTCGACTTTATGCAGGACTGATTTGTAACTCTAAAATCTGAATTCAAATGCACTAATCATAAACTCAAATAAATACATAAGCAAAAAATAAGGCCAAACAAAATGATATCCTATTCATGAATTAATTAAATAAGGTAATCAAACAAGACTTACAGGATTCAATAATGTGCAGGCTCCACACTCCCACTGATCAAGTTCCTCTAAATTAGGTGTTGTGTCATAACTAGGTACGGACGCCAAAGATGGACTGCTAGTTAAATCTACAAAACTAGGACCAAAGGATGCATTCTTAGATGAATTACAAGCTCTCTTGGACTCTGAATGACCATCAGATGATGCCAAAGTTGTTCTGCTATTTGGTTCATGACTTCTTTTTTGACCCTTGTCTGATCTTGATTGTCTTGTAGTTTGTGTTAGATCTACAAGCTCTTCAGCTATATCAGTGCTACTTTCTCCATCCTCAAAACACTCAGCGGACTGAGAGCCACACCATATCTCATCCTGTAATCGCCTTTCAGCAGCCATTGCTGCAGCTTGTATTGGACTAAGAGCAACCATAATGGTGCTATCGCCACCAAGCCTCTTAGGTCCAGATGGTAGCATAGATCCCAATTTTCTTCTCTTTTCCGCAGCATCCAAGGCAGTTTTACGAAGAGATGAAGGTGGAGGTTGGCGGGAAAACCCACCCAAACGCCTCCCTGGCATATCAAACCCTTCACCTGTGCCAGTTATTCCCTTGGAAAGCAGTTCCTCGCATTCCTATTGTAAGCAGGATACAAAAATTACAGATTCTTTTGTGACTAGAGATGCATGAAATACATCAGATATTCCAATTGAAGAAATGCATCATACAAATAACTATAACAGTAATAATATGAAAATAGGACCTTTCTCAACTCATCCCAAAGTTTGTAGAAATTGGCATTGTGAGGACCATGAACATTATGGCAGAGTTCATGAAGCATTGTATCTAAGACCTGATTATATGGAAAGAAATCCCAATCTCTGTTTGCCCGACGAAGCCTCAGTTTAACATGCACTCCGCGTCCTACATTCAACCCCAGAAGAGCTGGGTTTTTTGGACTGCATTTCCATTTCCATTTTTTTTTTTATTATCAATCCATACATCACACAGAGTTCACAAATGAACGAAGAAAAAAAGAAATTCAGCTTAAAAAAAGTACGCTTTATGCTTTCAAACAGTAAAAAGAACCAAACTTAATATTTGTAAAAGAAAAGAGAAAGTAAAATGAAGTACCAGAATTCAGAAAGAACCTTGACACGCCATTTGCGTTTACGCATAATGGGTTGGACCTGTTTGGCTATTTGATCAAGCATCTTCTTCGCTTCTTCTTCTCCTGGTTTCTTTAGTGCTTTGATTTCCCATACCTTGTTTAAATCGCCCAAATTCATCTCCTTTCCCTTTTCGACAATTCAAACAATCAAAATCCCTAATAAACCCGGAAATTTCGTTATTAACGACAATTTGCAAGTGCTAAATAATTAATGTTAAGCTCCAATTTTGAATACCCATTTGCTTAATTGAAAGGGAGAGAAAAGGGTCGTCGCTGAACTTCTGGAATTTGGGAGATTGACAATAAAAGGAGCGTATTTGATTTCATCGCGTGCGAGGTTGGCGGGATTTTGAATATACCAGCAATTGGGGTAAATGTTCTATTCTGTGCTCGTTTGGCTCTAATGATTGACTGAGTCGTAGGAGGAATTTGCTTTTATAATATAGGCTAACGCATATGATATGGTCGGTGGAATTAAAAAATACCAAAAAAAAATAAACAATAATATTTTTTATTTTTCATTTTATTCTAAATTTCTAATACATGAATAAAAGATTATTTCTATTAATAACATTAGTATAAGAAATTTATAATTTAAAAAAAATTTACCGTCCCCTGATTTTTTTTTTTTTTGAAACTTTCCTTGGTATTTTTATATGCAGTATAGATATGAAAACAGATAATATTGGTGTTAAATATAAAATAAAATACATATAATTTAAGTTAAATCAATTTACTATGAAAAATTTGGTAAAAAAATGGCTAATGAAAATTACCAATGTGTATAGGGAAAAGTTGACATTTATTTTAGGTTTTTTTTAAATTAAAAAAATATTGATAATTTTTAAAGCATTTAATATTGACTTGCTAAATTGTTAAATTCTGAAGCGAGAAATCACTTTCATAGCAACATAAAAGGTAGGGATGAGAAAAAAAAACGGAAATTTTAGTTAATCGAAAAATCGATCCGAAACGGAATTGATTTTTATACTAACCTAATTTAAAATTTAAATTTATAATTTTTACTTTTAAAAATCGATGGTTAATTGTTAAGTAACAGTTAATTGATATATATACATTTTATAAATTATATTTTAAATTTTATACATATATTTTTTAATATTTTTATAATTTATAAATATTATGATATATAACTTTCTAAAATATTATTAGAATATATATTTTTAGTAAATAAATATTAAAATTATCTTCTTCTTCTCCTTATTATTATTATTATTATTATTATTATTATTATTATTATATGTGCATAATTATCACTTTGTTGTTAGTTTCATAATTAACACTTTATTGTTAGTTTCATTATTTTGATTTTTTTAATGAATATTGTATTTAATTTGTATTTTTTCATTTTTAAAGCATTTTTAACTATTAAAAATAATATTATAAATTGTATAATTTATTAAATTTATATATTAAAATTTTTTGACGGTTAACCGATAAATCAATCTATAAAACTGAGTTAAAAATCAAAATCAATATAGCGGTTAACCGAAATTAATGAACTGATTAATAAAATTATTAATGAACTAGTTAACCGATCAGTCCTCACCTCTAATAAAAAGCCCATTTAGTTTTATCAATTGATATTTGATAGGCTAATAGCGGGTTTAGAGAAAATATTATAACTATTTGCTAAAAATTTGGTAATATAACAATTTTTTAATAATTTTAAAATTGATCCAAAATAACCTATTTTAATTTTATATTAAAAATTTAAAGTAGCTTGGACTTTAATTTTGTATATATAGTTGTTGAATGTTGAACAACTACAAACACTTAAAAACCTATTTTATATTAATTACCGATCAATTAATTAATTTCAAGATATGAATATTTTTTCTTAAAATATCTTTGAATTTTACATGAATAGAATTCTATAGTAAATAAAGTGTTTTAAAAAGAAAGTTTTTCATAAACTTTTTAAAGGTTATCTTTAATTTTTCTAAAATTACAATTTTAAAGTATAATCCTTAATTATCAACAATTAATATTTTAGATAGACATTAACATAAACCTTATAGATCAAATGAGATAGTTTTTTTTTTAACAAAACAAGCAGAATGCATTATTGGGAAACAAACTTAGCTTCAAGAGCTGAGGAAATACAAAGAGGGGGATTCAAGTCCCAAAACATAAGGTTTGACATTGAACCGAAAGCTCAAGCAAGAATATGAGCCACACGGTTCGTACACCTCTTAACAAACCCAATTTTTAGGGTGATGTCAATTGGAAAGAGAGAAATACAATCAAAAATAATATTACCGAAATCTGAAATATAACAATTAGGATTGGATAAAGCTTTGATGACAATAGCAGAGTCTAATTCAATATGAACTGAAGGGGTAGGATTTCTCTTCAACCAACTCAAGGCCTCCCTTACTCTTAAAGCTTCCACAATTGTTGGATCTAGAATGCCAGAATAAACTCTTGTGCCTGTTGCAATGAAGCTCCCTTTATGATCCCGCACCACAAAACCAGAACCGCTTTTATTAAGGTCCTCAAAGATAGCTGCATCAGAGTTGATTTTAAGCCAACCCGTTGGAGAGGGAGTCCAAGAAGTTGAGCTCGAGCACGAGGAAACAACAATAGAATGATCGACATCCTTCTTCCTAGTAGCTTGCCAAGATGAAAAAAGGCTAGAAGCCATAAAAATAGCTGTATTTGGCACTTGATGAAAACCTTGCCAAACCAAGATATTTTTTCACCTCCAAATGCTCCAGCATAAAGACACCACAATACAACAAATATCCAGAGTACAAGAATGAAGAATAAAACCAAACAAAGATTAAAAACCAGCATAATGCATATTATGGAAATTGAAGCCAACCCTCCCCCATACCTGAACAGCAAAGGGACAAGTAAGGAAAAGTTGGACAGATGATTCACTATCAATCCCACAAAAAGGACAAACACTCTCAACAGCTACACCCTTTGATAACAAAGTCTCACGGACTGGGAGATAAGAATGGATGGCATGCCACATGAAAATCTTCATCTTAGGAGGAGTCATCAAATTCCAGAATTTCTGCCAACAAAACAAAGATAGCAAATCTACAAAGTTATCAAGTTTGGTATGAATAGCCCTATAGGCACTCTTAACCGAATATGAACCATTCCTTTCAAAGATCCACTGCCACTTATCTGGAATATCACGCCAACTTAATGGAATGCTGGCAATAAGAGATCTGTCTCTATTATTAAAACTGCACAATAAATCAACATTCTAACTCTTGGACTCAACATCAATCAAATCAGCCACTGTTAAGCCAGGATCAACAAGAGAATTAGATGAAGTAATATAAGGATTCACCTAATCCGGAAGCCAAGGTTCTGTTGACACCAAAGTATCAACCCCATTCTCGATTCGTCGTCTCAAGCCCATTTTAAGAACCTTAAAAGCAGAAACGAAATCCCTCCAGATATAGCTCGGATTATTGCCAATTTGAGCTTGCAAAAGAGTTTGGATAGTATCTTGCCTTTAAAGTATGAGCCATCAAGGAATGAGAATCCGATATTAAATGCCAGCAGTACTTCACTAAAAGAGCAAGATTAAAGTCATGAATAGACCAAAAACCCATACCGCAAAACTTTCAGGGCCAACACATTCTCTTTCACGACATCCAAGAAATACCTCTCCAACCATTTTGCTTCGTACCCCACCAAAAGGAGTTAAGCATCTGCTTAATTTTAGAACAGAGATCTAAGGGTAGCAAAAAAATCGACATAGCACAATTAGGGACTAACTGTGCTACCATTTTCAAAAGCACTTCCTTACCAGAATCGGATAAAAAAAGTATGATTCCATCCCTGTACTTGCTTCCATATCCGTTGTTCAATGAACACAAAAATCTCCTTTTTGTTTCGACCAATGAAAGATGGTAAACCAAGGTAGGAAGAGTAATCTATTTCTTCATTCACTACTAACACAGAACATACTTGTTGCTTAGCTTCAAGAGAGGTATTTTTACTGAACTTGATGGCAGATTTATGAAAATTAATCTGTTGGCCTAATTCATCAACATACACTTTAAGAATAGACTCAACAACCGAGGCTTCAACACCAGTAGCTTTAAAGAAGATATAACAATCATCAGTAAATAATAAGTGACTGACCCTTGGTGTACCATGACATACACAACAACTATGGATTAGATTTGCTGCTTCTTTATTTTGAATCATAGAAGAAAGCCCTTCAGCTGCAAAAATGAAGAGATAAGGAGACAGTGGGTCACCTTGATGCAAGCCTCTTTCAGGCAAAATAGGACCCAGCAACTTGTCACAATTAACAAAATACTTTATAGAATGCATGCACATCCGTATTAAAGAATTCTAATGATTGTTAAAGCCCATAGCAGTTAAGATTTTCTCCACAAAACTCCATTCTAACCTGTCATACACCTTACTCATATCGAGTTTAAAAGCTGCCACCCCTTCCTTGCCTCGAGATTTACGCTTAAGGAAATGCATAATCTTATAAGCCATTACCACATTATCAGTAATCATCCGATTAGGGACAAAAACACTCTGAAATTTTGAAACTATAGAAGGAAGGATAAGCTTTAAACGGTTAGCAAGCATCTTTGCCACTATTTTATACCTCACATTACATAAAGCTATTGGCCTTAAATCTGCCATAACCTCCACATCCTTCTTTTTTGGAATCAAAACAATAGTAGTATCATTCAACTCCATTGGTAAGCTACAATTATTAATAATATTCAGACACTCTTTACTCATGTCTAAACCAACAATACTTCAGCATTGCTGATAGGAAGCGAGGTTTATCCCATCTAAACCCGGTGCTTTGTCAAAATGCATACTAAAAATAGCTTCCTTCACGTCATCATAGGTAAAATCATGAGACATATAGGCATTTTGCTCATCAGTGATACTAGTGCGAAGACAAGAAAGAATAATATTTGTAGAGCAATTACTAGAAGAAAAAATTAAACGAAAGTAATCAACAATCACCAAATCCATACCAGTGTCCCAATTGCAGAGTCTGCCAATATGATCTTTAAGTTGAGTAAATATGTTTTTTCTTTTCTTTTTCGTAGTTACTGCATGAAAGTACTTGGTATTAGAATCTCCTGCTTTCAGCCAAGCAAGTTTAGCACATTGTTTCCAGAAGATCTCCTGCTGGAGAAGAGTGTCTTGATATTGCCATTGAAACTCCTGGAGGCCAGCATGAATAAAATGATTTCCTTCCTCATTCATAGAATTCATCCTACGCTTTAGCTTAGCAATTTTCTTAGGAAAATTCCCTGTGATGGATTTACCCCAAACTGCTAAGAACCTCATGCAATGATTAATTTTCTCCTCCATCTAATCTTGTGGGTATTGCTGCCAGATATCAGAGATTAACTGCAGGAAATTGTCTTCATAAAGCCAAACATTCTCAAATCTGAATCTCTTTATTGTATTAGGCGCTGACTGATCTTTAGTATCCAGATAAATAGGAGAATGATTTGAGGAACTAGCAAGCAGATTTGTAACTTTGTACATTGGAAACAAAGAAATCCAGCTACTGGAAACTAAAGCCCTATCCAACCGTTCCTCCACCAAAGAACCTCTAGCTCCCCTCGCCCAAGTGAAAGGATAACCAGCCATACCCAAATCAGATAGCCCACTTCCCTCTACTGCTTCTCTAAAACCCTAAATAAGCCGGTTTGGTTGACTCAGTCCTCCTCTCTTCTCCGAACTAAGCAAAATATCATTGAAGTCACCGATGATGCACCAAAGAAGATGAGAAACAATAGCTAATCGATGAATGAGAGACCAAGATTCATGTCTCTTGTTCCTATTGGGAACCCTATAATAGCCAGTAAGACACGAACTAAGAAAGCCTTGTAAACAAACTTCAACTTCAATATAGTGCTTAGAAAATCTAATGAGCTTTGCAAAGTTTTTTTCCTTTTAAAGTAAGGCTAAGCCCCTACTATGACCCATGCAATCTGCACCAAAAAGCTCCTTCAAAGCCCAATGCTCATTTAAGAAACTCTAGTTTTTCTCTACTACATAATGTTTCAACAAGGAAAACAAAATGAGGCCTTTTACAAGAAACAAGATCCCTCAAGACCCGAACTGTCTATGGGTTGCCCAGCCCACGACAGTTCCAACTTATGCAAGTTATAATGTTGGGCAGGCCTGAGACCCAGGACCAGCGAAAAAATCATTTTTTGAAGCAGGCATAATAGACTGAGAGGTCGACTGAAGCCCATCTTGTTGGTCCAAACTATTTTATTATTCCAAACGTCTGCGTTTCGGAATAGTTAGAGGCAACTTACTATGCGATAAACTGTAGGTAGTGGGGGCAAAAATAGCCACAGAATCCTCCATTAGTCCCTCCTCATCTGCTAATCCTTTCCCATGATCATCTCGACTTTTCTTATTACACTCATCCACGTTTTCATCCACTTTCATCGGCTCACTGGAGGGCTGACTAGAATCTTCCTGTCTAGCAAACACAGATGTATCTCTTAACCATTTTCTCCCAGTCAAAACTTATTATCCACGAGGAGGAACCCTTATTGAATCATCATATTTCTTCACAACTGTCCCCGATGGTTGTTTGAAGAGAATCAAGCAGAATTTATCAACATGTCCCAGCATACCACAAATGAAGCATAAAAAATAATCTTTCATATTGAAACTTGACCCAAAACCAATTGCCTCCTGATCTCTTCAACTTCATTTCTTTCTTTAGAGGATTTCAGATGTATAGTGCTACTCTTATTCGCATGTAATTCCTCCAAGATCCAGTAAAATTATTCGGATCAGCAGCCACATATCCACCTAGAGAATGGCCAATGCTCTAAGCCACTTTCTCAGACATAAATCCCACAGGCAAGTGATGAACTTGTACCCATATGTTAACATGAAATAGAGGGGTATTTTGAGGTTGTTCTTCTGGCCGCATCCGTTTAAAAATAAGTAAGTGGTTATCAATCGTACAAGGAACCCATCTTTAATTAATTCTTTGCACATCAATTTCATGAAAAAACTGAAAAATGAACAAATTCGGATTTAAATATTTTATATAAACCCTCATAATTGGTCTCCAAATAGAAGCTAAAGTATTCTTCATGGCCTGAATGTTGATTGTTTTTTCTGTAAGGAAGCATCCAACCAAACTCCATTGTAGCTCCAGCGACCGTTGTTTCAGATCTTTCTCTTCAAAAACAACGCCTGTGTCATCATCATCTTCCAAAGAAATGTTAGCACAGAGTCCATCTATATTCTCACTGTTACTAGTAGCCATCAAGTCGGACAAGATAATAGTGGCCAATAAAAGTCAAAAAGAAAAGCAAACAAAGAAAAGGAAAAGGACAACTTGCTACAGAGCAAGACAGACGACAACTTGCTACAGAGCAAGACTAGCTTCTCTCTTAAGCCATACGTTAAATGGCAATGCAAGTAATACTGGCGTAGCATATCAAATGAGATAGTTTAAATAACTTAAAACTTTTAATCTCCCTATTATAAATAGAAATTTATTGCGTGAAAAAAAAGCTAAAATTTCACAATCTTTTTTTTTTTTTGTAGTTTTTTT
Organism: Excoecaria agallocha; assembly: GCA_037975025.1. Taxonomy (NCBI): domain Eukaryota; kingdom Viridiplantae; phylum Streptophyta; class Magnoliopsida; order Malpighiales; family Euphorbiaceae; genus Excoecaria; species Excoecaria agallocha. The sequence goes on along the minus strand of CM075808.1, from coordinate 100,647,932 downwards.
AGATTTATTAATTTAATGCATTAGTGAAGGAAATACTTTCAAAATTTATCAATTTAATAATTAGTGAAAGGAATGGTACTCATTTTTGGCCTTATATGATTCATGTATACTTTGTTGATTTTTTTTATTATTATTTTCAGGTTAATGTATTTAGAATTGAAGACAGAACTACTTCAAAATATTACCCACATTTCAAAATATGAAACTAACAAAGTATGTTGAGTTGTTGTTTACTTATGATAATATAGGTTGAATGCTATATACTTGGGTATAGATATATTAATTAATGTAGATATTGAATTTTATTTTGTTTTATTTTTTCTTAAGCATAGTTCTATTTATAAATATATTAATTATTGTAGATATTGATTATATTCTATTTATATAAGTATAATTCTAAAAATGTAAGCAATTATATTCTAATTTTAATTAAATATTGGGTAGCGTATGACTTTTTCATCTGAAAATAAATTGAATCTTATTTTCCTTCTGATGGGTCTATGACCTATTAGCTTGAGCTTGTTCTTTGAAGTTGTAGTCTAGAAAGGATTACGGAAATTTTTCGCCCTTTTTGGCATCTCTGGTGCAAACTTAATATGTTTGTATGGCATGGAAATGCTTGTCATGGCTGTTCATAATGTGTTCGCAATTTTTAAATAATGCTCGTCAATTTGCTATTTCTTTTTGGGTTTGCCCTCCTGAAGGTCACTGGAAATGCAATGTAAATGCTTCTTTCTCTTCTATTAGTGTCAGCACAGGTTTTGGTTTTGTGGTGAGGGATGCGGACGGCTTGCTTTTTGCTGCTGTATCAGGCTAGGTTCACAGTTGTGATTTGCCGTCGCTTGCAGAATTACATGCCCTTCGTGGTGCTAAGGAATTTGTCCTGCCCATATTTATGGCCTTGGGATTTTCGAGACTGATGCTCAACCCAGTCTATCAAGTGGTATTCTTATTGAGGACTGCAAATTTTTCTTCGATGCTAGGCCTAATGTCTCACTTGTTTGGGTTAGAACATTTGAATGAATTAGCTGATGAATTGGCCAAAGCTATGATAGTTTGTTAAACTTGGAAAAGGTTTGGAAAGAAAGAAATAGAGTTATTTGTTGATTTTTAAGTGGAAGAGACAAAATAATTTTGTAAAGAAAAATAGGTAGAACATGCAGCAAACAAAAATGATATTACTGATTCTCAAACTTACATTTATAATAAAGAAAATAACAAAAAAAAATTGAAAAAGATACTTACAAACTAATCCACTAGTAGAGATAGAAAGCCACTAAAACTTGAATTGCAAAGAGATATCAACAACTAATTATTAACTTGGTAAAAGATAAATATAAACCTAAAAACATGCAGTAAAATAAGACCAAATTTTTAAACAACTTTGAATCATTCTCTAACCTTCTCTCTTGATTCAAAGTTTTAAGAATTCTTATGCCTGATGATGTACTTCCCATCATCCTTCAATGATTGAAGCCCTTCTCTCCAGATAACTGCTTATTGGTGCACTTCTCACCAATATTAAAACAATTTTTCATCTTCTTCAACAAAATATGCCAAATTGATATTTTCTTAAATCTTGGTTTTGCAATTACTTTGTATGTGCCCAAACTTCTTGCCCTTGAAACAATGAGGCTTTCCCTTATGCCAACAATTGTCTTCATTATGTCCAAACTTCTTGCAAATACTACATTGAGAGTGAGTTTTTCATTTTAAAGATGAGGTTTTTGCTAGATAAGCCCCCTCAATTACCTCTTAAATTCCTTCTTTTCTTAAAATTCTTCTTTGCTCCTGAGCATGCAAGGCATTGATTAATTCAAACAAGGTAATTTCATTGACATCTCTTAAATCTTCTAGAGATGAAATTTTTGCCTTAAATCTTTCGGATAAGCTTGCAAGCACTTTCTCTACAATCCTACTATTAGGTAGCTCTTCTCCCATCAATCTAATTTTATTTACCACCATCATTAATCTATCAATAAATTCTTATAGAGTCTCCTTTTCTTCTATCCTTAAAATTGCAAAATCTCTTTTAAGATTTAATGCTTACATCTACCTTGTTCTATTGTTGCCATGATAGAGTTCTTTCAGTGTATCCCAAGCTTCCTTAGCTTTTTAACAGGCCATAATTCTTGAAAAAATTGATTCAAAAACAACAGCATGAATTTGAGATAAGGCTCTTAGAGCTTTGGCTTTTTCATCTTCATGAGCTCTAATTTTATTGAGTGTCGGGTTGTTTCTTAAAGGTGGTATTTCCCTTTCGTCTTCAATCCACTGCCACAAGCCAATACCTCTCAAGTAAGCTTTCATTTTGATTGTGCAGACTTGAGAATTCTCACCACTAAAAATTAAAAGAGCTTATGTATTGTTGGACGCTATGCCACTACTTTCTTTTAAACATTCATAGGTCCCTAAAGATCATAAAGTGTTCTGATACCATGTTGATGTTTTAGTAGAAGAGACAAATTAATTTTGTAGAGAAAAAGAGGTAGAATATGCAGCAAACGAGAATGATATTATTGATTCTCAAACTTGCATTTATAATAAAGAAAATAACAAAAAAATTGAAAAAGATACTAACAAACTAATCCACCAATAAAGGTACAAGCCCACTAAAACTTGAATTGCAAAGAGATATCAACAACTAATTATTGACTTGGTAAAAGATAAATATAAACCTAAAAATATACAGTAAAATAGGACCATATTTTTAAATAACTTTGAATCATTCTCCAATAGTATTCTAATTTTTTCGACTTTTTTAATCATTTGTCACTTATAACTAGCTAATTGTATCTTGAAAAATCAAGATACACATAAAATCAAGATATACATATATACATTTTGTATTTTGCTAAATAAGAGAAAAATATTAAATTACCCATAAAGAGAAAAATACTAAATTACTTATAGATATACATATATGAATATCTCTGCATCATTTCATCATTTGTCCCTTCTCAATTTCTTTTTGGAAGAATAGCCGCACGAGTTCATCTATTATTCTCGAACTTGAATCATTAAACGTAATTATTTCTCTTTTTTCTTTGGTCTTTTATTGATTTCCAAACAATGTTGGCACTTGATTGAGTTATTTTCCATGCCAAAAACTTTAATGGCAGGATTACATGAGCAAGCTAATTTTATTTTACATGTTAATGATTACGTCTTAATTATTTGTGCTGTTGACCAATAATTTCGTACAACTAATACAGAAAAGAAGTTTATTTTCGAAGTTAATCAAATGCAAGCAGATATTATTTGATTTTAATTATCTTTGGTTTAAATGTTAACAAATAGTTTGGAATAACTTTGGAAATAAGGGTATTTTAGTAAAACTTTTATTTCAGTGTAGTCTTTAATAATAATTCTAAAAAATTTAATAAACAATTGAAACAAATTTTTGGAATATTTTTAAGTCTTATTTTAACCATTTATATTTTTGTTTGAAAAGTATTTTACACTTATTTTAAAGCTGCTTATCTTAATGTATGTTTTAAGGGATGAGAAGATGTCCCTCCAATTTCTATGTTAATAGCCTCTGCCCAATAATATATTAATTTGCTATTTAAAAAAAGATTATTATAATTTAAATACAAAAAATAATTTAAATATTAACTAATAAAAAATATTAAAAAAACATTTGAATTAGTAGCTAATTAAAATAAAAATCATCAGTCAATTAGAATGAAAATGCTTTCATAAATTTTAATGTGCTAATTGTTATGAAAAGCATGGAGAGCTTTGTTAGTATTAGATTGAGGAAACATTTATAAAAGAGATTTTTTTGTCTATTGAAATTTATAAACTCAATATATGAAAAAAGAAAGATCAATTATAAATTTAGACCTAAACTATTAGTTAAATTTTAATAGTGGATCAAATATTAAAAATCTTGTAATATAGGTCACGAACTTTGAGTCATTTTTCAATAAAGAGATTTCGTCCAATGTATTGTCAATTGAATCAACAATTTAAGCGGGACCCACACATAAATTAACATAATTAATCAATTCCATGTCATCAATTACAGTGTAACTCAAAAATCCTGTTTCTCTCGTCTTCCATCTCACCTAAACAGGTAAAAATATGTAATTTGACTAAAAATTTACATATCCTTATTTCATTTCCTTCAGTACCACTTTATGTTCTCTATAATTTTTTATATTCTTGTTGGTCCTTCAAGAATTGAGGTTGAACGTGAGCTTTTATTTATGCATGTGCTTCATTATTGTTCTTCATTTTCTTTTTATAAATTCTAACTGTTGATTTTTATTCTGCATTCAATAGATCTAGAGCTATTAAGGGAGTTGGCCGAACAGACAAAAAAGATACAGGAGGAAAAACAAGCTACGAAGGCTTAAAGGAGGAAGCGGTCTTCTCTGTTCCCTGCTCAAGGCGAGAGGACTCTGAAGTCAAAGAGGTTTGTGCTAAAGGCTCGATCGTCTAATGCTAGAGGTGCTGCTACACCCGATCCTTTAGTAGCTCCAATCGCCTCTCCTCCTGCAGAAAGGTTCAATTTTCCTTCGTCTACTCCTCCATCCTTCGAAGGGACCGGTATACTTGTCGAATGAGGTTCCCTTGTATCCTTTGATCGGACGATATCTAGGGGTCCTGGGGTCTTAGCTAGCATTCCTCCAGCTAGCGTTCCTACGATCGGTGCTCACTCCTCAATGATCGAGTCTCTGACCATGAAGACCTCCTATCCCAGAAGTTTGGTCCTAACTATTCCTTATTAGACTTCACAAGTTTCGGACATGAGGGATATGGGACCAGTCAGGTCACTAGCCGAGGAGTTCTGCGAGTTCAACCACTGTTTTGCTTCTATAAGAGCTCTAACTTCTTTTCCCTTTTCTCTTCAATTTTCTTTTTGAAATCCTTTCAGATTTTATATTTATGACTTTGTTTGCTGTAACAGGCTGCTAAAAGGGCCATGTGCCTTTATGGAGACAGTTTGGGTTGGCAGGATAAGCTGTCTTAAATGGCCCGATCGAAAAGCAAGCTGAAGGTTGATGTCGAGGCATTGAGCAAGGAGCATAAGGATCTTAAGATGGAGCATGAAGAGTTTAAGAAGAAACATGAAGCCGGCCTTCAAGCTATTTGATCGGAGCATGCCACTCGAGTAGTGAGCTTGTCAGCCTAAATTGAGGAGCTTAAAGTCAAATTAGCCCCTGTGGGTTCTATCAATAAAGGCTTTTAGGCCAGATTAGATCTTCTCTACAAGTTACATTAATAAGAGTTGGTGGCATAAAAGAATCACCTATTAGACCAAACGGCTTGGGCTTAGGACAATCTCATCACTCAAGTTTCACTTGCTTGCGAACAACATTACCCAGGTGAGGATTTCAACTTCTTGGAGGATCTAACTAGCTAGCCCAAGGCTCCTTTTGAAGAGGAAGATAAGGATGATGATGGCAGCCTCCCGGTTGAAGATGATGAGGGAGATGGAGATGCTCAAGACTAATTTTATACTTATATTTTTCTTTTTGCACAATTTGTCCTTAAAAATTTTGATCATTAATGAAAATTGTACCTTTGATCCAATTGCTCCCATGTTTCTATCTTTCTGAGTTTTCAAAATGAAATGACTTCAAATTTTATTTCAAAAGTTAATAGGTTTTAGATTCAATGGTTGCATGGACTGTTACCATTTTAACTTAGATATAAATTTGTCAAGTTAGTAAGCATCGTAATCTAATCGTTTTATTAATGATGGTGGCTATTTAACTTGGAATAAAAATGTTGGAAACGAGAGTAAGATTGATCGTTTAGCAAATAGTCATGATTGGGATTTTATTCATCAATTATTTTAGTCAGGTTATGAGATATTACTACTCAAAGTGGCACATTATGCCATATTTTTTCAAGACTTATGCATTCCATGATCTGCTGATGTCTGACCCATCCAGGGCTTTAAGCTTGTAGATGCTTTTGCTCAAGACTTTAGAGATTTCATAGGGCCCTTTTCAATTAGGCATGAGCTTTTCGACCTCTGTATTTCCCAATTTGATATCAACTTTCCTAAAGTCACCATTATTGAAGGACCTTATCTTGACTTTGCTATTGTAATACTTGGCTATCCTTTGTTTGTAAGCTACTATCTTCATATAAACATCTTCTCTTCTTTCTTCTACTAAGTCAAAATCTTGTTTTCTTTCTTGTTCATTATTTGGATCAGAGCAAAAAGTTAACTGATAAGAGGGAATACCAATCTCTATTGGTATGATAGCTTTTGATCCATAAATAAGAGAGAAAAGAGTTTGCATGGTCCCAGCCCTTGGCGAAATTCGGTAGGACCACAGGATGCTTTACAATTCTTTGGTCTAATTGCCTTTGGCTTCCTCCAACCTCTTTTTCAACCCTGTAAGGATTGTTCTATTAGAGACTTCTATCATGTTGTTGCTCTGAGGGTGGGTGACTGAAGTGAATCTCAAATGGATCTTTAAATAGACGTAAAAGGATCTGAATGTTGTGCTATCAAATTATTTGTCATTGTCGATGATGAAGACCCTTAATAGGCCATACTTGCAAATAAGCTCTTTCCATGCAAAGTTCTTCACTCTTTCAGCAATGATTATGGCCAACGACCCAACTTCTATCCACTTGGAAAAATGGTTGACTGCTACAAGTAGAAACTTTATTTATTGCTTGCCTTATGGAAATAGACCTAAGATATCAAATCCCTATTGATCAAATGGCCAAGAGATTTCGATCGGCTGTTGCTCAGATGCTGGCTATGTGATTATTCTGCTATGGATCTAGCAAACTGACACCTTTTGACCGTTTCTTGGGCATTATTGAAAATGATGGGCCAAAAATATCTGGTTTGCAGAACCTTTATGGCTATCGCTTTGCTGGCTTTATGGAAACCACAAATTCCTTTATGGGTTTCCCTTATTATATAATCTCCATCCTCCCTTAATACATATTTCAACCAATGATAACTGAATGCCTTTTTGTATAATTCATCCCCAATTATGGACTAATGGAGTGACTTTCTTATGATCTTCCTAGCTTTAGCTTCATCTTCAGGAAATTCTCCCGATCGCAGGTATCGAACGATCAGATTCATTTATGTGTCTACTTCTTGATCTATCTCTATTAGTTCAGCCTCATCTAAGGAAGACCCAAGCATTTCTGTTGCAATGATATCCTCTTCAATTAATTCTTCATCTGAAGCGGCAATCTTAGTAAGCCAATCGGCTAACCAAGTTTCTTTTCTATATGCTTTCTCTAAGATCCATGTTGTTCCAGCATTCTCTAGCTCCTTTAGCTCTATTTTGACTTTGGCTATATATTTCTTAATGTTCTCCTCTTTGGCTTTAAAACTTCCATGCACTTGGTTTGTTTCCAACTGTGAGTCATTTTTGATCTTGAGGTTTTCCTATTGGATAGTCTTGACCAGCCTGAAACCTTATAAGAGTGCTTCATACTCAACAATGTCGTTAGATGCTTCAAAGCTCAGCCTTATTGCATGCTTGATAGTTATGGCAAAAGGGCCATTGATCATAATGCATGGACCTCCTCTTCGGCTATTCAAGGCTTTATCCACTGTCATTTCCCAAGCTGCTTTCTAGGGTTCTTCAGCTTTTTTTTTGTAAATTCTGCCACTAAATCTGTAAGGGCTTGTGCTTTGATTGCATTCTTGGGCTCATATCTCATATATAAGGACTGTAGCTTGATTGCATTTATAAATGGTCCGATTGAATTATGATTATGTTCGCCTCAAAGTACTGCTTTAGTTTTTGGTGCACATCACCAGCGCTATGATCAATTATTCGATTGGAATTTCCTTCAATTTCGATCCTCTCAATATTTGGCTGACATAATAGATGGGCAACCGTTGCCTCCCTTCTTTTTGGACCAGAATAGTCATTACAGCTTTTTTTGAGGTAGACAAATATAAGTAGAGCTTTTTACCTGGCACTGGTTAGATTAACAATGGTGGGTTCATCGGAAATTGCTTTAACTCCTCAAATGCCTTCTAGCAATTTCATCCCATGTAAAGACATCATTCTTCCTCAAATTTTTAAAGAAATGAGTGCAGTGTTTGGTTGAGAAAGAGATGAATCCACCCAAAGTTGTGATTCTCTTATTTAACTTCTAAATGTCTTTCACGCTGACCGGGGACTGCATGTCTAAGATGGCTTTGATCTTCTCTGGATTAGCTTCAATCCCTCTTTACGACACCATAAAACTCAAGAATTTTCTTGAAGGCACTCTAAAAACATATTTTTCTGGATTTAGCTTCATCTAAAATTGGTTGAGAGTGGTAAATACCTTATTTAGGTTAGTTGCATGCTCTTAAGGTCTTTTGCTTTTCATGATCATGTCATCCATATATACCTCCACATTTTTATCGATTTGCTCCTTAAAAATTTTATTCATTAGATGCCGATAGATTGCTTCTGCATTCTTTAGTCTAAATGACATACACTTGCAACAAAAGGTGTCATCGTCAGTGATGAAACTTGTCTTCTCTTAATCAAACAACCACTTTAGGATATGATAATACCTGGCATAAGCATCTAATAAGGAGTAGATGGCGTGACAAGCCATGGCATCAACAAGTTGGTCAATGCTATGGAGTGGATAACTGTCCTTTGGGCAAGTCTTATTCAAATCGATGAAGTCAATACACATTCGCAACTTCTTATTCTTCTTCTGCTTTATAAGCACAACATTTGCTAACCATTCAGGGTATTTTACTTCTTTTATGGTTCCGATCTTCAATATCCAATCAAACTCTTCAAAAATAAACTTCTTGTTGTTGGGCATATGGCTTCTTAACTTCTACTTCTGTAGACATCGTGATCCGAAATAGCCTAAATCAAGGTTACTCGATGATGAGAAAATAGTATATCACTGACAGCGAGTTCAGATCTCGAAGCTCTGATCATGGATTTGTCACTTTCTCTTAAAAGGATTTGCATGGTTCTCTAAAAACTTTCGAATATTTTCGGGTGTTTTAGCAAAATAGGCAAAAAATCCTATTTTTGGGCAAACAGTGGTGACATACGGCCATCTGTCACCTAAGAGGTGGCCGTCTATGGACCATAACCTCCAAGATAGTGTAAAATAAGCGCATTTTAGGAAATCTATGTTCATTGGAATGTGATTCATTTTTGGTTTGTGTGATATATTAGAGACATGGCTATCAAGGATTTCCTCCATTGTTGTTGTTTTGAAGTTTTTCTCCTTTAACATGTAAAATGATGTAATTCTTTAATTTTAATTCAATTTGTTGTAAGTTTTAGTGTCTTGATATGTTTTAGCATGATTTGGTGATAAGTTATTGTATATCTAGGGCTAAAATATTTGTTTGTATAATTTTTCGCTTTTTTATTTTTGTTCTGTAAATTCTGCTTTGTTTTTTAACTGAGGAACGGAAAGAAAATGTGAGGGATAAATTCACTTCCATTTGAAGAAGATGCTGACATCTTCAATTTTTCTCCGGAGCACAGTAATAAAACAAAAATAAGATTTCAAAGGCTTAAAAATATATTTTGAGAGAGAAGAAATGATAGGATATTGATTAATTAAGTTAATTATTTGTGTCCCATTTAAATTATTTATTCAGTAATTTCCATTATAAATTGACCGCAGATTTTAGGAAGTCCATTAATAAAAAAGTGACTCAAAAGTTGGTGTCCTACGTTATAAAACATTAAAAAGTGGCTGATAGTCCATCCTTGAATTTGTAATTAAATGATAAATATAATTAATTAGCAGTTCTCAGCCTCAGCCTCTCAACATTGCACACTTCCTCCCTTCTTCTGTCTAATAATCATCGCTGGAAATTGAGAAAAATAAAAGCCCATTCTTTTCGGTATCTCAAATCTCACCCTTTAATCAAGCCCTCTAATTGTTATTTTCCCGAGAAAATCATTTCTTCTTTTTTGAAGTTTGAAGTATTAAGCCTTTCACTTTCTCTGCTCTTTTTATGGTTTGATTATAACGCGAGAGTACGTTTTCTATCTCTCTGATTTGCTTTACTGCGAATAACAATGGCGGGTATTGCAATAGTATTAGATCTGTTGAGAAAAAATCCCAAATTTTATTCATCCCAATTCTCTGCTTCAACCGCGGTTTCCGCCGCCGCCGCTTCTGTCGCAGCTGCTGGCACGCCTTTTGCTTCTAGGTTCTTATTTGGGTATTATCTCTTACTCACTCCCTATGAGTAGTTGTGGCTTCTGTGTGTGGATGAGCTATTCGTGATTTTATTCTGGTGGTTCTGTCTTGGATTCAATATTTGGTGTTGCCATTAACAACATAAATAGGTTATGACAATTGGTTTGGTCACAAGCTTCTGTATTTTATCCTGATTTTTCATGGTTTTCTTGCTTAGCTATAGTTGATCAGTATGTGTTTAACGGGGTAAAGAGTGGAATTTAAACATGTTGGTTTGGCGCTTAGTAGGTTATTATGTAAGTAATAGATCAATATTGATATTATTGAGATGAATTTTATGTTATTCAATCTAGTTGCAATTATTTTTCCCTTATTTTGATCTTCTACATGGAATCTGTCCGTCGGAGATTGTGGTATCTGTTGAAGCCATGAAAAAGTCCGTATGTAAATTTTTGTTTTAATGCATATTATAGCTATCTTCCTACTTTGTTTTTGAGTCATTAGAGGCTAACAAGTGGCTTCCGTATCTCATTGGTTCAAATTTTAATGCCAAAATATGCATTTCTTTGTTTGTAAATATTATGTGGTAGAGGAGTGCTAGTTACATTCTCCTTCTCCTCTGTCTTAGCCTCATGTCCGCAAATCTCCTTTTTTTTTTTTTTTTAGTGAGTGGGGGGGGGGGGGGGGGGGGGTGGGGGTTGGTGTGTAGTACTATTTGTACGTATGTCATCTAGATAAAGAGATGATAAAAAAAGAAGGCAAATGGGAAAAAGTAGCTAGCACTTCTCTGTATGGTGAAATGGAGGGGAGGGAGCATTGGAAGGGGAAGTTGAGCTTCTTCATTCTGGAATTATTGCTGCAAAGTCTGTTGCTAGTCTTATCCTCACTCATTTCAGCTATTTTTTGTCTATGATTCTTGTGAAGGTTAGCTTGTTTTTAGATTGGGTCTTATCAGAGATTGACTCTCTGTCGTTATGTCAGTTCTTCCAGGACACCTATTGCATTTTGTGATGCTGGTGAAGTATTTTATGATGATTACATATCTAGTATGCGAAAAGCATCTGGATATATTTTTCAAAATGATTCTCTCAAATACACTACCAAGGAGTACTATTTTGAGTTAAAGCCTCTTCTCTCAGCTTTTGAATGGAGGCAGTTAGCTATAACATCTTTGAGGTCATTTTTGTTGTTCTATTTGCCTCTTATGGAGCCTGCTTCAAATCCAGAAGAGGATGATGATGACTTTCTCCAAGATGCTCCAGAAGAAAGCCGTGTAGGTTTAGTTGTTCCTTTCAAAAAGTCAGTGAAGCAAATTGCTCGTGAGGTGAGTTGTGTTGCCTCTTCCTCTGTTCATGAAGACTTCTTTTTACCAATTTTCCCACCAATATTTTTAAATTAATGAATCTTCTTAACTTCAATATTTGATGTACTCTAATTGGCTTAGAATTTTTATCATCATATTAGAAGAGTTCAATCTACCAATTGCTAATTATGCACCATTGATCTGTCTCTTGTTGGCAGCGTTACTTTCTTAGATATAGAGTATTCTTTTGTTTAATTTTCTTTTCATGAACATTTTGATTGAGATTATGGTGAACTAGGGTTTGAATATGGATTCATTTTCATATCACTCATGGATGTTTGGCTGTTTTCTGGCGAAACTCATCCAACTTAATGGATTGATGTAAATCTCGTGTTGGTCATGAAATATTTAAGATATTAATGGCTGCTTGGATGATGATTCGATCCTGTTTTCACCTAATTTCTTTTCCTCTACAAGTCTCTGCTCTATGCTACTTGATAGTTTCCTCACTGGTTTTCTATACTCTTGATGATATGCCTCTCTTGTTTGGTTGTTGAAATACAAATTAATGCATTTTGCTTCTTTCCATCTGGAATGTTTCTTATTAGACATAATTAAGCTTTATATTTTCTTTTGCTCAATCTCCATTATGTTATACAAATATTACTGGGTTCTCACCTTAAGAAGACAGTTTCTGGATTTTGTACACTTGTATTTTTTTTTAATTATTATTATTATAAAAAAATTAGCTCAAGAAATTTTCATGGATGAGATAACTGACTTATATGCTGTTTGCTGTCTCAGACTAGTGTGGTGACCACGAGAAGGGTTTTGGAAAGGCTTGCTGTGCATTATGTTTCACAGCGAATGGCTTGGAAACTTCTGAAAGGTATGTTACGATATTGTGGGAGCTGTTATCTTTCAGGAATATAACCGTTTTTAAGATATTCTCATCTTTACCTTTTCTGTATAAATGAAGTACCCAGGATAGATGATTATCAACTGATGATTTCTGTTGAATATAGTAGAAAGTATACTGTCATAATTACCAAACTTTTTGTCATATTTTTTGAGCATCTATTAAGTCAATCAATATTTACAGATGTCCCTAAATCAGCCGTGCGCAAAGCTGAAAGAGGAATGCCTGTTTATATTTACATCTTCAGAGTTAGCAGGACAACTTTTAGAGGTTGCAGAATTCTGTCCTTATAGCTGTTTAAGTTTTGACTCCTTTGTGTCCTTCAAACTGACTGACTTGTTACTTCATTTCTGTATGTTTAAGCAGGACACTTTTTAGGAGTTGCTGCATCATGGCTTGTGCAAGTAGGTATTGAAATTTATCGATTCTTTCGTTGTCTGGCGAAGTCCAAAAATGAAAGCAATGAGGTTGATCAATTAGAACAAGTGAAAATCCTGGGGAAAAAAGTTACTGGTGTTACTCTCAGGTGTAGCGCATCACTTGTTTTAGCTTCTATTGGGGCAGGGGTTGGGGCAACCATAATTGGGCCGTCAAGAGGCCAATGGCTTGGTAAGCTTGACCTTGTCAATTTTCTTTTTCTGTCTGTTGAGCATAATTTGTCTAACTTTAGTTCCTTTTTTTTCTATAACCCTGAGCTTAATTTTATCATCATCATTATCACGATTATTATTATTTGTAGGCTGTACTGCTGGGGATTTGGCTGGGCCATGGATCGTTTCATTTTGTCTAGAAAAAAGTCTGCACACTGACCTTTAGGGCGCTGGCAAGAAATCATTTGATGTACTTCTAATCGATTGCCTTTTAACAATTTTTTGCAACCTCATGAGACAATTGTGTAACTAATATGGATTTCAGAAGCCTTTTATGTCAAAGAAACATGTGATAGCTAGAAAATGCTGATTTTGTAGCAAACGTCCTGGCATAAAGCTTTCGATTGAGTTCTTTCTCAAGGCTGTTGTCATTTTGTTATAGTCAATTTCAGCTTTTTCCCCTTTCTGAAATGCAATGCCTCGCCACTGGACAACGGTTTATGTTATCTTCTGTTAAAGAAAGAACAATTTGATTTATCTGGTATGTTGCCAAATCGACGTCAAATCTTCCAACTATTTCATGGCATATGCGAGTAAAAAAACAAATATCTTAACTAGTTCATTGACGTGTAATAATACAGTTTTCTGCTGTAATTCGTGAGACCAAATCCTCCTAAATATAAGCATTCCTTTTAAATAGCAAGTCCATACATCATCTATTTCCTTCTTCAGGTGTCCCATATCATCACAACAGCAATTACACCAACACCCAACAACACTGCCAAGAACTTATAGAAGGGTGTGTCGATGGAAACCGTCTCCTGGGGCTTATAGCCCTTGGCTAAAAGATGATTTATTGCCACATAGATAAATATTCCGCATGCCAATCCCATTGATATGGCAAAAATCCAGTCGGCAACAGCACCCTGTGTTGTGGCATCTATAACAATCCCGATAGCCACACCAATTGGACTTGAAATGGCAAATGCAAACGCATAAGCAACACACGACAAGAAGGGGCGATCAGGGATCATCCTAAGAAGAGCTATTCCCATTGCTATGGCTGCAAATATTTTATGCAGGCTGATGGTCCTTAATGCTTTCCATGCATCGGCCTTTGTCTCTGCAACTCCAATTGCAATGCCTTCGAATACAGAGTGGAAACACAATGCGACTATGAGCAAAACACTGTCCCCGAAGGAGCTTACAGTTGCGAGTGAGGATTTTGCAGAGACAGCATCCATGCCATGGTGCGCCTGAAGATTTACCAATTCACCAAAAAAGGATTAATAAATTCTCAACCAAAAAGAAATGAAACTTGTAGAGCAGTACTTGTTTGAGATAAATAAGGATTGTTGGAGGGGATCAAAACCTGAAAATTTCTAAGCATAACCCACCTGATATCCTGATGACGAAGTGCTATGTTGACTCGTTTTTCCAGGTTCAACACTCCCTGTGGGAAAGGAGGAAAAAAATGATCACAGTTAGAAAATAAAGAGTAGACATAATCACATGTAGACTTCCTCTCTCGGGAGATTATGATAGTTTAATTGCAGTAACCTTTATTTAACTTGACAAGGTTGTTGAAGAATATCAACCACGCAATTAATGAAAATCAGTATACCTGATTTTATAATTGGGTTCAACAAAGTGTAATCTTCACATATTCATAATCATGGCAAAAACAGTAAGCTCCCTCTGCAAATATCAGATTGAGGAGAGAGAGCTCTGTATCTTATAATAATTGCTTTTTCCACAATAACCCAGCTCTTAATCAACAAGAAACAAAGGAAGAAATTTTACAACCAAACCCCAGCCAACATATCACAACGTTACGTTTCTGTCAACGATATTTTAATGCCAGAAAGTGAAAATCAAGCTACCAAACAAACATCTGAACTAGCCATGATTAAGAGAGGTTATTTCATGGCAAAATCTTATCTCAAAAAACAGAAAAAGATATTTTATAACCCAAAACAAGAAAAAAAGCTAGTAAAGGCAGAGGATAAAGTATTGCTAATTTCCTACATATAGAAAGCAATTATAAACAATTAAAAATTCATTTTTTTAATAAAAAGAAGAATCCTGTGACAGTTATTCTAGCACTAGTCTCTTTGGTTACATTTGAAAGTACCAAGGAAAAAAACAAAAGAAAAAAAGCAAATTCATTAATTAAATTAAAACTCTTACCTTGAATCTCCAAATCACCATTAGCCTGAATGGTATTCTTGCCATAGACATGAGAAATAACACAATCAGCAAGCATAGTCAACAAAAACCCAGCACTAGCCAACATGAAAGCAAATGGGTATTCTTTACTTGTCAATTCCTCAAATGTCTCATTAGCATCGCTCAGAAAGTGCATCAAAGCAGTCCCCAAGAAAACCCCACCTGCAAACTGAGTCCCCAAAACCAAATACCCCTCATTCCACCTCATGAAGTACGGTGAAACCCCACCAATAAATGTCGCTATGAAGACTATTATCAAACACCATATCTTCACTAAAATCAGAGTCTTTTCCCGGAGATTAACCGGAGCTTCGCTTCCGGTATCGGCATCTGCGTCATCGTCGTGACCGCCGCCGTGTGCGGTGGCGGCGAGGAAGAGAGCAAAGAGGAGAGAAAGAAAGAAGAGAAAGCGAGACATGGGTTATGAAATAGGGAGAAAGTAGATTTGAATCCACCATGAAATTGAGATTCTTTCTCCATTTATATATCAAATGAAGATGTTTTTGTCGTATTTCTGTACTGCAGAGAGAGAGAGGGAGAGAGACGGGCAATGGAAATTGTACTAGGAGAATGAGCAGCACAACAAGAGTTTAGTACTTCCACAAAGACAGGTCATTGGTTGCTGTTTCTTCCAAGAAATTTGCTGACTTTATTATTTAGGTACCATTGGTCCACAGGCTTTTATCCATTAAAAAAGCTCCTTTAGCAGCATCCAGCGAAATTGAAAATGTAACGTTGAATTGAATCTCAACAATTTGCATTATGAAGTTGATAAAATATTGATAAAAAGATAAATTCTATTATTGGCTTAAATTCGTTATTGAATTTATAAATATGAAACATTTATGGTTCTTATTATTTCATTTATACATTAATTTTGTGAAATTTAGAACTTATATATACATGTAATTCATAGTGACGAAGGTTAAATAGGATATTTATTATTTAGCGTTTCTCATTTATGAGTTAAGATGACATTTTAATCATAGGATAATAAAAATCAACGAGAAGTTATAATTTACAGGCATATATAATATTGATCATGCATCATATCGGTGCCTAAATCTTTAGTATTAGAATTTTCTTTTATTTATAAAAACTTAAATAAAAATAGAAGGACGAAAAGATTATTTTTTTAAACATGTTATTTTCTTCTGAAAGATTAAATGGGTTCACGTTAGGGGAAGAGAAGAAAGAATAGTGATAACATCCAAAATAAAATTAATTATAAGATCGATCTATTAAAGGCCCGTGAAAAGGTCTAAGATCAGAAGCTTATAAAGTTAAATACTTAAAGGTATAAATATGAGAGACAAATACATAACAAGGGGATCTCTCTCTCTAACTCTTAATACTCTCTCTCCATTAAGCTTTTTTTTTACACTTCGATAGCTAACTTAGGCATCGAATCTCAAAAACCCGACAAAATCGAACTAGTTTTCTTTTTTACAGGTCATTAAAGCTTCCTTCACCATGGCCGGCGATCTTTCATTCTACGGTAAAATTTTGTATTTTATCATTTGGTGCTTTCATTGAGAGTTGACGCCGGATCTGAGCTACTTAGTCTTAAATCGAAGAAATGGGACAATTATGGACGACTTTAAGTCCCAGATTTTAAAGATTTTGAGCTTGATCTCACAATAAAAGCTTAAATCTGAAAGATCTTGAGTTTCTTTTCAAAGAAAATGCCTAGATCTAAAGATCCTGAATTTGATCTTGCAAAAAATGAGAAGAGAGAAGTGATACGGGTGTTGTGCTCCAAGAAAAATAGAGCAAGGTGACAACCAAACTCACCGGAGAGACCCCCACCGGACAAAAGTGATGGTAAATAAATAGTAGAAAGAACAAATAAATCTGGAAAGCAAAGATTAAAAAGCAAATTTCAGTAGATACATGTGCTCAAACTTCGTAGATGACTAGCATTGATTGCAAACCCATCTTTATCTCTTGAAAGATATGATGGATGGGTCCTACCTCTACAATAAAAAAATATGTGATTACCTACTACACCTTTAAAGATCTGAAAAGATCTATTTCGAAAGTCTTTTTGATCCAACACCAGGTATGTACATTAAGAATTTATTTAATTATTCTTCTAATTTGATCGGTCGGATTGAAAGACCATCCATCGCCAAGAGCGGATCGGACGGATAATATCTCTTCACCAAGAACGAATTGAAAGACCACCCATCGCCAAGAGCGGATCGAAAGACCACCCATCGCCAAGAGCGGATCGGATGGAGAATGATCGATCAGATCGAAAGACCGTCCATCGCTAAGAGCGGATCGGACGGATAATATTTTTCCGCCAAGAGCGGATCGAAAGATCATCCATCGCCAAGAGCGGATCGGATGGAGAACGATCGGTCAAATCGGAAGACCGTCCATCGCCAAGAGCGGATCGGAAGACCATCCATCGCCAAGAGCGGATTGGATGGAGAACAATCGGTCGGATCGGAAGACCGTCCATCGCCAAGGGCGGATCGGACAAATAATATCTCTCCTCCAAGAGCGGATCGAATTGAAAGACAGTCTATCTCCAAGGGCGGATCGGACTGGTTATCTCTCCTCTAAGAGCGGATCGGACTGGTTATCTCTCCGCCAAGAGCGAATCGAATTGGAAGACCGTCCATCGCCAAGGGCGGATCGGACTGATTATCTCTCCTCCAAGAGCGGATCGGAAGACCGTCCATCGCTAAGGGCGGATCACATAAGCAACTTTCAGGTTAGTAAATATTTATAAAATTATTTGCACAATAAAATTACAAAAAATTATTTGCAGGATAAAATTTTTAAAAAGAATAACTCCCTATAAGTGAATAACTCCCGACCAAGGTATTCTCCAAATGTATAACTCCCCATAAGCGGGCAACTTCCAAAATTATCGAGCCTTTGATCTCAAAAATCGAATTGTGTCGAGGGGGATTAGTGATAACACCCAAAATAAAATTAACTATAAGGCCAACCCATTAAAGGCCCACGAAAAAATCTAAGATCAGAAGCCTATAAAACCCGATACTCAAGGGTATAAATATGAGAGGTAAACACATAATAATGGGGACTCTCTCTCTCTCTCTAACTCTTAATACTCTCTCTCCATTAAGATTTCTTTCCACACTTCGATAGCTAACTTAAGCATCGGAACTCAAAAGCCCGGCAAGATCGGGCTAGTTTTTTTTTTACAGGTCATTAAAACTTTCTTTACCATGACCGGCGATTTCTCCTTCTACGGTAAAATTTTGTGTTATATCAAATAGGAAAAAGGAAGTGCCATCCAATTAAAATTAAAATTTGAGAGCACTTGGTTTTGTGTTTGATCGGATTTTATGTGTTTTTTTTATTTTAAATTTGATTTTTATGTTTTTTTAAATTGATTTATATTTTTGTAAATATGGTTCGTTTGCGGTAATTAAAATTGGATATGATTTAAATTTTTATTATGTAACTTTATTTTTTATATTTGAAAGTTATCTTCCTGAATGAAATTTTTCGCAGCAATATTATCATTATATACTATTTTTTTCAAAAAATATCAAAGGTATAATGTGTAAAAATGCCATTAATATTTGATAAAAAAGAGTAATTTTGTTTCTAATGTTTAGTTATTGGTAATTTTACCGTTAAAATTATCAAAATAATGCAATTTTGCCTTTAAAATAACGAAATTGTTAGTTTGATGTCATTCCATTAAAATTTTGTAAGATACTCACGTCAATGATAAAAAAATAAAATACTGTTAAATTAACGGTTTCATTGTTTAAAGGGAAAAATTATATAATTTTAATAACTTTAGAGGTAAAATTGCCCATAACTAAATATTATGGACAAAATTACTCTTTTTAACAAACATTAGAGGCATTTTTGCATATTAAGCCAACATCAAAAGTATATTCCAATAGTTTCTTTCCTTCCATACATTTTGTATACTTTGGAATTTTATATTTCCTCCATTCCAAAATAATAGAAATATTTCTATTTTCACATAGCTTAAAAAATTAGAATTTAGTGTTATTAGACATAATTTTATACATAATTTTTCAATTATGCCCTTTATTATTATAAAAATAAAAATAATTATTAGTAGTGTATTAGACTTGGAAATATAAATTGCCATAACTTATTTTGATAAGTGAAACTTAAATTTAATTTTAATTTTTTAATAGTGGTGGCTAGTATAACGGAGAAATAAACATAAACATTAAATATCACATATTTTAAGTATTTGTCATAAATGACAAAAAAAATTGAATACAAATTTGTGAACTATTGAAAATTTAAGTAAAGGTATTATAAATATTTTATAAGTTAATAGACGGATAAAAATTCTTATATTTTGTGACGGATTAATAAAAGTGTTTATGTAATTTTAAGACAGAAAATAATTTTATTTCTATTTTATATATGCACCATTTATACTATGAATGGAAATTTAATTTGCATTAAATATAATTGGCGTGAAGTCAAGCATGACAGTCAGCTGTTCCCGTTTCACACTCAAAGGCGTTGGCTTTGGAAGGTGACAAATAATTAACACCCCGCCGGCTACCGCCCACGGCCTGAAAAATTTTAACGCATACATGATGTACGTGACCTTCTCGACCACATTTTGATAAAGAACCCATCCTCGTATATCTAAAAATTTTTAAAATTATGTAAATTGCTGCATCCTAATATGAGATAGTACACTGTATTTAATTAAGTAGACTAACACGTAATACGCAATCTTTAATTAAGAGACTATTTCAAGCACCGTTAAAAAGCGCAGACAAAAAAAATTTGCTTGTTTTGTAGCCTTCAATTGAAATGCGTACATTACTGTAAGATATTGAAATATAACACATTCTTATGAGCAACAGCTTAAATTAGAGCAAAACACTGCGATTTAATGCTACTAAACAATTTTAAGGGTTCAAACAAGTACTCCACTACACCAAAATAAATAAATATAATGTAAAAATAATAATAAAGTTTTACTTGAAAGGAAATAGGTGATATGAAAACGATGGTAAAGAATAGCAGCCTGCTACACTCCAACGTCACTTCTTATCTTCTCAACTAGGACAGGTGAGAACAAATTAGTAGCGAGAAGATAAAATTAAATAAATTCCAAGTTGGATTCAATTATAATTGGCATCGACTTCAATCATAAAAGCGTTCACATTTTATATTTCGCTATGTAGTCCAGCAAAAAGGGCTCCTCATTGGACCGTTAATACACCCTCTCATAAAAGTCAAACAAGCATAACTTATTCCACAAAATAATGTCACAGCATTCTTATATTTAATCAGCGTTATGTACATCAGTTTGGGGCCTCACCATGTCTTGACTTTCTGAAAAATTTTGATAGGTTAGATTGGCATGAGAACTGTAACAATTTTCATACTAGAAAAAAAAAATATCACAATTGCTGGTATGGCGAAAAAAAGACTGAATACACTAGATGGTCAAGAAAATTGAGTAACAATTATGGTTAACAGCCGAGGCAAAATTAGTTATCTCATGTCAGGGATTTAAATGATGAAGAGAAAGTGATTTCATTCATGTATTATCTTTAACCAGAAATGGCAGCTTCTTGCCAAGATCAAGAAGGGCCTCGTGCTTCAACAGCAGTATCTTCACAATTGGATCACTGAAACTTCTCTGAGTGAACTTTTACACCAGCTTGAACCTCAACGTCGCCAGATAAATCCATGCTGCCTCTGTTCTTGCATTCGCCTATATCATCATTCAACCAAACCATAGTGTTATTTAATTATTCTTACTTTCTTCATTTAATTCGCATCTGGATGAACCGTAAATGGCCATCCAGATATGAAGTTCGATAAGACACAAAAAGCAGTAGAAATGGTAGTCAGAATATAAATTACTTTTGAGTCTCCTTTGAACGCTCCTTGAACTCTTTTGGGATGTCCTTCCTTTCATAAGATGCTAGCACTTTTCTGATATCAGCTGGACTAGCACGAGCAACATCTGCACACAAACCAAAAAGGTACTAAATATCATACAAGCCTACAAAAGTGTTTTACTGTGCCCCTTCCAGGGTGCTCAGAGTCAACCCAAAGCCATTTAATTCAGATTCAAATATTCAACTAAATTGAATCACAAAAGTAACCTCTAAGCTATTTCCATAAGTTGCCATAAAAGAATAGCAATGCATACTGATTGGAGTGAATGAATTCCAGAAACTTATTGCAATTTGGTGTTCACCTAAATCCTATGGAATTTAACAACACTAACAAAACTCTAAAAAGTATTTGGAAATTCCAATAAATTGCATAAAGTTTATATGATAATAGTTTCTGGACAAAATTACCCACTCATGTTTGTTTACCGCTCATTTCTCCTCCTCCTTTTTACACTTCTCATTCTCTCTCTCTCTCTCTCTCTCTGATAGAGAGCTGTTAGTGGACTCTTACACCAATAAGAATGACCCAAGGCCCAATACCTGGAGAGTATATTCCAGGAGACATAGGAAGGGTGCAAGTGGGGCAGAGGTTGCTGAGCTGGCAGATTCAGTTACGCAAGGAGAGGCGTGAAGGTGAGAAAGGGAATAAGAGGGCAAAAGGTGGGAAAAGGTAATGATGAGGAGATCATCATTGTGGTTGGAGGCAGCGAGAGGCTGAGGCAAGAGGGAGGAGAAGTTACGGCTGAGGCTCCTACTCTTGAAGGCTGTGCTCTATTGTTATTTGTTCTTTTACTGTTATTTTGCTGTTGGCTTGTAAGAATTACCTACAGATACAAACTGTATTGTATTCTGTTTTGTTATCAATACAATTCCAGCATTTGAATTTTCTTCATCTTCTTCTTGTTGTTGTGTGTGGTTATTGTGGGATCCCATTATTGGTCCGACCTACCGGATACGTGACCGGAGACAATGGAAACAAGCCAACACGCCTTAGCAGCACGTTTGGATGAAACAAAGAATCAAGTGGGGGAGTTAGCAGCGTGTGTGAAGGAACTAACCAAGTCTGTCACAGAAATACAAACTTGTTTGGCAGAGTCCCAGCAAGAATATCAATCCGATAAGAAGAAGGCGGAGGAATTTAGAGGCTTAGTTGTTAGTTGGATTAAACGACTGGATAAACAACCCACCAATGTGGGGGAATATAGTTCACAGGGAGAAACTAATGACGAAGGGTATCAACAGGGGCAACAATCTGCACCAAAGATGGATTTTCAAATCAAACCAAACTACTTTACAGACCCACCTGCTCCTCTGAAGAAGGTAAAGCTTCCCAGCTTCAATGGGGACGACCCACGCGGATGGATTACTCGAACTGAGTCTTATTTCCGGATCAATCAAATATCTCCTGAAATAAAAATGAGCTTAGCTGAGATCTGTATGGAAGGAACAACCATCAACTGATTTTCAATGCTCTTAAGCACTGACCCAATGATAACATGGGATCAGTTTAAAACGGAGTTGATGAGAAGGTATATTGGAGTTCAATCCTCCAGTCCTTTTGAAGAACTAGCCGACTTACAGCAGCACGGAAGTGTAGATGACTACATTGACTTGTTCGAGCTAGTGGCAGCAACAGCTCCAGGATTACCGGATCAACAATACATCGGATATTTTATAAGTGGGCTTAAGGAGAACATCAAGGGATGGGTGAAGGTGCATAAACCGGAGAACAGGGTGGAGGCGATGCGACTGGCACGCTCTATCGAAGCTTCACTGCTGTTAGGGAAGACCGCAACTGGGAATTTCAGATCAGCCGTGCAATCCACAAGAGATAATTCATTTAACCCCCAGTTGGGGCAGAATTTTTGGGGTGGGCCGAATAGATCTGGGCCTCCTTCTTCATTGCCCACTTCCAATTTCGGATCCACTCCAAGTAGGAATCCCGGTCCACAATCTAACACCCAATACCCACCCTCAAACCAACACCAACCGTTTGGGCTCCCATATCATTCTCCTACCTTCACCCCTCCTTTTCCGTCAATTATTTTTGGCTCTCTCTCTCTCTCTCCCCCCTCTCTTTTTCAGCTTCTCTTCATTTCAATCCTCTTCCCTTCTTCATTTTTTCTATTTCTTCATTTTTTTCTCTAATTTTTTTTCTTTATTTTTATATTCTTAATAAATATAGTAGAACAATCCCAGTTAAAGGCATTCTATGAATATTACAAATGACTTAAATTTTAGATTTGTATAAAATTCTGTTGCATTCAGTACTTTAAGTTATAGCATTCTAAACATAAAAGAATATTAATTATCATATGAACTCTACGGGGAATTCATGAATTCCAAATGTGCAGTTCATTTATTTCAAATATTGATAAATTTGAAGGACAACAAAATGCAACCTAAATTATGCAACTCGCAGAAAATCAGCAAACTCACATTCAAGAAATGGAATTAGATCCAAAAGACTTGTATCAACAGATTCCTGGCCTTTCTCATCAATAGTAAATGGCTTGATTGGAACACAATTTTCTGGCTGGAGGCTGTTTTCAAATGCATGAGCACTAACATAGATAATTTTACCTGGATCTCTATTGAGTTTTGAAAGATCCTGCAAACATTACTTGCATTACAATTAATCATTTCAAAAATGCCACAGCTTTGATAGTGAAACAGCAGAAAGCTTCATAAGGCATTACCAAAAGGAATGATTTTTTTTATTAATGGCAAGTACCACCATCAACTTCATCTTTATTAAGAGTTGCAAGTACAAGAAGCAAAATCAGCTTAACATATAATGGATACTGTTGAAAAAAAACAGCTCATATGGGTCAATATGGCAACTACTCTGATCCAAGACTTAGCAAACGCTATGGATCAGGCCATCTTCAACTTCTATTGCAACCTTATAAATGCAGAGAGTACCCAGCTAATACAAATTTCCTGTTCAGCCAATGATAGAGAGGCTGCTATTCGAGCAAGGCTCATGGATCCAGATTTGCTTGGGCCAAGGGAACTGCAAGTTCACCAGAAGAAACAGCAGATGCAACTTGAGGGGCTTAGCTGGACACTACCACATGGGCTGGAATAATTCAGTTAGGGACAGGAGCAGTGCACCTAGTGCCAGGCTGGAAACTAGGAAAAAGAAAAACGGCTTCATCTCTTGTTTGTTATTATATAGCTAGGAGCTGGGGAGGGGTTTGGAGGATCTTTGAATCATTTGTACTTTGCTGCTGTTATAGCAGGGCTCCATTGTTTGGAGAGGGAAGATATTTCTTCCTGTGGGATTGTAATCCTGTATTGCAATCATTCTATCAATCAAATCCATCCCTCTTTTCATCCATTTCTTTGTTTGTTTTCTATTTTACAATCCTTTGGTTACATTAATTTCTGCTCTCATCATTTGGCGCCGTCTGTGGGAGACCGATCAACAACTCCTCACCAAAAACAAACAAAATGGAAGCACCTTCTAAAAGTCGATTACAAACCATGGATGAATTAGAGGAAAGAATCGATGCCCATGACGATAAAATAGCTGCAATTCAAAATTCCATGGCAGCATTACAGAAGTCCCTTACTGCACTTCAGAAATCCATGGAAGACATATTTGAGCACATGAATGCCAAGCTCCAGAAACAAATCGAAAAACAGCCCAGAACCGCTGATTCAGAAGCACCACGTTCCAATGAAGAACTCGTCTCAAACAACCTCCAGTCAGAACATTCTACCATTCCAATACCAGGTTCCAGAAAAAAAATCGGGAAACAAGCCATAGCAAAAGAAATAGAAGAACAATACTGCAATATTGAACCTGACTCTGACCATGAGACACCTAGAGGAGTTTTCATCCAATCCAATACCAGATCCAGCCAACCAAGTTTCCCCCACCTACCCAAGTTTCGGGTGCCGGAAATCATAAAAGAAGAGCCGCCAAGTTGGGTCGCAAAGGTGGTGTTATACTTCAGCGTGCATCAGACGCCGGAAAAGATGAAACATGCGATTGTTCCTATGCGTGCGACGGGAGCTACTGTTTCATGGTTTTCGCATGCACTCCAAGATAACCCGTATATGGCTTGGGAACAGTTCAAGCGTCGGCTGAATCGTCGGGAGAGGGGCGGTGGCTTTTGGAGCAGATCTGAGCTCTCTCCTGCTCCACCAATTGCTCACCCAACTGTGCTAACAAAAGTGGATCAAGCAGGCCCTCTGTTTAAAACCAAAGGCCCAAGCCCATTAATCCCAGCAAATGCTCCACCACGCACGTTTCCTCCTCCCAACCGAACGCAGCAGGAGCAGCGAAACAAGGGGCCGCACCATCTGTCGTTGAAGGAAGTCGAGGAGCGTCGGCTGGGTCTTTGCTTCAAATGGATGCAGCCACACAGCCCGCAGCACGGATGTAACGATGGAGAGCTTCGGGTCTCCATTGCAGAGAATGGACTGTTCGTGGATACAGAGAAACAGACCAAAGAAAGGGCGATGGCGGCAGAACTGGAGGAAGAAGATGCACTTAGCGGAGATGATCTGCTTCAACCTTACCATTTGTACAAAACCCAAGGACAGGTAACATTTCACTATAAAGGATTTGATGGGGTACGCAAGCTTGGTCTTCTAAATGAAACAGAGCAGCTGGTGAGGCATTCTTTTCCACCAGGTGAAACGGGAATGCTTGTTGTTCCCTCTGTGGAGCCAGGTAGCCTAGCTTCTAGCCAAATGGAGCCAGGGGATGTCCTAGTCTGTTTGAATAAAGAAGTAACTACTCGATTTTTGAAAGTGGAGACGATACTCGATGAGAGTGTAAACCAAACAATTGTTTTAGATATTGAAAGCGGTGGCATGTCATTAAATGAAGAGTTAGTGGTTCAAGAATTGCACTCAACAACCCCTTGCCACTTCTTAGAAGATAGTGGGACAGTTATCCACCCGTTGTTTTATCTACAGGTCAGAAACTTCTACTTTGACTTCGGTATTGTCAATGCTGCAGGCCCAGGATATATGCTAATTAGAGCTGGAGTTCCTCGGCATGCCATCATTAAGAAGTTTGCTGATGTGGAGATATCAAGACTTCAAGAACTAATCTCTGTTTTGTCTAAGTTGTATGGGGATGTTGATATGACGCTTGGGATCAAGATGGGAGTCCAATATAGTCTTTGGGGAGGTTCTTTGCTCAACTTAGGAACTAAAAAGCATAGGGATAAATACTTAGATGGTATTGACAATTTGGACTATCCAAGATGTTTTGCTATGACAGAGCTACACCCTGGTTCAAATGTTTGGGGCCTCCAAAACATTGCAAAATTTGATCCAATTACAGATGAATTTGTAATTGACACTCCTAAAGATGGAGCCAATAAGTGGTGGATTGGCAATGCTGCAGTGCATGGCAAGTTCGCCTCTGTTTTTGCCAAATTGATGTTGCCTACTCATGATTCTAAGGGTTTTTCTGATATGGGTGTCCATGCCTTCATTGTTCCAATAAGAGATATGATGACCCACCAGACACTTCTAGGAATTGAACTACATGATTGCGGTCACAAGATGGGGTTGAATGGAGTAGATAATGGAGCACTGAGATTCCGTTCAGTAAGAATTCACCGAGATAATCTTCTTAACCAATTTGGAGATGTTTCTTGGTATGAGAAGTACACTAGAAGCCTGCCAACGATAAATAAACGATTTGCTGCCACGCTAGGGGAACTTGTTGCTGGAAGAGTTGGTCTTGCGTATGCTTCAGTTGCTGTACTCAAGGTTGTTGGAACAATTGCCATCCGATTTTCTTTGTTGCGCCAGCAGATTGGCCCTTCCAATAAGCCTGAAGTCAGTATTCTTGATTATCAGTCTCAACAACAACAGCTACTCATGCCAATGCTAGCTTCAATTTATGCATTCCATTTTGCCACTTCATATTTGGTACAACAATACTATGTGGTGAAAAGAACTCATGATGAACAATTAGTGGCATATGTCCATGCGTTCTCTACCGGCATAAAGGCATATATGACATCATATACAGCACAGTTGAGTATCTACAGAGAAGCTTGTGGAGGCCATGGTTATGCTACTGTCAATCGGTTTGGCATTTTGAGAAATGACCATGACATTTTTCAGACATTTGAAGGGGACAACACAGTGCTCTTACAACAGGTAGCAGGAGCAATCAACGAGATGGTTGTGAAGAAAGGAACCGAAGCGGTTAGATACTTGAGGAATGACTACCCTCAGCTAAGTCTTGAGGACAAGACTTTATTTCAAGAGGGTGGCATTGATAGAGAGGCTGCTATTCGAGCAAGGCTCATGGATCCAGATTTGCTTGGGCCAAGGGAACTGCAAGTTCACCAGAAGAAACAGCAGATGCAACTTGAGGGGCTTAGTTGGACACTACCAAATGGGCTGGAATAATTCAGTTAGGGACAGGAGCAGTGCACCTAGTGCCAGGCTGGAAACTAGGAAAAAGAAAAACGGCTTCATCTCTTGTTTGTTATTATATAGCTAGGAGCTGGGGAGGGGTTTGGAGGATCTTTGAATCATTTGTACTTTGCTGCTGTTATAGCAGGGCTCCATTGTTTGGAGAGGGAAGATATTTCTTCCTGTGGGATTGTAATCCTGTATTGCAATCATTCTATCAATCAAATCCATCCCTCTTTTCATCCATTTCTTTGTTTGTTTTCTATTTTACAATCCTTTGGTTACATTAATTTCTGCTCTCATCAGCCAACTCTAAGGAAAGTCAATCATATCACAGTTCTATAACCAACCATACTGACCCAAAAGAAAATATCTTAACGATTCTTCATTGGATGAGAGAAATTCCCAGGGACACCTCAGCTGGTTAGTTCATTGGCTTACCATGCAACAACTATGTACTCATAATATCATTTCATTAAAGGACTGGATCCATGCAAGTCCCAAATAGTTTTAAGTTACTATAGAGTGCAATGAGGGACATTACCTAATTCTATTGCTCAAGGGAATAATATGGGCTACAGACAGAAGTTGGAGTACCAGGTGGACTACAAATTGCAAGTGGTAAACCAAAGAAGGGAATCTGAATAAAAAATAGTAGCCTGGGACTAAAATGTTAAGTCATTGTAGACTAGACTCTATTTTGTTTCTCTCTTAGGTTGTGAGAGATCAAACCGAACATACTCAGCATATAAATGATACACTAGAAAACAAATGAAACTTCTTGTTCCATCTCCAAAATTCCCCCGCACAACACATTGCAGAACAAGCAACCCCAACTCTGTATGTGCATGATAGTTTGGTTCCAAGTGTTGTTTAAATGTACACAACCATTACAGAGAACACGTTGTGAATACTATAACGGTAAGAGCCGACATTAATGCTGTACAGATTATCAATTAAAGTTGAAAGGTCAAGGAAGAAAATCCCAGATGAGGTATTTTAGCTAATAATTTAGAAAATAAATAATAGCCTACAGTTGAACATAATTTGAAGGGGAGCAGGTTGAGCACTGCAATACAAGAAATTCATAGCGAAAGCCAGACTTGTATACCATATGCAATGCAATAAGCACACAAGGAACTCTCATTATTTACAACTGGAGAAGAAGCAGATCAATTTCTAATGGCTGATAAGGGAACATGCATGCAAGAATTATCCCAAGAATGCATGAAACCACTTGACAGGCATCTATTCAGGATTAAATATGCATTTTGAATATACAATCCAATAAATAAGCAATGAAAAAGCAGCAATGATTATAGTTGAATGTCATGAGAAAAGCAATAGACTATATCATACTCTATAGTGCTTGCCATCTTGATATTTGGTATCACTTCTTGATAGCCTATATCGTATGCAATGGCCAGTATCCAACCTTTCAACAACAGGATCAACATACTGCACAAACCAAGGGAATAAAAAGATTGCTTGTAATGACAGAGAATTGGAGGCATCTAAAAATATAGACAATTTACAATAGGGTGAGGTGACCCAAAAGAAACTAAAATTACCATATTCAATTGATCGGAGTAGACCACGATTTCATATAACCTTGCAAGATGTTGCAAAAAGTCATCAACCCCGGGCCTTTTGAAAGTTTGCCAGCCTCTATCACGCTTTAGACACAAAAATTGAATATTATAGTTATTATCATATCAGATATAAATACTTTATGTATTTATGAGCATATTAGTTGCAAATGCCAAACCCTCCAAGAACCATAACACACAGACCAGAGATGTAAAAATTTAGACCTCTATATTAAGTCCTTGTTAAATAATATGAACTACAAGATCAAACAAACCTATGTAATTAGCTTAAAATTATATCATTTATTTATGATGTCCTGAATAGAGATGTTACCTTCCAATCGCTGTAGATTAATGTCTCATTGAGATCCAAAACAAGTGTAAAAACATGTTGCTCAGCAGGGTGCAAATCAGGAAGAAGCTTATCTGAGGCTGGTTCTGTATAACCCTAATCAAGCAAAAAAGAGAGCCCATGGAAAATATATTAGAAGATTATAAAATGGATCAATGTATCAGATGGTGGTACATTGCATCAAAAGACTCACTTTAACTTGTTCTTCAGTTAGCCTCCTCAAGTCCAAGTAAAGTTCAACTGCTTTAGCTGGAACTGAAACATTACCCCAAAAGAGAGAGAGAGAGAGATCAATGTTAATAACATTAGGAACTAAGAAATTTAAAAGAAAAAAGCAGATGTCACATTGCAGTACAAGTAGATCACTCAAGCAGTAAATCTTAAGTTCAACAGCCCCGAGAAGCCATTAAAACCCTTAGTTGGTTATCTTCCAAAGTTGGTTGTGGTGCCTGTTACCTAGGTAATCTACGAACAAAAGCAAATGCAAGACAGAACCGCCACAGTTAATCTAATAACACAGAGAACATTGAGGAAGATTCTTCGCTTGGGTGCTGACTCAATTGACTTTGTGACCAACTTAACTACATAATCCTAGAGCACAGCATAAATACCAGGTAGGCTGAAAATCTTGTGAACAATGCAATGGTACTTTCACTTGAACAAAACGGGTATTACATGCAATATCTAAGCTGGTTTCCATGGAAGATGGAAGCTAAGTAAATGCATTTTAACAAACTGTAACCACGTGAGAATAAGGGTTGTATTCTATGTGTTTATGGGAAAATAGTAGAGTATCTCACCAGTCATTGCAGCAGAATAGACCAAACCTTGATATTTCTGCAGAAGATAATAAAGAAAGAATGTTAAAATACATATCTCAGATATAATAGCAATAGCTCAGCGACCATTTCACACAAAATCCTCTATTTATCACATATTGGTAGCTTATCAACAATTAAACAGGAATCTCCTATTTAACAGAGGAAGAGACAAACAATGGCAGACACCTAATTCTCTAGGAAAAGTCATAATATTCTCATATAGAGTATCAAACTTATAATTGTTATTTAAAGAAATAACATTAAATCTATCTACTTGTTATAAGTTTCAACATATTTTATGTCAATCTAACATGAAGCTTTAAAACACATTAGCTTACATCCCCAGGAATATCTTACAAAAGTACACAAAGGAGAATGTTTAAAGTTTAAACTATAAAAATGGCAAGCCCGGCAAAGTATCAAAATAGGCTCCAAGTTGAACTGACCTCAAAGGAGGAAGCATCTTCAGGGACCTTATAATTTACTGATTCTCGTAGCGCCTTTGTCTTCTTCTCTACCTCATCCAATGAGTATGCTGCAAATACATAAAGCGTAGAATAGGTTTGCATCATCCAGAAACAGTATCGGCCATTCAAATTCGTTCATTGCACTAGTTCTGCTTCATTCAAGCAAAATAAATGTGCTTCATAAAATGCATCAAATTTTATTTATCTCATCTCAAGTTATTCAACGAAAATGCCTGAAAACAAGCTTCCAAATATCTTATTCCAAACAATTTTATAAAAATAATAAAAACAGAGCTATGATCAATTTCGAGAAGAAAGAAAAAACGATGGAAAACGAACCATAAGTAGCATAGCCAGCATAGCCAGTAGCTCCCGTGACAGCGGCAACGATTCCATACTTCAAAAAGGTCCAGCCTTTCCTCTCTGGACCAGGCGCTGCAGCCTCAGCTGCCGGCTCCGCCGCAGCCACAGTCGCCTCCGCAGCTTGATCGGAGATGGTAGATTGAGAAGAAATGGTAGATTCTTTGTCCACGTTTGAGCTAAAAAATCGACGATTAGGTTTCTTATACCTGGATAAAGATGATAAAACGCGAGATCGAAGTACAGTTGAAGCCATTATGAGGGGTTGACAAGGTACTTGGGATTTCAGGGTTTAAAAGGGTTTTTGCAGAAGTCTCTGTCAATTTTAGGCAGGGGCAGAGAGAGAGAGAGAGAGAGAGAGAGAGGAGGGGGGGGGGGGGGGGGGCGGTGGAGAGAAGGAAAATTTAGAAAGAAGTTGAGAGCGTTTGGTTACCTCCAAGGTTTAAAGTTGTGTTTGGAAATCGGTTTATCTATAAACCTGGTAAGGACGATATACATATATATATATATATATATATATATATATATATATATATATTCTAATAGAAACATTTTTGGTATATAATTCAAACACATTCATTCGGAGGGATAGTCAAATACGAGTTGAATGGGTTACGATTAATTTTTTATTCAATTCATTTAAAATTTTAAATGAATTTAAATTATAAATTATTTTTTTATGTTGAGTTATATGGGTTATGTTAATTATTTATATTATACTATAAATATATAAATTATAAATTATTTATATTTATATATTTTTAAATATAAAATAGTAATTTTATTTTTATAAAATTTTTTTAAATATTGCATACACAATTTAATTTTTTTAAAAAATTCAAAAACAATAAAAAATTAATACTGCCTAAAATTTAAAATTACATATAAATTCTTAATAATACACTCTAGAATTAATTAAAATTGCAATTTACATATAAATTATGGAAGATTTTTAGATTAAATTACTCTCACATGGTTGTCATTACACACATATATAATATATTCCTGCTATTTATATGAATGAGTTAGTATTATGATATGATGCAAATCCGAAAATGAAGAAAAAATGGATATTTTCTATTAAATCTCTTTCATCAACAGCCATATGTTTTAGATGGTCCGCCATGGCACCAATAGACCCAAATCAAAACCCTTTCTTTTTTGTTCTTTCCAATTACCCTTTAATCCAACTCGCTCTTCTTATTCTTCTTCTGCCAAACAAACCAATTTGGTTAGCAGCAAATCATATAATAAGAACAATATTACTAATAAGAGAGAAAATCAAATTAATGAATTTCGAAAAGAAAAAGTTTTGTTGATATTACTGATGTTGGGGATGCTTTGATAATTGATCCTCCTTATCACCATTCTAATTCAAAAATAATATGAAAACTAAAGCAAGATAAATTACCTCAAAGTTTATAAACTGATGGTGGATTTTTGGCAGTGACAGTTTTAGGAGTTTGAGTAATCTCGAGATTGTTTGAGCGAGAAGAGAAAGAAGAAGAACTCGAAACCGGTAGTAAAGGTTGTTGATGGCAGCGCAAGGGAAATGGAGGGGCTGTTGTGGCATAAGGGAAGGTGGGAAATGCACATGAACAGATAATTGAATTTGAATTTTGGGCTAAATTATTAGAAAATGTGGATTAGATAGTTGGGTTATACAATAACCCATAACCTATATATATATTTTAAATTTTAGGATGAATTATATGAGTTATAATAACCCAATAAAAATATAAGAAAAATGAAATGGATGGATTATGTCATTTTTGAACACTACTAATAGTTTCTGCTAACTAAGCTAACCCTATGATAACTTCGAACTTGTGCTCATTTAATGATTATATGTTATAATTTTGATTAAAAATTATAAACGTTGCGGTCCAACCGTTACAAACATTTATAATAAAATGTTGATTAAAAAAGCTAGAGAAATGAAAAGATTATAGAATATGAACACGATTGTTCTATTCTATATACCTTATTTACCTTAAACAGACTTCTCCATTTATCCCGAGTCATCACATACCACTATTTTTTCTTGGGACAACATGCTTAAATGATTAAAATTTCAATATATATATGGAGAAGTACTCTTAATAAATGTAGAGTTATAGAAGTAAGAAAAGTGATAAAATTATTTAGGCTTAAACATATGAATTATAAGTTTCAAAAAAAATATATAAATTATATATTTTTTAATTAATGTGAAATTAAAAGTATGTTTATTATTATTATTATTATTTACATGAAGAAGAAGAAAGATAACAGCAAAATTACATGCTAACTATTCTGAAAGTAACAAACTCATTCTATCACTGGACAAAATGTCTCCAAGACCAGCAGGATAAGCCAAATGCCATTGGAATTGCAGCTCCTGATTGAAGGTCCGATTCGCAAGGAAATCAGCCGCTTTATTTGCTTCTCTGTAAATGTGGTAGACTTGAACTTCTCATTCTCAATGAAGAAGGTCCCTAATGCACCAAAGGAGGGCACAATGCCTGGGGTTTGACTCAGCCTCAGTAGTAATGGCTGTAACTGCATTCCTTTTGTCTACGTGGAGGATGGTTTTTCTCCACCCTCTTTGCCAGGCTTCTTGAAGATCGATGAGCACTCCCCAAAGTTCAGCAGCATGAGCACTCTTTCCATTAACATAAGAAGAAAAACCCCCAATCCATCTTCCTAAGAAGTCTTTGAAAACACCACTCGAAGGGCCATTTGTTGATGTTTATGGAAAGAACCATCTGTGTTTAAAGTTATCCAACCAGCAGTTGATGCCTTCCAACCAATAAG
Organism: Excoecaria agallocha; assembly: GCA_037975025.1. Lineage (NCBI taxonomy): Eukaryota > Viridiplantae > Streptophyta > Magnoliopsida > Malpighiales > Euphorbiaceae > Excoecaria > Excoecaria agallocha. Next base: position 100,614,070 of record CM075808.1, on the reverse strand, counting down.
AACCTCTTGCTTTTTCCCTGAATTTTGCCCCAGATATTTGATGGCCTCTTTGGCAGCCAGGAAAGAGCAACAAGCAGAAAAAACCACTTATTTTTTGACACTAAGCGGCATAGAGCAATCATTAAACACCTTGTCATTTCTCCATTTCCAAATCCACCAGCAAGAGATTTCGAATAATAAAGTCCAAGGGATGGACCCAACACGGGATTTATCTGTCAAATTCTTGTTTAACCACGACTGAAGATTAAGAGAGAAGAAATTATGAGAGTCAGCTTTAGACAGAATTTCATTCCAAAAGATTCTAGCAACTAGGCAGTACCGGATAGTGTGAAGAATAGTTTCCTGTTCCCTAGAACAAACCGTACAGACCCCAGAGGGTGATAAGTGTCTTCTAGCCTGCTCCATATTGGTAAGGAGATGCCTGTGAAACAAAATCCACAGAAAGATTCTTACCCTCTGAGGGCCTTGCCAATCCCAACATAAATTCCAATCATTTACATTATTCATCTATGAGTTTTGACCAAAAGGACAACAAGCAGAATCAGTAGAAAAAGCACCAAAGGAAGATGGCAGCCAAACAAGAGAATCCGCACCCAAACTTTGATCTGGAGGCATTGAGAGATCAATCAAATCACAAATGTTGATGCTTAAAAATCTATTAAATATGTCCCGCCTCCATCCTGTATTAGGCATGAACATGTCTTTAACTGTGAAGTTAGAAACATTGAGCCACTCCTGAGACGTCCGAATCTCCGCTGGGACATAAAGATACAATGGTCCTACCTCTGCCCAGCTGTCAAACTAGAAGGAAATCGAAGCTTCATTGTTAACTGGCCAACAGATATTTGCTCTAAATAAAGGCTAAAGACGAGCAATATTCCGCCACATTATAGAACCTGCAACCAGCGGGAGCTCAATAAGCCAAGAATGATGGTTAATGCGATATTTGAACTTCATGAGTTGGACCCAAAGGGCCTTGTCATCACGGATCAAGCGGCCAAATAATTTTCAACACAAAAGCCTCATTACAAGTTTTAATTTTCTTTATCCCAGCTTTGCCTTGTTTAACCGATTTACATATGTTGTCCCATTTGATAAGATGTAGCTTTCTTGCCTCGGGAGATGAGCCCCAAATAAAATCTCAGCATAAGTGTCCAGTGGCATTACCTGGAGCAGTAGGGAGAATGGCAGCTTGCATTACATAGTTAGGAATGGCAAGTAACATCAATTTAACCAACTTGATGCATCTCGCCATAGATAACATCTTCGCCTTCTAGTTGGAGAGTTTGCTGTTAACTCTATCAATTATGTAGGAGTAGATTTTAGCACCCGATCTTCCATGGATAACAGGAGTACCCAGATAATGGCCAAGGTCATCAGTCAAATTAAAGCCCGATTTGACTTTCAACTCATTAGCTAAGGAGAGATTGACATTTTTAGAGACACAAAAGGCAGACTTCTCCTTATTAACAAGTTGGCCTGAGCAACAACAAAAATCTTCAAGAACTCCATTAATAATATCCATTTGATCCACTGACGTTTCAGTAAACAAGATAAGATCATCCGCAAAAAAGAGATAAGAGATAGGAGGGCCTCCACGACTAAGGATAACTGGTTTCCAACTCCCTTCTCTGACAGCCTTTTCAATCCCATGTGAAAGATATTGCAAGCAAAGCACAAAAATATAAGGCGAGAGAGGGTCACCTTGACGAACTCCTCTTGAAGGAACGAAGCTTTCTGTGAGGCAGCCATTCCAGATAATTTTTGAACTAGTACTCTTCCAGCAAGAAGCCAACATAGAACATAGCTTCATGGGAAACCCTGCATCTAAGAGAGTGTCAAATATGAAGTCCCATCGGAGGCAATCATAAGCCTTTTCCAAGTCAATTTTAATCATTACCCATCCCTTTTTGCCTACTTTGTTACGCATCGAATGGATCACCTCTTGAACAATTAAAATATTATCAGTGATTTGGCGGCCTGGTATAAAACTAGCTTGATGGGATCCCACTAGTCTATTCAAGAACGGTTTAATTTTGTTTCTCATCACCTTCATCAAAATCTTATAAAAGGCTGAGAGAAGACTGACAGGTCATAAATTATGAACAGAAGAAGGCCTATTCTTTTTTGGCACAAGGCAAATGATGGTTGTACAAAAGTAAGGATCGATCTCTTTACCCTTCAATGCCTCCTTAACATAACTGAATAACGCCTCCTTAACATAACTAAATAAAGAGAACTTGATTGTAGCACCCTTATTCTATAATCAATACATATCACTTTATGATACCACTAATTATAGCACCCTTTTTCTATAACCAATACATATCACTTTATCCATCTCATAACACAAGTTTTACTATGCAACTTAAACATAAACCAAACTATACAAAGAACATATATTCATACTTAATCCATAAAAGTGCTACACTATTAAAACTTTATAATATACATTAGAATCTTTTTACATAATACAACTTTTAAACAAATCTACATCAATAAAACTTCCAATATCACAAAATTCTTTACAACCAAAAGATCCCATAATAAAAGTCTATACAGTTCCCCCTCATTGATTCGAGTTGGCCATCCTGCTGCAGATATCACCTCAGCTATCTACACGGATGAAACACCCGTGCTAAGCTATAAACCTTAGTGGGGAACATAAAACATAAGGGCGACCTCTTCTAAAAGTCATCAAGATGCAAACACATAGAAGCATTACATTAAGCATATGAATCAATCATTTTAAAACATATTCATAATATTCTTTAAGTTCTATATTATCATTGTTATACTTATAATTAATACCAATTTGCTATTAACATTTAATTCGCTGGCATTTTTAGCGACAAAAATAAAAAATAGTCGCTATATATAGCAACGAAATTTCGTCACTACAGTGAAATATCGTCGCTAAATAAACCCTAAAATCAGTCGTCATTATAATATGAAATTATTAGCGACCAACATTCGTCTCTATTTCTTGTGACAGTTTGGCGTGATTTTTTCGTCGCTAAAAAATTACTACATTAGCATATTTTTAGCAACTGGCTGAAATGTTTGTCGCTAATTTTGTCACCAAATGTCAAATTTTATTTTTTTAAGTATTTATTAATTTATTTATAATCATAGGTTAAAGTTTTATACGCGGCAACTCAAAAGTGTATTGCTCCCACTATACCAGTAAACAAGACAACACAACAGATAAAAAGACTTCGGATTAAAAAGTCAAAGTCCACCCCTTAGACTCTGTTTTATTATACAAATACTTGGCTAAAATAAACTTAAAATATTTTAATACAAATACTTATGTATTCTAACACAAATTACGTCTAGTAGGAGAACAAGTTTCTCATCAGCCGTCTTTTCACCTTTTAACCCATTGTTTTGCCAACAACTACTTTCTTTCTAGTTTTGCCAACTGCTTTTTTCTTTCATAGGCCAATTGGGCTCTCTCCCTTCTCTTCCTCTCTAGCTGCTATAGGTAATAATAGCCAAAGTAAATATTCATCATATAATTTCTTATTGACAAAAGAAAAAGTTTAAATGCAATTTTACCTATTTGCAGAGCTAGCCTAGCTAGCTTCTAGCAGACACAGAGAGTTACTCTAGTTAATCATTTTACATAGCAACATACAGCAAACAGCAGGATGAATTCATGTGTCACGGAAAAAAAAATGCTTAACAAAATTAAAATTATTATCTATGCAGCCCCATCAAACTCAGATCATCAAACATTCAATGACAACTAAAGCAATAAAGATAAGCAAAATATAAACAAAAGTAAGAAGCCAATTTCAGATGTAAAGGTTTGTAATAGTATGGTTAATATATATAAAACGGGAGATTATATAGGAAGCAATCCAGTCATTGATTAATGAAGAGATAAAATTATATGCTAAAATAATTTTATGATTGAACAAATTTCAATTGCTCTTTTATCTCTCAATTAGCAAAAGTAATGAAAAAAGATTGATACCTAAACATTTACTTGCTCAAAGATTGATAGCATTCAACAAAATTGTGGTGAGTTTGTTATGAATTATGTTTGTATTGAAGAAACAGTAAACGAACATGTTAAATTAATTAAAAATACAAATAGTATTATGGATGGATGGAGAGTGTTGTGGATTCCGAGCAAAGCAAATCTTATAGGCAGAGAAAATGAGATCTATACCAGGCAGAGAATAAGATTAGGCACCCTTCTCTTCTCTTCTCCTCTTGCTATTTAGATTCCAATCTCGGTATAAAATATAAAAAAATTATAAAATTTTGATTAAGGGTGTGTATGTACTACATACGGATGTATGTGCATAGTACTCGTATATATAATTGGATAAAGTAGTTAATAAGAAAAAAATAAAAGGAAAAATTTATTGAAGAGGTTGGTATTTGGTAGTTCAGAAATGGGTGAAGTGGGCTCATGAAAAAAGGAAAAGGTAAAACAATAATAATAAGCACTAGAGAGGAGTGGTTTGGTGGACAAGGTAGAAGTGGGAGAAGGGCGTTTATCCCTAAAAGGGCAACTGTAAAAGTAAAACACAAAACTTAAAAGAAACAATAAATTAATACAAATTCAGAGAAAATCTAACCATGTTCTGTTGTCTCTTATTATAAATCATCTAATAAGAAAATGTGGCCGTTTTGGTGTAAAACAAATATGTCGAGCAATTGCCATATGTATATCCAAATGACATTAAACTTAAGTAGAGTGTATAACAGAGTTTCAGGCTTTTTCAGTCATCTTTTACAGTATGCAAAGATCCATATATCAATCTTTAATGCTAGAAACTCCATCATTATAATACCAAAATATATAGTATTTGTTTTAAAACCATTAATTAAATATAATTCTAATTCAATTAAGTTTCTTAGCATGCTCTGTTTTCATGCTTAATCGGAATTATTAACTTTAAAATGATGTGTGGCTAAGATTTTGCTTCCACTGCTTAAACATATATATTTCTTAATCAGAATTATTGACTTCAATGGTTTTATTTACATGCTGATTGTTTCAATGGATGTAATTCATTCAAACCATTAAATCCATCTCATTAAAATTTTACTGAATTATCACTACCCATTATCAAAATAGAAAATAATAATAATAATAATAACAATAATAATAATAATATTGTTATGGGTTATTAAGATAATCCAACTAATTTCCTATCCCTGAGCCCAACACCTAATACTCCAATAAAACCAAGTAGCTGATAATAATTACATCTATCTTTGCTTTTTTGATTCTGTAATGAATTGCTAATGCTAAATTGATTTTTTTTTTGGCAGTTGAAGTGTTAAAAGATAATACATTCTTTTTTTTTTTCTAATTTTATTTTAACTTTGCAGAAGATCAGGAAAGTCAAGTGTAGAAAGTGTAACGTGCTCTAAATACTTAGATTTTTGATTTAGCTTATGCATCTTCTAGAATTTGAGGACAGGACTCATGTATTAGCTTTGCTATCTTCTAAAATTTCCTATTAATGTATATATTTTTAAGGAGTCTAGTAGAGAAATATTCATTTTCTTCTAAAAATTCCTAGTAGGTATGTACGAATCATGCTAAGTTGGATTGTTAGAATTTTACTAACTTGATTGTTGGAACTTCTCTACTCATTTGATAATATAAAGTACAGTTCAAAGATTGAAATTTTATTAAGAGCAATAACAACGAATGGAACTTTAATAAAAATGCTCACTTTGAGCATAAACAGCTAATTTTGGCAGCTCGGCAAAATCAGGTAAGTTCATGACAAAACTTTACTATTGTTGGTTAAACCAATTTTCAAAACAGAACTACATTAAATATAGAAATAAGGTTGAAATGAATCACGCAAACTAGGAAACTCTCTTTAAATATATACGAAATGAAATCGACCTGATTCAAACTGGTGACCACAGGGCCATGTGCTTTCTACGTGCCACCCATATGACACCCCGAGTTGCGAGAGCTTAATCCAATCTCGCTCAAAAATTCATACTATTTCTTTGCAAAACCCATCTTTGCCTAGAAATAAACACAATGATTCAAAATTATTTAATCAATCAATCAAGAAAGAAATGAGTTATATTATCCGAGCTCATTCGATCAAGTAGAAATCATAAAACTCGAAATAATCATAAAAACAAAGTTATAATTAACAGAAAATGTAAGAATAGAGAACAAACCATCATTTAGCTCGAGATTCTTCTGAAGAAATCTAGGGTGGGCGCTCTATAAAATTTATTCCTGGGCACGAAAAATTAAAGAAAGCAAACAATTAGAGAGCTTTAATTTAATTAAGGAAAAAGGAACTAGCAATCTGAATTAAGTCGTTACCTTAAGAAGAATCTATAATTCCGAGGAGATGGAGAACTGATATGGCTGGTTAAGGACGAGAAGCTACAAGCTTTCTAGTTTCGTATTTTGAATGGGAGTTCCAGAGGAAAAACCGACTCCTCTGCGCTAAAGGACAGGTCGTCCTCTGCAATCTGAGCACCTCTTCCTAAAATGTCATGTCGTTTCAATTGATAGCCAAATTCAGCTTGCGTCGTTGGGCTTTGAAAAAATAACCCTCTTTGACAACTTTACAAGCTCTCACAAACCAAACAACAACCGAGAAAAATCAGTTACAGACATGAGAAATTTAAGGCTCTATATTGTACCCAAAACTCAAAAATTAGAAGTAATCTAACAAAAACATAACATTCTCACAACATTAGAAAAGATCTGTGTGTGTAATAATCAAAATACAGAAAAAGATTGCATTTTTTTTAAATCCAAAAAAACTCACCACAAAAGTCTCAGTATTAGTTTCTCCGCTGTCCAATTTGAGGCCTCTGCTCAGGCTTGGGTCTCCGTCAATGGCGAAAACAGAGCTCTTGTTGGCTTTCTCTTCAGCTTCCTGGCAGATGAATCTGACCATCTGCTGGATCTGCTTAGACACATCCGCAGAGGAAGTAGATAAGGAAAGGCGAGAAGGAAACGGCAGAGAGAAATGAGGGACGGGATAGAAAAGTTCCTGTCATATGGAGAGTTAACATTCTGAAAATACTAAAATATCCCTGTCAATTTTTATCATTTTGACTTTAATTCAAGGATGATTTGATAAATATATATAATTAAAATTTATAATAATTTAATATTTAATCAAAATTATAACAAAATAAAAATAAATTATAAAATTTTTCATAATTATTTTAAATAAAATAATAAATTTTATATAATTATTTTACAAATATTTATTTTTATTAATTATATAATAATTATAACAATTAGTTTATTATTATTATTAAAAAAGTAAATTTTTTAAATAAATAAGTTTAGATTTTGGAATAATTGACAAAAAATTATTATATTTTTAAAATAATTATAATATATAATAATTAAGGATTCATATAATACATTACTATTAATAATAAATAAAGCTCTCAAAATAAAACCTATAAATCTTTTTAACATAAATTAAAAATCATAAATTATTTGAATTGAATTTCATATGTAAAGCAAAATTATTAAAAATAATTTTTTATTAGTATTATAACGCTTAGGGAAATCAATAATCAAAATTAGAAATTTTTGAAAAAATTTAATTCAAAACATACAATAGATATAAAATATTTTTAGCGACGAAATTATTGTCCATTTTTATAAACTATCGCAAAGCTTTTAGCGATAAAAACGTCACTAATTTCGTCGCAAAAATGGTGCCAAAAGTTGCCCCCAATATTTAGCGACAATTCATATTTTCGTCGCTATTTCGTCGCTAAACTTATCTCCAATGTGAACAAATATAATTGAAGTTGTCGCTACTCCGTCGTTAAATAGCGACGAAACATATTCCATCGCCAATTTCGTAAGTTGTTCATCATTAATCAAGTCTGTGAAGAGGTCGACAGCCTCACCTATCTTCAAATTGGAGCCTTTGTCCTTTTTCTTACTTTTATAGAGGGAGGTGTCTCGAATGTTTTTCAGAATCCCTTTATCTGGAGGTCTGCCTTTTATGGTGAAAGCACTTTTAACTCTTGATCCTTTATTGTGTTTTCTGTGCAATAGAGTGCATGATGGAGGAGATGTGGCAGTGACCGAGTAGTGAATTGAGACCGTCATATGATTATTTTAGTCTAGGACATCAGAGACAACATTGGTGGTTTTGTTAAGAATACCCAGCATACCTTGGTCTTTGGAAGGAACCATATTCACAGCTTTCCCAGGATGCGACGGGCCCATATTAGAATTAAAATTTTCCTTTTCTGCATGTTGTTCGTGTTCAGACATAAGAATATCCATTGAAGTTTGCTGCCTCTGGTTTGCCTGAGTGAATTTCCCAACTTCTCCAGTAGAGGTCTTCGAAAATAAAGCATTTGATCTGACATTTAACTTAGCTGAAGGGGGAGCACTCATTTTAAAATTTCGCTCGACATTTGTCGAGGAAAGGTGGTCAGAATTAAGATGCGGAGTAAAGCCTTCAGGTATCTGTCTGTACTCTTCATTCAGGTTAGTGGGTGAATCAAATCTGGAACCGAAGTTTTTTCTAGTAGAAGACCTTGTTCTGTTTCCTTATATTCCACCAATTTCCTGGCTTCTTTTTCCTCTTCGTTGAACAACCATCCAAGGACCAAAATGAGAGCCCTTCTCTATACCATTAGGCAAGTCATTTAGCATATCAATATTTGTCTCATTGTTATTAATGGCTAGATGAGCAGAAGGTGACATTTTAGAAGTTGAAGCAGGGATAACAACACTTGGACATAGCTCTTTCAAGTGGCCATATTTACCACAAGTGAAGCATATCTTATAAAAGCCTTCGTAATCCACATTGAAGGTGTTCTCCTTTATCTGTATTTGGGAAACCAAAGGTTTGGTAAGGTCCGGCTCTATGGCCATTGTAGCAACTTTGGCGCGCTTCAAGATTGAATTATTGTAGTCCACTTTTACCATTTTTCCAATCTTTCGCTCCAATTTGTCTAGGCACATGTTTTATGGTAGTAATGTAATGGAAATCCAGGGAATCGCACCTAAGCAACAATAGAGGTTATATTGTCATTGTCTGCGGAAGACCCAGTATGCCAAGGTTGTACTGTTAGGTAGTGGCCTAGTATAATCCATGGTCCTCCAACAAGGATGTCGATGTAATTCTCCATAAGATCAAAATGGATGAGGAAAAAATGGTTATTTAAGTCAATGACCTCGAAACTACCTTTCGGGGACCAAAGGGCTTCAATCCCGTTACATAAAACTCTATAGCTAATATGCCTGCCCAACAATCTCACAACAACAGATTTCTTCCAGGGACGAGCTAATTGAGTTTCTAATTTCTCAGAAACATTCAATTTAAGGAGTCCATCCTTAAGAGAGATTGAGATTTCCTCATCCTCACCTAGTACACTTACTGAATCATCATCTGAAAAGCAGGTTCGTTCTCCAAATCATTATCTGCTTCGTGCTCTAAATCACTATTCGCAAGGTCTGGTTGAGCAGGAAGAAAACGGTCCCCAAATTGTCTGATGGCTTTGTGCATAAGAGCATCCCTAAAGGACAGGACTGGAGGCTCTGTTTGCTCTGCTGCCAAATTAGTCGGCTCCTTTGAATCCACCGACATAGAGTCGGTGTCTCTATGCTTCTTCCGTTGTCGATTGAGAAAGCCCTGAGAGTATGAGCGAAAACGTTAACAAGATCTCGGAGGCAGATAGGGCCACGAAAAAAGTTAAGCGGAGGGCAGAATCCCCTGGTACATCTGGGTACATGGATAGATTGATTAACGGGGCTGTTATGGAAGCTTCGATGGAGGAAGTTCTGGATTCCATGGACATCAATCTTGATGAGGGGGATATCCATATTAACCGATCAGGGACTATCCCCGAAGTTAATCTCTCTGATGGCTTGAGGAATAAACTATCCAATACACTGGGTAGGGCTGTAGTAGTCAGTCTTCTTGGAAGATCGATAGGGTATAAGGCCTTGAGTTCCAGACTTCAAACTATCTGGCAGCTCACAGATTCGAAGATCCTTGATATAGGGAGAGGATTCTTCCTGGTGCAGTTTGTTCATGATTCTGAATACAAACGTGCAATTTATGAAGGTCCTTGGGTAGTAAATGGTTCATACTTGCTGGTTCAAAAATGGAGTCCTCGCTTTAGGGTATCTAATGGAATAGTTAATAGCACAACAGTTTGGATCCGTCTCCCAGAACTCCCTATCCAATATTATTGTAGTAATGTATTGACTGCCATTGCGGAAGCAGTGGGTCCAGTCGTTAAGATTGATTATAATACCAGCGACTTGAACAGAGGAAAGTTTGCCAGAGTTGCAGTTTCTGTCGATCTTAGCAAACCTTTGGTTCCGATGATAAAAATCGATGGTGAGGATCAAAAAGTGGAATATGAGAACTTGCCAGAAATCTGCTTTCATTGTGGCAGATTTGGACATTTTGAAGCTTTTTGTCCTTATAAAATGACTAATGATATCTCCAAAGAAGATAGTCATGAGGCGGGAATAGGGGAAACACCGGTGGAAAACCCAGGTTGCTTCGGAGAGTGGATGGTAGTAGAGAAACGGAAACGGAATGGAAAATCAAATCCTACCTTTTCAGGAAGAAATCCCGAATTCTCCGGACAAGGATCAAGGTTTGCAGTTTAAAATGAAGAAGGTGGAGATAAGTTTGGCGATCATTCAGCGGATAAAGAGAATGTTCTGTTGCAGTCTAACACTCAAAACGGTGCGTTTACAGAAGAACGAAGAGGGAATTGGGAAGCATGTGGTTACAAGAATCTTCCCATGCGTGGGCGAGGGGGTCTTAGAAAGCAAAATTCAGCATGTAGGCAACTTTTTAAACTTAAAGAAACTTCATCTACTAAGTCAAAACCAACTTTAGGGGATTTTTTTGCTTTTACAAGCAAGCAACAGCAAGATGCTAGCATCGTAGCTCTTCCCACGTCTCTTGATACTGAGAAACACTCTGTGATGGGTAAGATGCGAATGGATAATATCTCTTCCAACACCTCTATCCTGTCTGTTGCAGTGGAGTTGCTTACTCCTTCGACACATAACTTGGGTCAATTCGAGAGTAGACCCCTAGATCGAAAAGACCCAAATGATAAGGCAGGAAACGAGACAATGGCTGTAGATATTCGTCCATCAACTAATAATGTTAATGTTATGGATGAAGCAAGTGAGTTTTCTTCAGAAGAGGATGAACCACTGGACCCGTACCTTTGAGATAATTAAGGTTTGGGATCTGATTAACTCTGTTTAATTTACTATGTCGATTTTCATGTGGAAATGTCAAGGGGCCAAAAGCCCGACTTTCCTGAGAACTTTGAAGTGTTTTATCAAGACTCATAATCCGAATATCGTTGTTTTGACTGAACCTCGTGTTAGTGGTCATATAGCAGACAAGTGTATTTTGAGAATTGGCTTACCTTGTTCTCACAAAATTGAAGCCAATGGGTTCAGTGGAGGCATCTGGATATTATGGAAAGAAAATTGGTCGGTTGAAGTCCTTCTTAACAACCCGCAGTTTATCCATATGCGTATTTCAACCAACAACAATTCATTTTTCTTCTTTATGGCTATTTATGCTCATCCAGTCCCCAGCATTCGTAATAGACTCTGGCCCCTCCTTCAGGACATCAATTTGGGTACTAAGGGTCATTGGGTGCTTGGAGGAGATTTTAACTCCATTCTCTATACTCATGAAAGAAAAGGAGGTTCATCTACCAGATCTGGTATATGTCACTCCTTTGTGGACTGGTTTCTGGAATCTAAACTTATCGACATGGGATACCGTGGACCTGATTTTACTTGGAAGAGAGGCAACCTCTTTGAGAGATTGGATAGGGGTTTTTGCAACTATGAATGGAGGGCCCAGTATCCAGAAGCCATTATTTTACATCTAGCTTGGTTAGCATCGGATCACAGACCCCTCTTTTTGAAAATTAAGAATGAAAATGTCCCTAATAATAGAAGGCCCTTCCGTTTCCTTCAAGCTTGGCTCACTCATCCAGATTTCTGAGATTGTGTTAGGAGAGGATGGAAATACAATACCGAAATCATAGACTCAGTGGAGGGGCTTGCTAAAGAGCTTAAGCAGTGGAATGTAACTTCATTTGGAAACATTTTTCAACAGAAAAAATCTCTTCTGGCTCGCATTGCTGGAATCCAACGGGTACTCATGTATAAACATTCTTCTAAGCTTGAATCCTTAGAGATGGAATTAAAAGCTGAGTTAGACCGGATTCTTATTCGAGAAGAGCTCTTTTGGTTCCAGAAATCCAGAAGCGACCAGATTCTCTAGGGAGACAAGAACACGGTTTTTTTCCACCAACGCACTGTTGGCCGTCGAAAGCGAAATCGGATTGATTACTTGCAAGACAATAATGGTGTGTGGTAGAGTGATCCGGAACTTTTTTGTTCCATGGAAGTCCAGTTCTACTCGAGCCTATATTCGGAAGATAACCAGGCTAGGCCTCCTTATCATGTGAAAGGATGGTTCCCTCGTATTGACAACAGGATGGCTGAGCTCCATGTAGGTTTTTCTGATGAAGAAATCTGGAAGGCCCTTTCTGACATGAAACCGTGGAAATCTCCAGGAGTTGATGGATTTCAAGCGGGTTTTTTCCAATCCCAGTGGCATGTGGTGGGGGAAGATGTGTGTAGAGAAGTTAAGGGTGTGCTTCAAGGGGGGAGATTAGATCCTCGTCTAAATAGAACTATCATTTGCCTCATCCCAAAAATTGAGGCGCCTAAATCTCTAACCCATTTTCGCCCTATAGCCTTATGCACTATACTTTACAAGCTGATTACCAAAACCTTAGCTAACAGAATCAGAATTCTTATGCCTTCTCTAGTGGGCCCTACTCAAACGAGCTTTGTCCTTGGGCGCCACATTACAGAAAACGTTATCATAACTCAAGAAGTCATTCATTCTATGCGGTTGAAAAAGGGCAAAGTCGGGTTTATGGCTATTAAAGTAGATTTGGAGAAGGCGTATGATAGGATTAGCTGGGGTTTTCTCAAAGAAACTCTCCTGGAGGTTGGGTTACCTATACCTCTCATCCATGTAATAATGGACTGTGTTTCTACTTCTTCTCTTCAGTTACTCTGGAATGGGAATATGACTGACTCTTTTATTCCCAGTCGTGGCTTAAGACAAGGGTGCCCTCTCTCACCTTATCTCTTCGTCCTGTGTATGGAAAGACTCAATCATGGCATCTGTGAGGCTGTCAATAATGGTTCTTGGCACCCTATTTGCTTCAGCAAAGGAGGCCCGGCTTTGAGTCATCTTTTCTTTACTGATGATTTGATCCTGTTTACAAAAGCTGACCCCAATCAAGTCAGCACTATCAAAAGAGTTCTCAACAATTTCAGTGCTAGTTCGGGACAGAAAGTTAACAACCAAAAAACGAATGTCTTCTACTCCAAAAACGTTGACTCGTCTCTTCGGAGAATGCTTACCAATGGATTGGGGTTCAAGGAAGTTAGTGACTTGGGGAGGTATTTGGGGATGCCGCTTTTGCATTCTAGGCTGACTAAACGCCACTACAATTTCCTTCTTGATCGTATGAAAAGCAAGATAGCACAGTGGAATACAACTCGGCTTTCTATAGCGGGTAGGATCACTTTGGCGCAATCTGCCCTAGCAACCATGCCAGGCTATGTCATGCAAGCAACCATGCTCCCAGTGACTTTGTGCTTAGAGTTTGATAAGATTATTCGGAAGTTTGTTTGGGGAGGTGGTACGGAGGATCGAAAACTTGCTTTGGTGTCTTGGGACACGGTAACTCAACCCAAAATCTCAGGAGGCTTGTCATTCCGAGACCTAGTTCTTCTTAACGCAGCGTACATTATGAAGCTAGGTTGGAGTTTGCTCCATCAACCACAGAGTCTCTGGACTAGGGTGATAAGAGCAAAATACAAATTTGAAGAGGACTCTTGTGTTTGTCCTGTTGCTCAACGTCATTGTACGCCACTTTGGAGAGGAATTTGTACTTACTGGAATAGAATGTACAGCCATGTGATGTGGTCTCTTGGTGATGGAAGGATTATTAATTTTTGGTCCGATAATTGGGTCTCTGGCCTTGCTCAGCCCCTTCTCCATTTTATTCTTAAACCTATCCCTACAGAACTCATTGAGAAAAAGGTAGCTTTCTTTGGCAGCGAGATTGATGGATGGAGATGGAACTTGTTTAGTGAATTTTTTTCTCAAAGCATCCTTCTTCATATAGCTACTACTTGTCCACCTTCCATTAATGTTGGAATCGATAGGAGATTCTGGGATTTATCATCTTCTGGAGACTTTACCATAAAGTCTGCTTATTGCTCTTTGATGACTACTACAGTCAATGAAGAATCCCCGTTGTGGAAGTTGATTTGGAAATTGAAGGTGTCCCAAAGAATTAAAACGTTTTTGTGGCTCTCTCTTAATCAAGGAATCATGACAAATGCAGAAAGGAAAAGACGCCACTTTACAAACTTAGATACCTGTCCAGTGTGTCGTATCCCTGGGGAGAATGTAATTCATATATTAAGAGATTGTCTTGTGGCTTATCATTACCAGAAGGAAATTTTATAATTTAGGAACCAAGAAGAGGATCTAAAATTTCATTTTCCGATTTGTTGGTGAGTGGCGACCCAAATAAATAAAAAAGTTTAGGACTTGAGAAAAGCTTGCATGGGGTTGATCTTTGATGGGCTTTGATGAGCCTCCACTTGAAGCTCGTAACAGTTCCTTTTTCTATTTCTTCTTCCCCTTCTCTTTTTTCTTCTTTATACATGTTTTTATTTTTATTTTTATTGCTTTCATGGGTTTTAAACTCAGATCAATTTTTTTTTTCATGTGTTTAGCTTACAATAAAACCCTAATTAATATAGGGGTATAAAAGAAAAAATAAAAAATTTTAACATTATCAAACAAATTATTTCTCTGCAAAAAAAAAATATTAATACAATTTTTCTTAATTTTATGTAGAAATAAATCAAAGTGTGTCTATTTTGGTTACAAGGAGGGATTATCATGTTAAGGTAGTACTAATATAAAAAATAATATCCATATGTTATTTGTTGAAGGTTCTATTAATTTTGTATAAAATTATTTATGGATAAAAAGCTGGATATATATATATTTTCTTATGAGAATATAATATTTCTGCAAAATTATATAGAGTACTTGTCTTGTCTCAATGTCTATTGGAATATCCAACGTGTTACTTCTTATAATTTTTCTTTCATATTTTTTTATTATGTCCTTATTATTTGCCAAAACTCACACGGCATGTTTGTGCGTACCAAATACACTAATGCGTATAAAACAAGTTGAGCAGTTCTGAGAAATTAATGATAACTTGTTAATTACTTCACATCAATATAATTATTGATTTGACATAAATTTATATGCAATTTTTGGTGCTTATAATATGTTTTGGGATAAAATAAAAACAAAAACATCTCTGCACAATATTAGAAAAAATTAAAAAAAAAATAGAGAGCTTTTTTTTTTTCAAAACACAAAAAGGATGAGGTCATTGCCTCGTCAAAACTATAAAAAACTAAAATTTAGGTTAACTGTACCGAAAATCACTGAATTACTATTCTGTTACTAAATATATATTAATAAAAGAATTTTTTATAATAAAAAATTCTTAATTAATTGTGTAATATTTGTATGAAAATACTTCAAAGTCTACAAAAATCCAATATAAATAAACTCTAAACCTTCTAAATGGTGACACTTGGCAGTACATACTAGCAGGATCCATATAATGCAATGGTTGTGCTAAGAAATCTCTTTCATTTATCTTTAATTTTTTTCCATAAATAAATAATTTATAGATTGTCTGTTTAAAAAGAACTCACATGTAGGAAGTATTAACATGTTAACCGATTCATTAACAATTTTTTTAAAATAATATATTATTATCGGTTAACCGCTATATCGATTTCGGTTTTTAACTCGATTTTTCGGATATGTTTATCGGTTAACCATTAAAAAATTTTAATATATAAATTTAATAAATTATACAATTTATAATATTATTTTTAATAGTAAAAATGCTTTAAAAATGAAAAGAATACTAATTAAATACAATATCCATTAAAATAATCAAAATAAAAATAAAATTTCCATAATTAATTATAAAAATTAAAAATAGTCAATATAAAACTAACAATAGAATGCTAATTATGCACATAATTTTAATATTTATTTACTAAAAATATATATTTTACAAAATTATATATCATAATATTTATAAATTACATAAAAATTGAAAAATATAAGTGTAAAATTTAAAATATAATTCATAAAATTTATATATTCAGTTTTGGATCGGTTAACCATCGATTTTTAAAGTAAAAATCATAAACCTAAAATTTCGATTCGGTTAACCTAAAAATCGGTTCGGTTTCGAATCAATTTTTTGATTAACCTAAATTTCGGTTAATTATACTCATCCCTACTCACATGAATATCTGCTTTTCACATTTCACCTTGTTAAAGGTTTGAAATGTAGATGACATATCATGTTGAATTTTTTTTATAGAATTTGAAGTGTTTAGGGTGTGTTTGGCATTGCTTCTCAAAAGAAAAAAAAGCTGATTATTGAAGAAAAAATTGATTATTAGATAAAAATAGGTGTTTGGTAAACGTTAATTTTAGAAAAATCAATTTTCTGAAAAGTAAAAAAACCCCATATTTGAAAAAGCTATAAATTCAAGCTTTTCAGAAAAGCTAAATTTTAGCTTTTCAGGGAAGCTAATTTAAATTTTTTTATGGACAAAAATATCCCTTATTTTATTTTATAATAACAAATATACCTAATATAAAAAACTGTTTTTTTTCTTTTTTTCTCCTACCACTGAAAAACGTCACTCTCTTTTTTTCTCCTACAACTCTTCATGTGCAAACGCCAAATGCTAATGCACCAGATTTCAAATTCGCCGTTTATTCCGTTTTTATTAATATTCACAAAATTAATTTCTAGAATTGGAAAGTAAGAATTTAAGTATTTTACAACATAAAATTTTGTGTTCATGAATAAATCAATTGATAAGATCTGGAAATTGTTTTCAATGGAAAATTCTTACTCAATATCAAGAATGTAATATTTTCAATTCTTGATAAGTAATGGAGTTTAAGGTTTTTTTTTTATTGAACTTCTCAAATTGATATTTTTATGTAATATGTATCGAAAATAACAATTAAAAACTTGAATAATTAAAAATATATTTAAATATTTAGCGGGAAGCATTTTATCCAATTTATAGATTTTTTTTATGTGAATCAAGATTAATCAAATTAGTGAATATTTGAATTATATATATATATATATAACAATTAGAAAACTCTTGCTTGGGAGAACCTTTTCAATAAGAAGGAACATTATAATATACATAATAAGATTTTCCATCTCGCTAAAGAAAAACTTAATATAATTACTTTCAAACAAAGATTTATTTATATTTAATTCTTGCTGAGCAATAAACAAATGGTAAGAAATCATAATTCAATTATTTCAAACAGAAAAATAAAAATAGAATTTATTAAAATGTTATTCTTTCACTCTCAAACAACAACTTCACTGGCTCCATAAATTCTGATCTTACTCAGCTAGGGGATCTGCAAGTTATTGACTTGAGTTCCAACTCTCTTTCAGGGTTAATACCTGGTGGAATTTTTAAGCAATGTGGATCCTTGAGATCAGTTTCATTTGTTAGAAATAACCTCATAGGCCAGCTTCCTGAATCTTTGAGCTGGTGCACAATGCTAATGTCTGTTAATTTCTCAAGAAAAAAATATACCTAATAGTTTAATGGAGTTAAAAAAATGCAAATAAGTGGGACTAATTATTATTTTCTATTGAGATATTGAATATAATATATTAAAATTATATATGTTTTTTTTGTCTTTTTAATTCTGAAAAATTATTTCTAATCGTATTATTAACCAAACAGTTGATAAACTGCTTTTCAATTTATAAGTTATTTTATCTTTTATTTACCAAACAGTTATCTACTTTTTGAGATATAACTTTTTTGAATATGACTTTTACCAATTGAAAAAGTTATTTTCATAAGTTTTGCCAAACTGACCCTTAATTTCCGTCAAAATGACTTATGCAAAACTTATCACTATATGATAATTACTGCTTAAAGTATAAATCTAGTAACCTCTACTACAATTAATCCCACTAATTCTTCATAAGTTTTGAGTGTTAATTATATATATATATTCCGATTTACAAGAGTGCCGCTAAAGATTAAATTTGGGATCTCCTAATTTTGTATGAGTTTTTTGAGTTTTTGCTATTATGTACATGAACATTTATTTTGCAATATTGAGCCATCTAAACTTTTAATTTTTCACACATTTAAATTTTCAATGAATAAAAAACGTAAAATTAAACAGTACGTTCTATTTCATGCGCCTTAAGTATATTCACTTCAACCTCTATTAAATGTGTCATTATTAATACCATTGTTAATTTGAAGTTTAAGTACTAATAGAGAATAATTATTAATTTAAAATTGATAAAAAATGCACAGAGTCGCATCAAATTGAGGTGTAATTTAATTTTACGTTATCAAATTATGGAACTTGTAAGTGCATTTTGCCTAAAACAATACCACAATCTTAGAGTCCGCAGGCTGAGCTACATAAATTTATCTAAAAGTTTAGTGTTTGTTTTCAAATTTTTTGATAGCAATAAACAAGTATTGTCAATATCAGCTTAATTAATTAGCATGGCTAACAAGTAACTGATTTTATAGATAAGCACCTATAATTAATAGTACATATA
The DNA here is from genome assembly GCA_037975025.1 of Excoecaria agallocha. Taxonomy (NCBI): domain Eukaryota; kingdom Viridiplantae; phylum Streptophyta; class Magnoliopsida; order Malpighiales; family Euphorbiaceae; genus Excoecaria; species Excoecaria agallocha. Next base: position 100,595,290 of record CM075808.1, on the reverse strand, counting down.
TCTCTCAAATTAACGTGCAATGCGACACCATCAGCTTTCATTATTATCAGCAGCAACTTTAAAAAGAATTGAAAATTCCAAGCAATGCATGGCTAATATTACTCCTTGGCAACTTCATCAAGCTGGAGAATTGAATGATCAAAGCGACCACCAACTACCCAGATAACCCTAAATCCTGAGTGGACCTATTCTCTTCCCTTAGAGATAAACCACATTTATATAGCCCCAATAATAGAGACGATATTTAAAAAAAAAAAAAGAAAAAAAAAGAAAAAGAAAAGAAAAATCTTGTGTATCTTGGGACTTCTATATATATGTTACATTAGGAGTCTACTCTTTAGCTTAAAGTTAACTTTTAAGCTCTTTCCTCTTTCTTTATTCTCCAATAAAAATGGCCCTAAAATGGTTTCTAAATTCTGCATTTACTCAAGTATTTGGTCCCATGGACACAGCCTCAGTGCGAAGGAGTAGTGAGATCATAGCGTGCCCTAATAATCAAAGGCAGGTGCTGGTACAAGAAAGTGTCAATAGCCTGAAAGATGGGAAAGGAAAGAGGAAAGAAGAGTACCCAAATGGGTTTCAATTGCCCCTTCACTACCCTAAATATTCAAAGGCTGACTATGAGAAGATGGAGGAATGGAAACTTGACATGCTTCTCCATGAATATGGTCTTTCTTTTAAGGGTACCCTTCACGAGAAAAGGGCTTTTGCTATGGGTGCATTCCTCTGGCCAGACCAACTTTGAACGTTTTCTCTTGATTTGATGCATGAAACAATTTTATAGACCAATATGATAAAAAGCCATTGTGTTTATGTACGCAAAATCATTATTTTACGTACATGCCAGCTTTTTATTGTTAAATTGGTCTATAAAATTTTTCATGAAATAGGTCTAAATAAGTCTTTTTTTTTTTTTTCCGTGACCGGTTGCTAAATTTGGATCATCATCGGCATCAATAGCCTTTCTTGCATGCATCAATAGCCTTTAAGCTATAATGATAATTAATTGCCTGTAATTAATAATTAATTAGTGCATGCTGTTGCCAAGGTAGAAACTGAAAAGTAAATATGAAGCAAAGTGAGTTCCATTTTCTTTTGTTAATGTAATTTGTAAGTCTTGATAATTGTAACAAGGGGTTTGGTCTTTTTCTAAGTTATCATAAATAAAGGAAAAAGAGCACTCTTGAAAATGAGTATTGAGTGGAGAATTGGACTTATAGCAGTTAAGGAAGATTCTATCGGTTATGGCAGTTATATATATGTAAATTGTAAGAAAAGCAACTAATCAAGCACTAAGCCATATGTATGTTTGTCCACTTCCTTCTTTTTCTTTTTTAATATTTAACAATGAAAAATTCCTAGCCAATAAAATAAAATAAAATAAAAATTGCCCAACATTTTATCTTTATATTTTTTAAAAAGTATTTTCACAATTCGAATTTCTGATTTCGACTAGCAATATGTATATATGCCAAACCGTCCATTACTTCGACCTTAAGCTTCGCTTAATGGATACGTATTGTGGATAGTTATTAAATAACAACCATGTGTCGATTATATACATCAAAAGGTAATTTCATGTATGCCAATTAAACTTTTATCCTAATAAAAATTCAGTTATAAAAAATATTTTATTTTACAAAAAAATATATTAATTTTTGAAATATTATCACTGAAATTATTTTAACTGAAACATTTTAAATCTGGCACTAGAACCTAACATGACATGTCTTTAAAAGTTACAAGTATAGATTTTTCTGAAATATTTCAACCCCTGTCAGCATTACGTCTGGTGTCAAATTTATGATTTTTTTATCAAAATAATTTTAGTGGCAATATTTTACAAATCAAAGTATTTTTATATAAAAAAATATTTTATTACTGTGTTATTACGGTATAAATCTAATTAAGATAAAATTAAGCCACACAACAACAATCAATAAAAGTTTTCATTTTCTCTCGTTTTTTCCCCTTTATCTGCCATGGCCAACAACCTGAATATTCTTCACATCTATCTTTTTTAGGACTGAAAGATGTCAAATTGTGAATAGATATTTTTCAAAAGAATATATATATATATATATATATGGTAGAGAAATAACCTTGGCGTGTATATATATACCAAAATAAAGGTACATTGATTTAATCATAGAACTATATAGTTAAGAAACAAAATAAAATAAAGAAGAAAGAAGAGAAAGAAATTTAAGTATAAAGAACAAGAAAAATGTGTGCCAAAGAAGGAGGTATTTACAAAAATGTAAGTTCCGTGATACAAATGATGAAAATGTTCCTTTTATACTGCTAATAAAACATGCATGTATGTATATAATTATAGAAGTGGACTACTTTTTCGAAGAAATACAGGTCATAATTAAATACATGTCTACTACTATCACTTTTTCCTAGTTTTTAAAAATATATAATTTTGAAATTGAATTTTAAAAGGTCAAAAATTAGTCAAAGATTACTTAATTACTGGAGTAAAAACTTTGGTCTATTATACCTTGCAGCTATGCCTACAATTCTCTCTGAAAAATCAAAGTACTGTATTTGAAAAATTAGAAATTAAAGACTCGAATTTTAGGTATTTCAGCTACTGGGCTAAAATTATGTGTCCAGTAATATATTCAATAATGGCTATTATTAATAGATTCTAGAAAAATATTTGAAAAGATGTTCATAAGGCAGAACGGCATAAAGCAAACCGGGATTGTACGTGGAAGAAAATTGTAAAAGACTAACTTTATATTCGGATTAGGATCGAAGCTGGTCCCCTAATAATTATATACGTCAGCTTAATTACTTAAATTCAGAGATTAATCTAATTATGTTCATCGTTTAAGCCTTATGAATTAGAAGCTACCTTTAATTTAAAGTCTAAAGGAAAAAAAAAGAACAATTTTTAAATTTAACAATCAACAAACAAATAAAATAACTATTTAATTTTTTTGAAAGAAAAAGAAAATAAAAACAGATTATATTAAACCAGCCTAGAAAACAAAGTTCTTATGACATCCGAAGCTATGATGTTAATCAACTATTTGAACGTCCAATTAGTATACTTTGCAGCAATATTAATTTTTTTTATATAAATATGGTGAATTACAATTGGCCAATCGCGATATAAAAATTTACAAACAAGAAAAATAATAAAACAGTGATACAAATGAATAACAGAGTTATTCGTAACGTTCGATACAACGCTTTGATTAATTTTTTATTCTTACATAGTGTAAAATGCAGCAGGATAAATTTAATTTACCGTGCATTAATAGGACAAGGTACAGTTATTTTTTTTAAGGATGTCGCAACCTTATTTTCATAATTTTTTGTCGCATCTCTACAGTAAATTAATAAATATCCGGATCATATACAGAAACCAGTCAACTTCGAAACTGGTATATTAAAATATATCTGAGGCTAAGGTTGATGATAGCTAGAATGTTCAAGATACTCAACGAAATGGAGATACCCTCCATATAGGCAATCTTCTTTTGTCACATAATTTATATACATTAATTATGTATAGAAAGTTTAATGCAATTTGCAATCACTCATATTTCGTCTTTAAAACCTTAAGATATGGACTATCTACTAATAAGACAATAAATCTTATTTTAGTGATACTATAATGCTTTTCTAGAAATTACGAAACTTTAAATTCCAACCACATCCTTAAGTAAAAAAAAATAATAATAAAACTGTAAAAAATCTCCTAAAACTTAGTAAATTGTGCAATTTTATCTTTAATTTTTATCTTGAGACAGTATTTTTATATTTCAAAATTATAGCAATTTCACATTTAGTCAAAGATTCAGTTAAATTTTACTAACTCCATTTACTGATGTAGGCTTAGAGATCACTCATATCTAATTATTTATCGCTGTATATTATCTTTAATTCTTTTTTTTTTGTTGATACGGCGGTGAAATCCACTGCCATGTGGTTATAAATAATCGGATATGAGTGGATCCTACTGTCATGTCAGTAGACGAAGTTAAATCAAAATTAGCAGTCTTTAATTTGAGGCAAAATTGCTCCAATTATAAAATTGAAGAGCAACATTGTTTCAAATTGAATATTGGAAATAAAATTGCATATTTTACCATATTTTAAGGACTATTTTTGCACCTTTAAAAAAAAAAATTAGGAACATTGCTTCTTAGACTCACTCTGTAAGCAATTTACTTAAAAGTCCAGCTGAGAAGAGTGAAAGGCTAGCTACTAGCTTTAAGAACACTGCTTTCTTTTTCTTTCTTCCTTGACGGCAGATTTTCATATTTTATTTTTCTAAAATATGAAACTTATAATTTTGTGGCCATTATGTTCCATGCATTTAATAATAACACGAACAATTAATGTAATTTGGACTAAAAGAAATGTAAATTTCTTTACATATGCTTAAAAAAAAAAGAGGACATTTTAGTAAAAGTACATACACAAAATCCATGGCCATCATACTCGGTCCCCTCTCTATATAAGGACACGAACATAAGTAGGCTTTTGCCCCATCAACCAAACCAAACTACTACTACTTCTTCTTTCTTCTTAATTTAAACGGCCATGGAACAAACAGATCATCAAAATCCCCGATCTTTAACTCAATTCACAAGATATCAATTTCTAAAGAAAATTACCCAATTGTTACTTTCAGTTTCTCTTTTCTCTTTCTTGTTATCTAATTCTTCTCGCTTTTCCTTTCTCCATTACTCTTCCAGTTTCTCCACTGTCCCTTTCCAGCTTTTTACTCACACCATTGATAAGAACTGCATATTCCTTCTCTGCAATGGCCTCCTTGTTTTCGTCGCTAAGTTTTCTGGTTTAGTTACTTCCTCTTCTTCTTCGCCAAAGAATTATTATAATCATAACACCCACATTGATGATCAGTCTGTTAAGAATTTTGACTATCATTCTCTAGTTGTGCCGGAGGAGGAAGAACAATTGATGACAAACAAAGAAGAAGATGTTGAGTATGTGAATCAAGAAGAACAAAATGAAGAAACCAATGAGCAAGATGATGAAGAAGAAAGTGGAAATGGGAATTTGATGGTTGTTGAAGGAGAAAAAAAAAGTGTTGAAGCTTTTGAAAAAGAAGAGTATCAAGAAAAGGTGACACATTTTGATGATAATTTACCTGATCTTGATGATGATCAAGAACAAGAAGAAGATGGGGATGATGATGATTATGAAGATGAAGATGAAGAAGAAAATGGGATGTTGAGCACAGAGGAATTAAACAAGAAATTTGATGAATTTATTAGGAAGATGAAGGAAGAAATTAGAATTGAAGCTCAACAGCAATTAGTCATGGTCAATTAATTATATCATATTAGGCTTCTCAGTAATATCAACAAACAAATAAGAAGCACCACATCAAGCTTGTAAATTAATTTTTCTATATATAATTTTGTTCTCTGTTTTTCTTTTCTGTTTTTAATATTCTGTAACTTTATTTTTCTGTTCCTGGCTAGCATAATTTCTTGAAAAATTCTTGTCCAACTCAGATTCATGAGATTGCTTATTAATTAGGCCAATGATATAACATAGAAAAAAGAAAAAGTAAAAAGCCACATTTACATAATAAATAAATAACTTGCCAATACTTTAGAGACCCAGATTTCATGGACCGTGCACTAAACGCTATAAGCGCGCCAGTGCCCTGCGCGTGGAGTGATAATTTTTAATTTTAATTTTAATCATGGATCTCAAAACAAAAAAATAAATAAAAACTACAAATTAGACTTAGAATCAGTATGATTAGAAAGTCCACTAATCAGAATGAAAACCAAATTAATTTACTCATAAATGTAATGAGAGAGAATGATAGCCTTGACGTTTAGATGTAAACATATAATTCGTATATATTTTATGAAAAAATAATATTTTTAGTGGTATGATATTGTATATGAGAGACATAGGGCCCTGGTGAAAATGATAGCATGGCTTGAATATTTAAAGAACAGTATTCTGAATTGATGAACTGATTTTGTCTGGCATTGTAAGATTTCTATATGTTTCAGCAGTTGGACAGCTTCTGCACAATTGCCCTCTTTCATTACTATTTCATTTATTTAAAAGATTATCTATTTCAACTAAAATCAGGATTATTAAAAGATATAATTTAGACATCTATTTGAACTAATATCAGTGTTATATTAATACCGAAATAAAACCAACATATGATCCTATTAATCTATTTTAATTTTTCGTGTAAAAAATAAAATTCAGAAATTATTTTTTATGCCGATAAGACTTTAAATGATAGTTGAATTCTTTTTTTTCTTTCTTTACAACATTGTTCTTCATTTTTTTTTTTAAAAAAAGGGAATTATTCTTGACTTAGAAAGCAAAAGAAATTCTCAATTTGATAAATTAAAAGTGATACTTTTGTCTTCATCTTAAAGAAGCAAGCAATTGGTCCTGTAAAGGTTCTAAATTGAAACTAATTGAATCAGAGATTGGGACAAGTATCAATCATCAACTATGGATAAAGATTACTAAAAGCAGATAATTAAATGCAAAACCTCTATAATTGTCTCCAACATAAAACCAATTAAAAGCCAACTGTAACAAAAATAAATAATTATGATTTATTCAATTCAATTTTTTCAATTTTTAATTCAATTGGTTTAATTTTGAATATAAAATTCAATTTATTTTGTTGGATTTGATTCTCAAACAAAACAAAATGAACCAACGTGATATATATATATATATATATATATATATATATATATATATATATATATATATATATATATATATATATATATATAAACAGATAAAATTGATTGAATTGAACTAAACCAACCGACTATAATTTGATTAGTTTGGATTGATTTTATTTAAAAAATCAATTTGATTCTATTTCTGAAATGATGAAAATTCAATTCTTGATTTGATTCTAAAGAGAACTAACTAAATGTACAGTCATACTCAAACCTTTCAACCTATACATAGAATACAGGATATATACGCTATAAATTGTATTCAATATATAGTTAAGACTAATTAACAGCTTCTTTGATAAATCCACTAGAAAGTATAAACCAATTCAATAATAATCATTAGTCAGGTTTAAGACCCCTATCCTATACATCTAAACAAACTAAATCACAAATTATGAAAATTAATCTCCTATTAGTGGAAATAATAAGATACAAACACAGATATGTTTTGAATGTTAATAATCTAGTTTATGTGTTACGTATGATCTCATCTTACCGCTAATTAATCGATTAATATAGGACTGTAAAATTGTGTAGGGAAGGTTTATGATTGAAAGCAAGAGAGATCCTAGGAGCTCCACGTACTTTGGGCCAACATAATTACTGAAATATCATCAACTACTATCATTCTATATATCCACATTTTGTGGGAGACAAAAATAAACTAAGATTCATGCCCTACCAATCTCTAAAATTCACAAATTTCAAATAAAGTTAAATCACTCTCTTTTCAGTTTCCAGCCTCCAAGGCGACACTTGTCATCAATCATTCGGTATGGAATCTTCCATTACCCAAATTTTGACTATGTTGCTGTTTCATTTGCCTTAAACTTCTAATTATGTGTAGATATATGTATATCACTTCCATTTTTATTATACTTTCACAATCAAAGCCCCATATATGTGTTTAAAACTATTTTTTTTTTCAAATAAGATTTCGATTTTAAGTTTTATAAATAGAGAAAATTAACGTATTGAAAAATCTTTATTTTTTAGAGTAGACTTACACAGTTTCGAATTGAACTGATATGATAGGTGGATAAATATATATTAATTATTTTGCATATATCATGAAAATCTGGTTTAGGTAATAAAAACTCAATACCAGAACCAATACAGATGAAAAAAAAAAAAAGATTTAGATGAAAAGGACAACAGAAATTGGCATGTTTTGAAGTGTACGGCAACAGGTGGCTGAAGAATCCATAAGCTCTTTACACTTATGTGGTTATAAGCTTATTAGCTTTCATTTTCAGTCTTTCTTTGTGGATTCACATCAAAACCACAGCAACTCATAAAACTATTTCTCTGTCTTTAGAGGGTCCCTCTCCTTCTATATTCACATATATAAGACATCATATAGAGGAGGTGGGTGAATCTAGAAGGACCCAATAATTTTTTATTTTCTAATTTGGATTATTAATAAAATTCATGTGACCCAACATATATACTTTCAATTATAAGCTGTAGAGTTACAAATTTTGCATTATTGGAGAAAAAAATCAGACTTTTAGGACACGGTACTCAAAAAAATCTGCACTTCTCGTGCACCCGCCCTAAAGTGTACCCACATGAGCATGAAGCCACAGTGTTGAGTGTGTGAGATTTGGCTTAAAATCAAGAATCAAGAAATGGGTTTGATAAAAAAAATCAAGAATTTCAAGAAAGACAATAGGTCATGTGCATGCACGATTATGATTATCCAATTTTTTGAACAATAATAGTAATGTATGATCAACTATGAAGTGGGGTAGTGATAGAAGAATTGAATTGGACGGGTCACCTATGATTAACAAGAACAATTCGATTTTGGAAGCAGAAGAACAGTACTAAGCAATCCAGAAAATTTTCTCTGACATAAATAGAATTCATGAAAAATCATTTTCACATCAAACAGTCTGTGTCACATTGACATTAATTGAACCTATGAGAATAATCCTTCAAGAAAGGTATCTAATTAGGTTCTGCCATATTTTTATCGCCATTAGTTATATTGAGAACCATTTTGAACCAGAAACCCTAATTTTAATACCCTTTCACTAAGGGTTTCAATTTAGTCCTACCAATCCTCCGATTCACTTATGGCAATAACTTATGATTTTTTTTTCCATTTAAAGTGACAATTTTCAAGTTCAATAAACATTAATTATGTATTTTTTTACTTTATCCTTATATATATATAGAAAAATAATTAATAGGGTAAAAATATATAATTAAATAGAATTACTAAAATAATATTTTAGTAAATTATAGTTAATATTTTATCGAATCGATGTTAATCAATTTTTTTTTAGTCTGTATCAAAAACTGAAAGTTGTCGCATTAAATGAAATGAAGGAAATATTAATTATTATTTTTTGAATTATAACCACAAAGCTTGTCGAATTAATTATAACCACCTCAATAGCTGGCTAACACAATTGTGGTGGTGAAAGTTCTGGAAACTGATATCAATTAAGGCTGATGAATATCATCAACAAAATCTTATGCAAGTTGATGATTGAACGGATGAATATGAACATTAAATTTCCCTTATCAAATATTTGCTTTAGAAGCCAATAAATCTATTACTTTATCAAATAATATATATGTATATGTAATTTTCAATTTATGATTTTTATAATTTCATTTCATCTCCAAATAATTATGCATTTTCCATTCTTGTAAGTGAATTGATAATTCTAAGAATATTAGAATCAGGAGATGAGGTAGGAGCCAATCGGGTTGGTAGTTGACTAGAACTTGCAATAAAACTAGTTCGTTCAAATTGAGTATTATCATTCCGAAACTTAAGTCAGTGAGAGATTTAAAAAGAAATTTTAGAAAGAGAATATTAAGAGTGCAATACCTACAGTTTTTAGAGGATAGAACTATTTATAAGGTAGAGAAGAGAGGGTAATGCTACCCGTAAAGGTATTGTTTATTTATCTATTTAGGCAGTAGTTTAGTTTAAAGAACTGAAAATTTAACAAAATTTTCAATTAATTATGATTAAATTCTCATTTTATATGGAAAACAACAACAACAACGTGGCGTTATGGGTCATATCATTATGCTTGATGGGCATAACTGGCTTGTGGTGTCAACTCAAATTATCGTTCTCAAACTTTGCTTGGTCATTTGTTTTCCTAGAATGGGTACAGTACGAATTTATATTATTCTTAAATTATTCTTAATAAGACATCATTGCTTAAAATTAATCAGTGAGAAGTAATTATTATAAATATTTCTAACTCCAAAAAAAAAAAGGAAGAAACACGTTTTACGTTTATTAGTGTATCTATCTCACATGTATATAGAAGTATATATGGATGAAAAAAAGGAGATAAATAAACTAGAGAAAATTCCCTTGACTTATAATGATAATATAATTTTTTTTGGCTAATTAAGATCATATAATTTACTTGTGTAGTTCTAATTGTTGTGGAAACTCAGGTTAATTTAACTGTTGCGGAAACTTGGATTAATTTTCACCAATAATAACAAATTCACCTTGAGCACTATTATATAGGTGAACAGAATGTAAACGATTGTATTGAAAAATCACACAAGGTAAAATTCTCAAAAAAGACTGGAGGGATCATAAATAGTCTCACTTAAAATCCAATCTCCTTAGATAGAATTTTTCTAAGTAATTTAACGGCACAATAATTTACTACAATTATACCCGATAATATCTATAAAATAGATAAATAAAGAATATCAGAATTTAATGAGATTTAACCAATTATGCATACGTTCGAGGACACTACTAATTTATATTTCACTATTTCAAAAAAAATAATACAAGTGAAACATTTAAAAGAGAGAAAGAATTTAATTTTTAGGAAAGATAGGCAAATTTGGAATGATTAAGCTAAACCAAAGGTCGGTTGTATATATAGAAGATTGAATCCTCCAATCTCACTTGAATTCCCAATGTGGGATTCCTAAGATTGTAAAATTGCCTGCCTGTCTTCCTTGCTCTTGCGCCGATTTTCCTCCTCTAGAACAACGGCTGCAACATCATCAAAGACTAAAACATCCGTAAGGATATTATTTGTTAAATTGATGATGAGTTGATAATACGAATCTGGTAAACTTTGAAGTAGAAGATCAGCACGTTCTTCTGGCTCTATTTTATGACCCAACGAAGTGAGTTAAGAAAATAGAGTATTCAAGATATTGATGTGCTCCACCACCAAACTAGATTCCACCATACGAAGAGTATAGAGTTTTCTTTTAAGGAAAATTTTGTTATGTAGTGATTTGACCTCGTATAATTTTGTGAGATGATCCCAGATCTCCTTTTTTGTCTTTTTCTCTTCTATGCTTGATAGCACCCCATCTGTTAGTGCCAGATGAAGATTTACAATAGCATTGCCATTGTAATGGCCTTAACACTGGATCGGCCATGAACAATACTTCTCAAGAGTGAATAGTGCTTTTCAAGCCCGAAAGTGAAAAATATTTTATTAGACCATCGGAAAGTACTGGTCATGGTGAGTCCCGGGTTGAAATTTAAAGTGAAATTGTGGTAAAATAGGCCTCCAAATATCAAAAATACGAAATAGGTAGCGAGTCAATTTTCCTTATAGAAAAGGAGACTTAATTTTGCATAAATTTTTAAAAATAGCAAATTAACTCCAAAAATTACCAGATTTTGTATGCCTACATAAATTTTTGTGTAGAATATTTTAGTAATGAGAATTAAATTTTTTGGTGACACTGGCAGTTGTCGAATCAGACCGATAAATTTGAATCGGATCGATAACGGACTCCGATTGAGCTGAAAATTTGAGTGCTAGCTATTTTTGATGTGATAAAATTGATGAAATTAAAATTGAAGTGATTTGGAGTGAGAAAGTGTGAGAATTTTAGTTGGGCCTTTGAAAAATGGTTATTTGGCCTTAAATAAATAGATTAGGCCCAACCTAAGGCCCAATTGGAGGGGTATATAAGCTAAAAAATCTATGATTTTCCAGCAGCTTCCAGCCACTTTCAGCTCCCTCATCCAGCCGATACCATCATTCTCTCCTTTTCTCAAATTTCTTCATCATTTCCTTCATTTTTTCACCTAAATCAAGCATCTGAATTGTAATTTTACATCTCTTGATGAGTTTTGCAGCCTCCACCATCTGATTACAGCAAAGAAAGCAAAGGATTTTCAAGACTTAAGTTTTGGAATTAAAAGAGTAAGTTGCTTCCTTAAAGAAATAAATTGATTTCTAAGTGTTTTTAGATAGTTTTTAGTGGGTAAAAGTCATTTTTGATATCAATTTGAGCAAATGAAATAAAAAAAACTTAGGGCTCCTAATGGTGAAAATTTCAGGTTCCTTAGGTTATCCAAGGGAAGAACAATTTCTTAAAGAAAAAGGGAGAGAAAAAGGAAGCTTAGGCAAGATAAGCAAGGAAAATAAGGTAAGGGACTACAAAATCCTTTGATTCTCCTTTTATTGTGAATTAATTCCATTTATTTAAGTGAAAGAAAATTGCTAAATTATTTAATTAATGAAATTGAGATAGGGTAAATGAAATTGGGATATAATTGATGATATGTGTATAATTAGAATGAAGAAAAATAATTTTTAAGGTGATGTTAGCATGATGACCGAAATTCTCTCTAAGGAAAAATGGTGATTTTTGTATGAAAATGATGATTAGTAGTCTAAATTAATTATAAATGTTATATATTTAATTTTTATATGATTTATGGAATTTAATGAAAATTTTTAAAGCTTGTTAGTAGGTTATGTAAGTAATGAAAATGAGGAATTATAAGGAAATAAAGCATAAATTAAGTTTATATGGGTAATAGATGTGAAATAATGTGTAAATAAATTATGAGAGAATTTATCCATGTAATATGAATAAATGAGAAATAAAATATTAATTATGTACAAGGAAAAATATTGAATTATTAGAAAATAATTCAATAAAATAAAAGAAAAGTGATAAAAAGTGTGAAAAAAGTGCATATAAAATTTTTAAGAAATTTTCATACAATATTAAGGTATTTTTGAAATAAAATATTAAAATTTTATTGAAGACTAAATGTGAATATATATAAAAGAAAATATTCAAGTAGTAATGAATAACTGCATAGAAATGTGAAAGAAAGTGAATTAATATGAAATTAATTCACAGTTAGCGAAAAAGAAATAAAAAGTCAACCGAATAATTTTTCGGAATAATGATTAAGCTATGAAAATAATGATAATAATAAATTATTGATAAATAATACATAAAATGAGTGAAAATGATAAAAATTATAAAATAATGTGTATACGAATTTTTGTAGAATTTATATGTTTTACTAGAACATTTTTGAAATAAAATATTGATTATGTTTAATTAAAAATGTTGAATTATTAAGAATTAATTCAATAAATAAGTACATGATGACAAACTAATGCGAAGTAAATTACTTCAGTATAAAAAGAAATGAAAAAAGTCGATTTATGTATTTTCGAAAAATAAAATAATGAATTATATCAATATAATTCATAACTATTCAAAAAGTTGCAAAATAAATATTTGGCTAATTTATCAAAATAAATTAGTCAATAAAAAGTATTAAAAGAGTGAATTATTATAAAATAATTCAACAACAGTTGGCATATTCGAATGACAAATATTTCGAAAAAAAAGGAAAAATCGTCAAAAAGTTAATAAATGAATTATTAAGAGATAATTTGCAGAAGATTACATAAAAATAATAAAAGAAATTGTAAATTATAATGCTATAATTCATAAAGGGTATAAAAGACTGAAAAGTTTCAAGTGACCGATTGAATTAGCGAAGGATAATTCACAAAAGTGACCGATAAATTGTACTGATTCAGAGAAAAGAATTTGCAACTTTCTATACTTGAAAAGTATTTTAAAAGTTCTGTCAAAAGATTAGAAAGTGACTAAATAGTCAAAAGTACTAAAACGAGTGCAATTGACAAAAATATATTGTTTAAGAGAAAGAAAGTAAAAGGCTCTGACAATCTGAAAAGTATTCTGAAACTAATTGATTGATTTTGCCCTTAGCAATAGTCAGATAGTAATAGTCTTGTACAGGATATAAATGGTTAGCCATAGGGACACCTTATACCGCGGTGCAAGTCATGACGACTTACTATGCTATGGACTGATCTCCGATCACCATGGCATTCTCTGTCTCTGTTTTCTGCTCTGTGAGAAATGGTCCCTTGGGGATCATTTCTCTCTCTGTTATGGCCCTGTGGGGTTTATATCCCGCGTATCCTTACTGAGAGTACTGTCTTATTGCATTAGGGGCATATTGAAAAGAATAAATCAGAATTTGTAAAAGTTTTGAATAAAAGAACTTATTTTGATAAGTTAAAAAGTTACAAGGTAAAAATGTAAGTTTTTACAAAAATTGAAATTAATAAGCAACGATGGAAAGAGATTATTTTACAAGGTAAAATAGTAATTTAATGATTATATAGCTCAATAATATGCTTCTGAAAAAGAAAAGTAATCAGTCATAATTAGAAATTATGAATTAAAATAATAATATGATCTACGCTTTTGTAAGCCAAAAGTTAACTGAAAATAAAAATAAGTAAATAGATGACAATTCTTTAATTAGAAATGGAAAGTGTCAAGTTTACTATAAGTAGGTAAAAGAACCTTTGTATAGAAAAATGAAGGAATTAAAGATTTATTTGTGCCTCTTTGAGGCTGTGTATTGTTTGAATTTTTCAGGAGGCTAGTAAGTCCTAGCCGTCGTGCTGTCGAAATTTTGTAAATTGAATAGTAATATTAAAGTATATCAAAGTTGTTGTTAGTGTTTGAAGTTTAAAACAAGTTACCGTTTATCTGTTATTTTGTTCGGAAATGAACTGTTCCGTTAAGGGTGTTGCATTTAGTGGTATCAGAGCAAAGGTTTAAGCAGTTCTAAGATCAAATTGGGAGAAGGTTAAGTGATAGGTTTGTCTGTATATACATGCCAATTATAAGTGTATAGGTATTAAGTAGTCTGATGTGTTCGTGCTCTCCTACTTTTTTTAAAGTGAAAAGTTGACATTTGACTGAGACTGTTATATGTGAAAGGATTGATTCTATATAGTAGAGATGGCAGTGAGTGAGATTAGAAGTAGTGCTACTTGAGATCTCATGGAAGTCAAAGTAAGGAAAAGAAGAGTTGATTGAAATTAATTGTAAATGTGAGAGTTTAAGTATTTATCTGGATGTAAAACAGTCTAAAGATGGACAAAACAAAGAATGTGTCAGAAAGTTAAAGAGGGAATATATATTAAGTACACATAAATTATGCAGGATAAAGAGATATCTTAACTGGATTGTCTTGGTTTAAGAATGTTATTGAGCAAGTTATTACGATTATAAGTGAGGTTGTTTAAGATGCTCTATATACCTGTCGGTTATTTCCTTATAGGAGTGGAGATTTGATTGTATCTTTCATAGTAGTGGGGTGGGTTATGATATTTGTATTATACGAGAATACGTGACAGTATTCTACCTGCATACATGAAATCATATATTCATTGCATAGCATTTCATATTGTTTGACAGCATCGGATGTGCATTATATCATATGTATAGGCCCTACTTGATAGGATGAAGCTGACAAGGGATATGATGAGTATTTGGGATTTGCCCTGTGAGTATTTAAAGGTAAGCAACTATCTGTTCAGTTTGGTAAATATGAATTCAGGTTAAATGGGAAGTTCCTGGATTTATCTGGGTATTACAGAAATGGTAATGAAATGGCGAAAATCCTCTACATAAGAATTTGTAATTAGGTAATGTGAAGGTACTTAATATGTATGGCTGAAGAATGAGTATGAATGATCAAGGATAATATTTTCAATTCTTCGAGCCACGAATGCCAGATTAAGTTTGGCTTTATATGGACATTGTTAGTTGAAGCATAAGTAACGCCAATATTGTACATCAAGTAAGAACAATGGTTCAGAAAAAGAATGTTGTGTGGTAGTTATTACGAATAAGTAAAAAGATTAGTTCTCCAACTGCCAATATAGTAATATTTTGTATTCGACCTAAAATTGGGGCAATGTGATTAGAGATTCTGTTATCGGATTGTCTAAGCGTCAAAGAGGAAGGATGTTGTATGGGAGACTAGTAATAATCTCCATATTAACGTGATGATTCACCTTTGAACTGATAATCAGTTGGAGTGAAAAACTCAAACATTGAAACAACGGATATAGTAAAGTGTATGTAAATGTGATAATGGTGGTGAAAAGTATATATTTAAAGAAGAAACTAATAAAGATTTTGATACCGAGATTGGTTAGCTTTAAACGTAAGTGAGTTCCATTAGCGAAGATGCTTCGGAACCATTGAATGTGAATGAATGTTCGATAAAATAACAGTATTGTATCCTCTACTTTTTGAGATAAGTAAATTTTGAGGGAGAAATTTCTTTTAGTAGGGGAGAAATGTAATGGCCTCAATACTGGGTCGGCTGTAAACAGTACTTTTCAAGGATGAATAGTGCTTTTCGGGCCCGAAAGATACTTGAAAGTGAAAAATATTTTATTGGACCATTGAAAAGTACGGGTCATGGTGAGTCCGAGGTTGAAATTTGAAGTGAAATTGTGATAAAATAGGCCTCTAAATGTCAAAAATACGAAATAGGTAGTGAATCAATTTCTCTTGTAGGAAATGAGATCTAATTTAGCATAAATTTTTAAAAATAGCAAATTAACTCCAAAAATTACTAAATTTTGTATGCTTACATGCATTTTTGTGTAGAATATTTTAGTAATGAGAATGAAATTTTTCGATGATACCGGCAGTTATCGAATCAGATCGATAAGTTTGAATCGGATCGATAACGGACTTCGATTGAGCTAAAAATTTGTGTGCTAGCTATTTTTGATGTGCTAAAATTGATGAAATCAAAATTGAAGTGATTTGGAGTGAGAAAGTGGGAGAATTTTAGTTAGGCCTTTGAAAAATGGTTATTAGGCCTTAAATAAATAGATTAGGCCCATTAAGTTTTGGCCCAACCTAAGGCCTAATTGAAGGGGTATATAAGCTGAAAAATCTGTGATTTTCCAGCCACTTTCAGCTCCCTCATCCAGCCGACACCATCATTCTCTCCTTTTCTCAAATTTCTTCATCTTTTCCTTCATTCTTTCACCTAAATCAAGCATCTAAATTGTAATTCTACCTCTCTTGATGAGTTTTACAGCCTCCACCATCTGATTAAAACAAAGGAAGTAAAGGATTTTCAAGACTCAAGTTTTGGTATTAAAAGGGTAAGTTTCTTCCTTAAAGAAATAAATTAATTTCTAAGTGTTTCTAGATAGTTTTTAGTGTGTAAAAGTCATTTTTGATGTCAATTTGAGCAAATGAAATAAAAAACTTAGGGTTCCTAATGGTGGAAATTTCATGTTCCTTAGGTTATCCAAGGGAAGAACAAATTCTTAAAGAAAAAAGGAGAGAAAAAGGAAGTTTAGGCAAGATAAGCAAGAAAAATAAGGTAAAGGACTACAAAATTCTTTGATTTCCCTTTTATTGTGAATTAATTCCAGTTATTTAAGTGGAAAAAAATTGCTAAATTATTTAATTAATGAAATTGGGATATAATTGATGAGGTGTATAATTAGAATGAAGAAAAATAATTTTTAAAGCAATGTTAGCATGATGGCCGAAATTCTCTCTAAGGAAAAATGGTGATTTTTGTATGAAAATGATCATTAGTAGTCTAAATTAATTATAAATGTTATATTTAGCTTTCATGAATTTTTATATGATTTATGAAATTTAATGAAAATTTTTAAAGCTTGTTAGTAGGTTATGTAAGTAATGAAAATGAGGAATTATAAGGAAATAAAGCATAAATTAAGTTTATATGGGTAATAGATGTGAAATAATATGTAAATAAATTATGAGAGAATTTATCCATGTAAGATGAATAAATGAGAAATAAAATGTTAATTATGTATAAGGAAAAATATTGAATTATTATAAAATAATTCAATAAAATAAAGGAAAAGTGATAAGAAGTGTGAAAAGAGTACATATAAAATTTTTAAGAAACTTTCATACAATATTAAGGTATTTTTAAAATAAAATATTGAAATTATTGAAATTTTATTGAAGACTAAATGTGAATATATATAAAAAAAATATTGAAGTAGTAATTAATAATTGCATAGAAATGTGAAAGAAAGTGAATTAATATGAAATTAATTCACAGTTAGCGAAAAAGAAATAAAAAGTCAACCGAATAATTTTTCGGAATAATGATTGAGCTATGAAAATAATGAGAATAATAAATTATTGGTAAATAATACATAAAATGAGTGAAAATGATGAAAATTATAAAATAATGTGTATACGAATTTTTGTAGAATTTATATGCTTTACTAGAACATTTTTGAAATAAAACATTGATTATGTTTAATTAAAAATATTAAATTATTAAGAATTAATTCAATAAATAAGTACAGGATGACAAACTAATGCGAAATAAATTATTTCAGTATAAAAAGAAATGAAAAAATCAATTTATACATTTCTGGAAAATAAAATAATGAATTATATCAATATAATTCATAACTGTTCAAAAAGTTGCAAAATAAATGTTTGGCTAATTTATCAAAATAAATTAGTCAATAAAAAATATTTAAAGAGAGAATTATTATAAAATAATTCAACAACAGTTGGCATATTCGAATGAAAAATATTTCGGACAAAAAAAGAAAAATCGTCAAAAAGTTAATTAATGAATTATTAAGAGATAATGTGCAGAAAATTACATAAAAAGAATAAAAGAAATTATAAATTATAATGCTATAATTCATAAAGAGTATAAAAGACTGAAAAATCTCAAGTGACTGAGTGAATTAGCGAAGGATAATTCACAAAAGTGACCGATAAATTGTACTGATTCAGAAAAAACCTGTCAAAATATTAGAAAGTGACTAACTAGTCAAAAGTACTAAAACGAGTACAATTGACAAAAATATATTGTTTAAGAGAAAGAAAGTAAAAGGTTCTGACAGTCTGAAAAGTATTCTGAAACTAATTGATTGATTTTTTCCTTAGCAATAGTCGGATAGTAATAGTCTTGTACAAGATATAAATGGCTAGCCATAGGGATACCTTATATCACGGTGAAACTCATGGCGACTTGCTATGCTATGGATTGGATCTCCGATTACCATGGCATTCTCTGTCTCTGTTCTCTGCTTTGTGAGAAATGGTCCCTTGAGGATCATTTCTCTCTCTGTTACGGCCCTGTGGGGTCCATGTCCTGCGTATCCTTACTGAGAGTCCTGTCTTATTGCATTAGGGGCATATTGAAAAGAATAAATCAGAATTTGTAAAAGTTTTGAATAAAAGAACTTACTTGGATAAGTTAAAAAGTTACAGGGTAAAAATGTAAGTTTTTACAAAAATTGAAATTAATAAGCAATGATGGAAAGAGATTATTTTACAAGGTAAAATAGTAATTTAATGATTATATAGCTCAATAATATGCTTCTGAAAAAGAAAAGTAATCAGTCATAATTAGAAATTATGAATTAAAATAATAATATGATCTAAGCTTTTGTAAGCCAAAAGTTAACTGAAAATAAAAATAAGTAAAGAGATGATAATTCTGTAATTAGAAATGAAAAGTGTCAAGTTTACTATAAGTAGGTAAAAGAACCTTTGTATAGAAAAAGGAAGGAATTAAAGATTTATTTGTGCCTCTTGGAGGCTGTGTATTGTTTAAATTTTTCAGGAGGCTAGTAAGTCCTAGCCGTCGTGCTGTCGAAATTTTGTAAATTGAATAGTAATATTAAAGTATATCAAAGTTGTTGGTAGTGTTTGAAGTTTAAAAAAAAATTACCATTTATTGGTTATTTTGGTCGGAAAAGAACGGTTCCGTTAAGAGTGTTACATTTAGTGGTATCAGAGCAAAAGTTTAAGCGGTTCTAAGATCGGGTTGAGAGAAGGTTAAGTGATAGGTTTGTCTGTATATACATGCCAATTATAAGTGGATAGGTGTTAAGTAGTCTGATGTGTTCGTGCTCCCCTACTTGTTTTAAAGTGAAAAGTTGATATTTGACTGAGACTGTTATATGTGAAAGGATTGATTCTGTGTAGTAGAGATGGCAGTGAGTGAGATTGGAAGTAGTGCTACTTGAGATCTCATGGAATTCAAAGTAAGGAAAAGAAGAGTTGATTGAAATTAATTGTAAATGTGAGAATTTAAGTGTTTATCTGGATGAGAAACAGTCTAAAGAAGGACAAAACAAAGAATGTGTCAGAAAGTTAAAGAGGGAATATATATTAAGTACAAATAAATTATGCAGGATAAAGATATATCTTGACTGGATTGTCTTGGTTTAAGAATGTTATTGAGCAAGTTATTACGATTATAAGTGAGGTTGTTTAAGATGCTCTATATACCTGTCGGTTATTTCATTATAGGAGTGGGGATTTGATAGTATCTTTCATAGTAGAGGGGAGGGTTATGATATCTGTATTATACGAGAATACGTGGCAGTATTCTACCAGCATACATGAAATCATACATTCATTGCATAGCATTTCATATTGTTTGACAGCATCTGATGTGCATTATATCATATGTATAGGCCCTACTTGATAGGATGAAACTGACAAGGGATATGATGAGTATTTGGAATTTGCCCTATGAGTATTTAAAGGTAAGCAACTATCTATTCAATTTGGTAAATATGAATTCAGGTTAAATGGGAAGTTCCTGGATTTATCTGGGTATTACAGAAACGGTAATGAAATGGCGAAAATCCTCTGCATAAGAATTTGTAATTAGGTAATGTGAAGGTACTTAATATGTATGGCTGAAGAATGAGTATGAATGATCAAGGATAATATTTTCAATTCTTCGAGCCACGAATGCCAGATTAAGTTTGGCTATATACGGACATTGTTAGTTGATGCATAAGTAACGCCAATATTGTACATCAGGTAAGAACAATGGTTCTGAAAGAGAATGTTGTGTGGTAGTTATTACCAATAAGTTAAAAGATTAGTTCTCCAACTGCCAAGATAGCGAAAAGTATTTGGACTAGTAGTCCTGATACTAGAAGATGTCAAACCAGTTGGATATAAATGGGTCTTTGTATGTAAAAGAAATGAGTTAAATGAAATTGTGAGATACAAAGCACGACTTGTTACACAAGGTTTCTCTCAAAGACCTGGTATAGATTATGAAGAAACGTATTCTCCAGTCATGGATGCAATCACATTTAGATTTTTGATTGGTTTGACTGCCTCTGAAGGGCTTGATATACATCTAATGAATGTGATGACAGCTTATTTATATGGATCATTAGATAATGACATATATATGAAAATCCCTGAAGGATTTAAGATGCTTGAAGCATATAATTCAAAACCTCGACAAATGTACTCGATTAAACTCCAAAGATCTTTGTATGGATTAAAGCAATCTGGACGCATGTGGTACAATCATCTAAGTGATTACCTAGTGAAAAATGGGTATGAGAATAATTCAATTTGTCCATGCATTTTTATCAAGAAGATAAATTTAAGATTTGCTATAGTTGCAGTTTATGTTGATGACTTAAACATAGTGGAAATTCCAGAAGAGATCTCTATTACTGCAAAATATTTGAAAAAGGAATTTGAAATGAAAGATCTTGGAAAAACAAAATTTTGTCTTAGGTTTCAAGTTGAATATTTGCCAAAAGAAATTCTTGTACATCAGTCACCTTATATAGAGAAAATCTTGAAATAATTTTATATGTATAAGTCTTATCCATTGAGCATTCAAATGGTTGTTCACTCTCTTAATGTCAAGAAAGATCCTTTTCGTCCAAAAGAAGATAACGAAGAGATTTTTGGTCTTGAAATACCATATCTTAGTACAATAGGTGCACTTTTATATCTTGCAAATAGCACTAGACCAGATATAGTTTTTGCAGTTAATTTGCTAGCAAGATTTAGTTCTGCACCAACTCGAAGGCACTGGAATGGTGTAAAATATGTTCTATGTTATCTTCGTGGTACTTCTGACATGAATTTGTTTTTTTCAAAAGGAGTAAATTCAGAATTGACAGGGTATGCTGATGCTGGATATCTATCAGATCATCATAAAGCTCGATCACAAACAAGTTATGTCTTCACATATGATGACACTGCTATTTCTTAGCAATCTGTTAAGCAAACAATCACTACCACTTCCTCAAATCATTCAGAAATATTAGCCATCCATGAAGCAAGTGGTGAATGTGTGTGGTTAAGAACTATGACTCAACATATTAAGGGAACAAGTGGGTTGGTAGTGGAGAAAAAGCCAACAAAATTGTATGAGAATAATGCAGCATGTATTTCACAACTCAAAGGTGGCTATATCAAAGGAGATAGAACCAAACATATCTCACCAAAATTCTTCTATATTCATGAACTTATGAAAGAAGAAAAGATCGATATTTGCAAAGTTCGCTCAAATAATAATCCAGCAGATTTGTTCACAAAGGCCATACCAAGTTCAATTTTCAAGAAACATGTACACAATATTAAAATGCGCCAATTAAAAAGATTTAGTTTGATTCATTTTATTTTTGAGGGGAAGTACATATGAATATTGTACTCTTTTTCCTTCGCTAAGTTTTTATCCCACTGGATTTTTCTTAGCAAGGTTTTAACGAGGCATATTCATAGTGCATAGTCATCCAAGGGGAAGTGTTGTGATAATTATGAAATATTTGGATGACTATCAAACTCATCATTCTCTCTATTCTAGTAGAAGTCTAGCTCATATATTTTGTGCCTATAAATACTCTATTATAGTTATTCAATATACAATCAATAAGAGAAAATTCTCTATTCTACTATTTCTGTCTTTCTTTTAATTAGTTTACAACATAAAATAAATTGTATGTAACTTTTATAAAAATAGTACAAAGTTATTTTTAATTTTTTTGTCGGTTAAAAAATAACCGTGCCGTTATCAAAATTGATTCATATTTTCTTTTCTTTTATTTACAGGAATATGGATAAATATGGATAATTTTTTTTATTAATAAAATTATTCACATCTGCCATCAAATATAAGTCATTTTAACAATAGTGGAATATTTTTTTTTAAATTAAAAAACAAATTTATACCATTTAAAGGTAAATTTATGCATTGGACTATATCAAGCATGTCCACAGAGAATCAAATTTGGCTTTTTCATGATGTTGCTGGAATTAGTTATTTTCTCTAGTGTTTTTGTGAGCTAACCACACCAATAATAATAATAATAATAATAATAATAATAATAATAATAATAATAATAAAAGAATATAAACTTATAAACTTAGTTATACAACAGCAACGATGATCGATAATAATAATAATAATAATAATAATAATAATAATAATAATAATAATAATAATAATAATAATAATAAAAGAATATAAACTTATAAACTTAGTTATACAACAGCAACGATGATCGATAATAATAATAATAATAATAATAATAATAATAATAATAATAATAATAATAATAATAATAATAATAATAATAAAAGAATATAAACTTATAAACTTAGTTATACAACAGCAACGATGATCGATAATAATAATAATAATAATAATAATAATAATAATAATAATAATAATAATAATAATAATAATAATAATAATAATAATAATAATATAGAAGAATATAAACTTATCCCTTATGATTATAATAAAATCATATAACGAATCCAATACAAAACTCATAAAATGCAAAGTCACCATCAAATTAATTCTATTATGAAAAATTAATATAATACCCCACAAATATAATGTGTCAAAGAAAAAGGAAGAAAATAGAAATTGATTTAGAGGTCAAATTGTAGCTAATTTGGTTAATTACATTGTTGAGCAACATTTAGGGTTCTCAGGTTGTGAAGAGGCTACAGGAGGTGGCCGCAGCGCTGTGGTGCTGTCTGTTATGTTTGAGTAATTGGTAGTGGAAGAGGTGGTGGCAATGGCGGTGTAAGCAGCCATGGCAGTAGAGGCGGCGGCAGCAGAGGCAGAAGAAATGGATTTCTTCCATAATCATGATAATGATATGGGACGTTCTGTTCATCATAGTATTGAGAATTTCCAAAATCCCTAACTTCACCATTAAATTGAAGAGATGAAAGCTGTCCATGTTTCCCATACTACTTATGAAATATAGTCATTATTACATTTGGATTTACTATTCCATTAATCTTCACTCTTCCTTCCCCTGGATCTATGTCCACTGAGTATACTCCTACCATTTCCAATCATACGTTTTATTAGACAAAAAGTTATTAAAAACATTTAAATTACGGTGATTTTTCTAATTATTATTATTATTTTTTTTTGTAAAAATCTGGGTTTTATTCAAATGATTACGAAAAAAAAAGATGTTTGTGGATTAATTGGTTGCATGCGAAAAAAAAAGGATAGGAGAATACCTTTAAGATTTTGCAACACTTCCATAACCTGTTTCTTACATCCATCGCAATGGATATTCACTTTAAAAACACAACTCTGAAAAAATTGCAAGAATAAAATAACAGATTAGATTACCCCTAAATGAATAGATAAATAGTTTCTGTTAAAAAATAAAGAATAAATAGATAAATAATTAACAATCCAGATCAAATGGATTAGCAACATCAATACAATTGAAGGACAAAAATCTAACCATTTGTGCAGAAGAAAACTCCATTTGAATTTTTTTTTTTTATATTTAAGAAATTTGGCTGATTGTAGTCTGTGTATTTACCTCTCCTCTCCGGACTTTCGATTCCAAAATATATAAAAAAAATCCGAGTTCAATTAATCTCTTAAATTAATTGACATAAATGTTATCAAAATTCCATTTTTCATTCCTTAAATTTCTCTTTTCGTTAGTATGACAGACCTAGTTTCAATGAAAGCCTTTCTTTCTTTATTTTATTCAATTTTGGGCTGGACATTACTCTTATGTCAGTGATCAAAATGAAACTATGACAAGGCCCATCATCGTGTCACAGCTTTTGTTCAAACCTTTATCCATTAACCTTTGTGGCTTATTTATTTATTTATTTTATCACAAGTCCTCGACCATCAAATCCGTTGGCCATCCCCTAAATCCATGACTTGATAGAAATCAGAGGAAATTACACGAATTGCTCCATTTCCAATTTTAGATTTCAGAAGTGCTATGGCGATTTTATAAAATTTTGTCAATGCTTTTTATTTTATTTTATTTCATAAATACATTTTATACTGTTATTATTTCAAAGATGTCCCAAATTAAAAGAACGCCTTTTTCTAAATCATCTACTTCTGCCAATACAGACGAATCCCATTCTTTTATTCAGAGCAGCTCCTTTCATCACCAAAAACAAAGGAAGTCTCAACCACTGTCTTCGAAAACGCTCAAATCCGTGAATTTTAATTCGAAAATGAATTCGCTTGATCTTTTTGGTGAACTCACCGCATCTTTTCTTAAGCATTGCAGATTTTGGGAATTTGACCAAGTTGCTCACATATTTGCCTTCTGCTTTCACTGGAAAGCAAACAACATAAGAATATAGCCAATATGTATACCACAAGTTAATTCAACCTATTTTTTAGTTGTCTTTGTGTAAATTTTATGCTTTGGAGATTGATGACTAAGCAAATTCATGCATTATTAATTGTCCTGTTTCAAGAACTTCTATAAACAATGTAGGTCCCAAAAGATACTTAAGAAGGGGGTGAATTGAGTGTCTTGAAATTTTCTGGCCAAATTTCTAAAAGAACATAATTGTATGCAAGTGCAGATTTCTGATAGCTTTTTCTAACAGAGAATATAAAAAATACAAGATAACAATAATAATAGATTTTGCAAGTTCATTTTAAACTCCAAATATATTTATGAAAAAGTGTGTTAAATTTGTTGTGAATATTTCAGAAATTCGTTTTACAAAAATTTGAAAACAAAATTAAAAAATCAACCACTATAAACATTTAAAGCATATACAGAATTTATAGTGGTTCGGTCAAATTGCCTACCTCCACTCCTCAAGAATCACTCTTGAGCTTTTCTTTGCACTCTTAACTCTTTTAAGGGCAAGAGTTCAAGCCAATATACAATCCTATGTATATCTACCCACAATCTTTTTTCCAATGTAAAATATTGAAACACTTATTAGAATTTCTCTTAGGTTCTAGCCAACCCAACTTACAATCTTTCACAATAAAAATTTCTCACAAATAATTACAACACAAGCTATAATCAATTGAGGATGATATATAAAAATGAAGTGCAAACATGGAAAGTGAGATTTAAAACAAGTAAGCTTTCTCTTAAGAGTTAGAAAATCTTTTCAATATTTTCTCTAACCTTCTAAATGATCTAACAACATATATTTATACCAAAAAACTTGGTTTGAAGTGAGAAAATACAAAACTAGCCGTTTATGACCGTTAGAGAACATAACAGAAAAATCTGCCTCTAACTAGTTGTTATCTAGCCATTATTTTTTCCTGTAGTGCGAAACAGATTTTCGATCAGAAAATTATCTAGATTTCTAATCCAATTTCTAATGACACATATTCTGACGAACCATTTTCTAAAACATTTTCTAAATGAAATCAGTTTTAACTAAAAATAGGATTTATAACTTAAAAATATTTTTATGCAATTTTATAACTTAAAGAATGTATGCATGAGAGATAAATTGATCGTCAAATTGATCTTACAATTTAATATCCTAATTTTCTATATACTAAGATATTTCTTCAACTTGATTTTCATGAATCATTCCACAATCTTCATTTTTTATAATTGTATCAGAAAGATATATAAAAATACCTGCAACACATGCTTTTAACAGATTTCTTAATAGAGTTTATTTAAGGTTTGATTATCATCAAAATTTGAATATGGCCTTGAGCCAACATTCTCCCCCTTTTTGATGATAACAAAACCTTAATAAACTCCACTTAGAAGTCTATCTAGATTAATCTAAAAAGCTCTCCCTGAATATATACACGGGGTATTTACAAAAAAAAAATCTGTAAAGTAAGTGTAAATCCCTGTAGAACTTAAGATTTTATCAAAATATAAGCATGCCAATGAATTTTGTAAAAATATAACTTAAGATTTTTTACAAGAAATATTTTTAAAGAAATCATGCATCACAATGAATCAAATAGCATTAATGCATCAGCAGATTAAATTTCTAATAAATAAACAATTTTTTAATTTTCAGAATTCATTCCAGAATATTAGCAAATCATTTAGCTATTTTTCTCCATTTTAATTATCAATTTTTCTCCAAAGATTTATCAATTTTCTTTTATTTTCTCCATTATTCTCCCACTTTTTATCATCAATAAAAAAGAAAAGAGATAACATAATGTGTACGACAGATAATTTAAACAAACCCAAAAATAATTTACGCCCAAAAAAATAATAATCCAAAACTAAAAAAAAATGAAAGCGAAAAACCTATCCATCATTGATTTTTCTTGCAACGTGGTCAACCGAAGGAGATCACCCAAAAAAATAATGAACAATAAGGATAAATAATCCAAAATTAAGTTTTTCATCTTGGGTTTTTCAATTTGGTAAGAATGGCTATGAAATCGTGAATTTTGGAGTTTGATTTTTGATTTTTTGGCTTGCGAATTTAGGTATTTTGATTGCAAAACTTGCCAAAAAAAATTATATTGACTGGTTGGTTGCGGCATATATAGTGATACCGGTGACTTAGTATTTTTCCATGGTGGTGATAGCTTGAGATTGAAAGGATGAAGAAGATACAAAGATAAAACACAAGAACTTGATTTTTTAAGAAGTTAAAGCGTAATGTAGGAATTGTAAAATATGAAATGTGGGATTTTAAAAGATAAAAAACAAAAATAAATGGCACATTTTTTCCAAGAGAAGAAATCATATTTGTAAAAAAAAAATACAAAGAAATGATATTTTAAAAATTTGATAGAAAAGATACATAAAGTATGTAATGTGAAAGGAGAAATTTTAAAAGATAAAAAGTGAAAAGTAAAAAGCACATATTTCAAAGTTAAAAAAGTTAACTTGTTGGAATAAACAAAAATTACAATTTTCAAAGTCAAAAAGTTAATTTTTTAAAAGTAAAGCACATTTTTAAAGACAAAAGTTAACTTTTTTAAAGTAATATATTTTTCAAAGACAACAAACCATATTTGTAAGTGAATCACGTTTTGGCATAAAAAATGGATTTGCTTTTTGAATTTTCTATTAAACAATTAATTTGTTGAAAAATTTTTGACTTGAAATTTGTAAAAGTAAAGTACACGATTTTTTATGTCGTAAAAAGTAACTTTTTGAATTTTAATAAAAAAAATTAAAGTTTTGAAAAAAGGTTGCCTTGAACTTTAAAAAAGCTGCATTAAAAATTGTATTTTTGCAAAGATTAAGAAGGTAAAAAATTGTGAAAGTATAAAATGACATATTTTACCCTATAATTTTTAAATATGTACAAATAGCAATTAGAGATAAAAAAGATAATATGCACACATACTTTGTAAAGTAAACCACTCAACCTATCATATCAATTTAATGCATGATAGAAGAAGGATAAAAAGTAATATTTTCACGTGCAGAATTCATCATAGAAATTCACATACGAATTTATAACCAAACAGTTCACTCAACAGAATTTTGTATGAATTTCTGAGTGATTTTTTTCAAACAAAATTTTGATAGCAATGTACCTTTGAATGTTTTCAGCCAAAAAAAATTGAACAACAATATAGATGGAACCTTGCAAAGCTATTTTGAAACTTTTATCTTCAATCTCGAACCGAGAGAGAAAAACTTCTTCTATATTTGCTTCTTACTGTATTATGCAACATCTGGAGCATATTGAAGCAATTCTTCCCAAATTATAAATTTTAGATGGTAACAAGGGTTGATTTAAATCAATGAAGCAATGTATTTTCAAGAATAGAGTTTTGTTTTTGTGGATCGAGATAAGGACGACTTGGGTATGGGAATTGAAGTGGCTTGGGTGGAACGAGATACTTGGGTCGTCGGAGAAGGTGCCGGTGGTGGTCAAAGAAACTGGAGAGGATGCCGTTTTGCCACCACTTTTGATCAGTCCATTGAAAGTGTGATTTTGGCAAGAGAGAAGAAAAATAAAAATGGAGAAACAAAGGACGTGGTTTTAAAGAAATGAACAACTATTTGGGAATTTTAAGAAATGAATGGTTTTAATCCCAAATCAATGAATTTTTTAACTTAAACAAAATTTTAAGAAACCATGCCACTTTATAAAAATAAATAAAAAATCAATAAAATTGTTTGACCATTGAAAAAACTATGCATGTTCGTGCTATCATATCACTTAGGAACTTGCAATTTTGCAATTATCCAAACGCGAGAATCAAAAATAAGGCAAAGGTCAGGGCTGTTCCCTATATAATTTTAAAACAATACACATAATACTTAGGGGTAACAAAGACAATTTGCATGAAACTTGACCATAGCCTCTATTTTAAACTTCTTCAACACGTAAACCCTTCTTCAAAAATAAATTCCAGCAGACCAAAGATGAAAAATCACATCTCAAAAAAATTAAAATTTGTTCTTAAAGATTTAAAGAAGACACACCTTTTTAATGAGAAAATAAATGCTCAGATATACCCATTTCAAGTCTTCTTCTTAGCTGATAAGGTTTGTCTTTTTTCTTCTTCAGCCTTGAGCCATCATTTCAAGTTTTCTTGCTCATCCAATTTTCTTTTAAACATCTCACAAGACTCACGCATGGCTCTTCCTATCATCATTTTTTTGATACCAGATACTTGTGAAATCGTCAATCTTTCAGCAATTTTGTTGATTGCATAACTTGCTGTTCTTCCTGAATTTTTTGTTACGTTTTTTGTCGATTTTTTTGATTGAATTTCGAGATTATTTTTCAAGTTGACACGTCTTGCATACATGATCTTTATCAATCTTCATTTTTGACATTTCCTTTAATAAATATTTTCTGACCAATTTTTTAATGTATAAAAGCTTGCATGTCGCATTTTTTTTTGTAAAAAATTTTAGATCTTTACCCTTATATAATATATTTTTCCATTTCAACATCTTTTACTCTTTTTTATTATCATAAAAACTGACAAAACTACTTTCATATTTTCAGTTTAGAAAACTTAGTTTTGTCCCACATCATATGCCTAGAGTAGCTGCTATTTATATACCATTTTTCTATCTTGGCTCTCTTTAGGTAAATCTGCAAAAAAATCAAGTATTTATAGGTACTCAACCTTTCTTGGATCCTTCATGGTTAGTTAATATATTTACAAAATTTTTAACAACCCATTTATATTTGGTAGAATTAGCATTTTTCTTATAATAACAGAATTTCAAAATATGTCATTTTCTATAGCAATAAAAATATGTAGCAGAAGTGATAATTACCATTTTATCATATGAGTATTTCTTATACCTTTTCTGGGTGTATTTTCTGTTATAATTTTTTGATGTACTCGTATGAGAATTATGGACAGATTTTGCATTTAGATGTTTAACAGAATTCTCATTGCACACATAAATATGTTTTTCTTTTTCATTGTATTTTTATTGCAAAGCAATAAATTTACCTTCCAAAATAGAATATTCATTTTTCATTTTAATTTCTGTTTCCTTTGCATTTTCTTGTTCCACAAGTAATTCATCATAATTTTTCTTTATCTAAATATAAGTCTTTTTAAGCATAAGATATTTATGATACAAATCTTCAAAGCATTCAAGCATTTTTTTCATATTCATTGCCATTTTCGTTTGAATCAAAATTCGAATTAGAATCACTTACCTCAGAATTTTTTGAATCATTTTTAGGTGAACTTCTGTCATCAGCATCTGAGTTAGAATTTTGATCTTCACGGTCAGAAATTGCCATTAGACCAATATCATCAGAATTTGCAGATTTTAGTTCACTTATGCTTGAATCTTCACTGTCACTCCATGTAGCTTTCATAGCTTTCTTTCTAAACTTTTTCTTCTTTCTTTTTAGATTGGGGCAATTAGATTTGATGTGATAAGGTTTGTTGCATTTGTAGCAAATCATATCTCCACTAGAATTTGATGAATTTCTACTTTATGGTGGGAGAATTTCTGATGCTGCTTTTTGTACAATTTTTTTGCCATTTCTGTACATCTTTTTGAACTTCTTTGTAATTAAAGCCATCTCATCATCACCTGTAGAATAATCACCTCCAAATTCTGCTTTAAGAGCAACAACTTTCAATTTTTTATCTTTTTCTTTTTCTGCATCTTGAAACTTAATGTAAAGCTCATAAGACATAAGAGATCCGCAAACATTATCAAAATCTAAAGTGCTAAGATCCTTATCTAACATAATTGATGCTTTTGCTTCCCATCTAGGTGTGAGACCTGTAACAAGCTTAGCAATTTTATTTTGTTCATCAAGTTTCTTACCAAGAGTCTTAATTTTATTAGTTAATTTAACATACATGTTGATAACCTTAGAAATTGACTCTTCTGGCTTCATTTTGAATGCTTGATAGTCTACCATGATAACATGAAGTCTGGTGTCTTTAACTTGATTTGTACCTTTATATATAGCTTGTAGCTTATCCTAATTTTTTTTACTGTATCACATCCAAAAACTCTGTTGAATTCATTTATGTGCAGTGAACAAAAAAGTATGGTCATAGCTTTAAAATTTAGCTGCACTTTTCTCTTTTCAGCTTCTGTAAACTCTTTTCTGGTCTTAGGAACAGTAGCAAATTCTGAAGCTCCTACCTCATTAGAAATCTTTCGTGGATGCTCATATCCATCTTCAATAATATTCCAACAATTCATATTTTGAGATTGGATAAAGTGCCTCATGACAACCTTCCAAAAAGGATAATTTTCACCGCTGAACATAGGAGGACGATGGACAGAATGTCTCTCTTTGAATGGAGTAGCAATTGGAGAACTATTTGATTCGACCATTTTTACGATTACTCAAGGTGGTTAAACCTTAGGGAATAGGGAACCGCTCTGATACCAAATGTAGATCCCGAAAGACAATCAAGAAGGGGGGGTGAATTAGGTGTCTTGAAATTTTTTGGCCAAATTTTTAAAGGAACATAATTGTATGCAATTGCAGATTTCTAATAGCTTTTCTAACAAAGAATGTAAAAAAATGCAAGATAACAATAATAATAGATTTTGCAAGTTCATTTTAAACTTCAAATATATTTCTGAAAAAGTATGTTAAATTTATTGTGAATGTTTCAGAAATTCGTTTTACAGAAATTTGAAAACACAAATTTCAAGAATATAAAATAGAATTGTAGAAGATAGAAAATAGAGCAGAAAAGTAAAATACACACAGAATTCATAGTGGTTTAGCCAACCTGCCTACCTCCACTCCTCAAGAATCACTCTTGAGCTTGTCTCTCCACTTTTAACTCTTTTAAGGGCAAAAGTTCAAGCCAATATATAATCCTATATATATCTACCCATAATCTTTTTCCCAAAGTAAAAGATTAAAACACTTACTAGAATTTCTCTTAGGTTCTAGCCAACCCAACTCACAATCTTTCACAATAAAAATTTCTCACAAATAATTACAATACAAGCTATAATCAATTGAGGATGATATATAAAGATGAAGTACAAAGATGGAAAGTGAGATTTAAAACAAGTAAGCTTTCTCTTAAGAGTTAGAAAATCTTTTCAATATTTTCTCTAACCTTATAAATGATCTAACAACATATATTTATACCCAAACACTTGGTTTGAAGTGAGAAAACACAAAACTAGCCGTTTATAACTGTTAGAGAATAGAATAGAAAAATTTGTCTCTAACTAGCTGTTATCTAGCCTTTATTTTGTCCTGTAGTGCAAAACAGATTTTCAATCAGAAAGTTGTCCAGATTTCTAATGATACAAATTCTGACTAACCATTTTCTAAAATATTTTCTGAAAGAAACCAGTTTTAACTAAAAATAGGATTTATGACTTAAAAACATTTTTATACAATTTTATAACTTAAAGAATATATGCATGAGAGATAAATTGATCCTCAAATTGATCTTACAATTTAATATCCTAATTTTCTATATACTAAGATATTTCTTCAACTTGATTTTCATGAATCCATTCCACAATCTTTATTTTTGATAATTGCATCAGAAAGATATATAGAAATACCTGCAACACATACTTAGAACAAATTTCTTAATAGAGTTTATTTAAGGTTTGATTATCATCAAAATTTGGATATGACCTTGAGCCAACAAACAATAAACACCAGATGATGGATGATTGGATTAGGCAAGTATTTCTCAGCTCTGCTTCGATCAAAATATAAAAGCGGCCTTCAATTCTTTCAATGGAAAATAGCATTTTTCATTTGATTTATTTAAGTTATTTTATAAGCTGTCTTTATAAGAGTATATCAAGTAAAGATACCTTTGACATTTTTCTGTCTTCATTTTCTTCCTCATTGTCTTTGTACAACACCTGTAAGTTGCAACAAGAGAATTAGTCTATCTTGTTGGCCAGGTTAAAGGTTGTTCACTTTTATTCTTCTATCAACAATATCAAGTGGCTAGGTTCAATCCAAAAATCCCTTTTATCGTGTAGAAGAAATTGTTAATCAAAAACATTGTTTCAGTTACAAGACTGAAGAAAGCTAGTTAGCTTGGTGACTAATAGATTTTTGAACAATGCCTTTAGGTTTCTTGAATTGTTTCACCCATTTCTAAACAAAATTGGAGCTTTGCATAATTGCTGCTTAAATTATATCAAATATCAAACTTGATATTGATTTAGAAATTGAGATGTTTTCAAAGTTGATATAGTTGTGTTCTTTTGGCACACACCGGAAACAAAGGAAACTAGCAGCAAACCAACTATGCCAAAACTATTTTTTCCCCTCTCTGTGATACTAAGAAAAAGGGCACATATATCTTAGTTGGTTTCTGCAAAGTAAACTAGAATCTCAAGTCAATTATATAATTTATGTAGTTTCTTTCATTGAAATCAATATGCTGTATTTTTTTGACTAAAATACAGTGTATTTACTTATATACATAAATAAAAAGAGTTTATTTTCTTTTTGATGAAACTCAATATATTGTATTTTGTTTTATTTTTTTACTAAAATATAGTGTATTTACTTTTTGTACATAAATAAATACAGTATATTTTCTTTTTTCAGAAACTCAATACACTGTATTTTCTTTTTTTTTGACTAAAATACACTGTATTTACTTTTTGTGCATAAATAAATATAGTGTATTTTCTTTTTGATGAAACTCAATACACTGTATTTTCTTTTTTTTAACTAAAATATAATCTATTTACTTTTTATACATAAATAAATACATTATATTTTCTTTTTGACGAAACTCAATACACTGTATTTTTTTGACTAAAACAAAGTATATTTACTTTTGTACATAAATAAATACAGTGTATTTTCTTTTTGAAGAAACTCGATACACTATATTTTTTTTTAATAAAATACAATAGTGTATTTACTTTTGTACATAAATATATACAATGTATATTCTTTTGGACAAAACTCAATACACTGTATTTTCTTGTCTTTTTGACTAAAATACAGTGTATTTTCTTTTTGACGAAACTCAATACAATGTATTTTCTTTTCTTATTGACTAAAATACAGTGTATTTACTTTTTGCACATAAATAAATACAGGGTATATTTTTTTTACGAAACTTAATACACTATATTTTCTTTTCTTTTGACTAAAATACAGTATATTTATTTTTTGTGTATAAATAAAATACGGTGTATTTTCTACCAATTATTCCTCGTCGTAAAACTATTATTGAATCCACTTAATCTCAAAAAAAAAAAATAAATAAAATACTGTGTATTTTCTACCAATTCTTCCTCGTCGAAAAACTATTACTTAATCCTTTTGACAAGGGTGAAGACTTTTTAATAAATAAAGATGCCATCCCATCTGAAGTTATCTTACTTTCTTTGTTTCTTCTTTTAAACCACGTAATTTTTCATTTACGTCTTTTTGTTTTGCTTTTTTTTTTTTTTGGTTTTCCTCTGTTTGTTTAAATTATGTGCTTTGATTTGTGATTTACATGGAGTAGTGTTAGTGCTCCTAGATATCGGATGTTCCCGATGGAGACAGATTTGAATACGCTTCCGGTTGTTTCCAACTTGCTGGAGAAGGTTCTTTCTATTGCTGCTGTATAGTCTAGGACTGGCGGAGGTATGCTTACTCTGAACTCTCTATTTTTATTTATTGGTCAAGGTTAAGAAATATGAATTGTATTTGTGTGGATTTTTTGTTCAAATACAGTTAATTCCACCAGGAATCCTTTCTTATTTTCTGGTTCGAAAGTTGCAAATGGATATGCTAAAATGCTTGTGACTTCTGTTGGAATGAACATTGCATGGGGAGAAATGATGAGCTTCCTTGCTCGTGACTCGAATGAAAGAACACCATTCCAAGCTTGACTCAACAAACTAACTTCTTCAATTGGGAAGGTTGGCTTTTCTGTTGCTTTTCTAGTTCTTTTAGTCATGCTAATTCGCTATTTCACCGGAAATACAAAAGATGAGAATGGAATGACCGAATACAAAGGCAGCAAAACAGTGATGATGGGGCATTTAAGAAGGAGAGTGAGAGACAAGGTAGATGGAGTATATTTGAAAGTGGAATTTAAAAAATGGTAATTATTAAATAAAAAATTTAAAAAATAGTATTTAAGATAGATGAAAAATAGAATAGTCTAAATATGAAATACGTTTTCTTTTTTGTGGCAGTTGTGAAAAAACCCCTGGAAATTAACTTATAGCTGGGGCTCTCAGTTCGGGTAATATTATTATTTGCAAACCATTATAATTGGGAACACGTTCATGATTTTCCAGCTTCTATTATTGTTTTTGATGCAAATTCTTGGTTTCGCAATGATATTAAGGGACACTAATTTGGATGTATTGAGCAAGTCTAGGGTTAGAATTTCTTTCTATTCCATTTGTTTTGTTTCTCTTTTACTGCTTTAATAACATCTGAGTTTCAAATAAATAAATATTTGGATTTTAATTTGATCTATTAAGTGTACCGGATAATGCAATATGCACTATAACTATCAGGCAAAAGAGTTCATAAAACACTTCTCTTTCATTTTTAAATAACTCAGTGTATAAACTAACTCTCCAACTTGTACACTCTTACCAAACTGCCAATTCTATTTAACTTTATTCCAATTTAACTCTTAAATTTGTCAAAATAATTATATTTAACACATTTGTAGTAACATGGTATTGTTAAATTGACTAAATTGAGAGGAAAGATTACACAAAATTTACGACCTATAGTTCTATCACTAAAAGTAAATTATGGGTCACTTAATGTCTGATAGATTTGGTCTCCCATTTGTTGTTTTAGCATTTACAATGAACTTATTCTTCCGAATATATATATATATATATATTTATAAACTTCTGTACTTTTGCAACTTTTAAAAATGTAAAAAAAATTTCTAAAAAAAAAGTAAAAAAATAATACTAGCGAGAGTTCTTCCATCGCGCGTCGGTAATATAGAAAATTATTTCTCCTTAAAAGAACAATCATACTTAAATTATAGTTTTCACATGGGTAATAAGATATTCTGGATGCCATATGATTATATCGACTTAATCTATATCTATATGTACTTAGAAATAATATTTGGTTATTATTATTTAATAGATTTTCTGGTTCAGAATCCAGAAAAGAGGGACAAATCTGTTACTATATAAAAATCCTCATCTTCTAGCTGTCACCTTTTATTAGTTGGTTGCATCGAACTAATGAATTTGGGAAATATAATCAACCATTAAATTCCAAACTTGATGGGCAGAAGTTAGAATCTCTGAGAAAAACCAAAAAATTAAATAATTAGTATATATGGGGATTGAAACACGTGGATAACCTATCCAATCACGTGATTCTCTCATCAAACGATTCTCCTTAACACCTACACTTATTCCAAGAAAGCTCACTGTCTCATGCACATGGTGATATAGAGATGTTGTAATTAAGCGATCATTTGAGATAATTATATTTAACACATTTGTAGTAACATGGTATTGTTAAATTGACTAAATTGAGAGGAAAGATTACACAAAATTTACGACCTATAGTTCTATCACTAAAAGTAAATTATGGGTTACTTAATGTCTGATAGATTTGGTCTCCCATTTGTTGTTTTAGCATTTACAATGAACTTATTCTTCCGAATATATATATATGTTTTTTATAAACTTCTGTACTTTTGCAACTTTTAAAAATGTAAAAAAATTTTCTCAAAAAAAAAAGTAAAAAAATAATACTAGCGAGAGTTCTTCCATCGCGCGTCGGTAATATATAGAGAGCACAAAAAAAAAAAATAGAAAATTATTTCTCCTTAAAAAAACAATCATACTTAAATTATAGTTTTCACATGGGTAATAAGATATTCTTGATGCCATATGATTATATCGACTTAATCTATATCTATATGTACTTAGAAATAATATTTGGTTATTAATTATTTAATAGATTTTCTGGTTCAGAATCCAGAAAAGAGGGACAAATCTGTTATATAAAAATCCTCATCTTCTAGCTGTCACCTTTTATTAGTTGCTTGCATCGAACTAATGAATTTGGGAAATATAATCAACCATTAAATTCCAAACTTGATGGGCAGAGGTTAGAATCTCTGAGAAAAACCAAAAAATTAAATAATTAGTATGGAAGGCATACTAACCTCCATATATTATGTGATTTCCTAAACAATCCCCAACTCTCTTTCTTTACTTTCCATTTTCCTGATGGAACTTCAGTTCCCTTCTTTCCCAATCTTATTCACCTTCCTGCTCTTCATCTTCACGGTATTACGGATACGCAAGAAATCGACTCAAAATCTACCACCCGGGCCATGGAAGCTGCCTTTAATAGGCAGCATGCACCATTTAATTGGCTCCCTGCCCCATCACCGTCTGAACGACTTAGCTAAAAGATATGGATCTCTTATGCACCTTCAACTAGGCGAACTTACAAACATCGTAATCTCTTCACCTGAAACAGCTAAAGAAGTTATGAGAAAGCATGATATCAGCTTTGCACAGAGGCCTTATCTCTTCGCATTATCTATAGTAAGTTATGGTTTCAAAGACATTGCATTCGCACCCTATGGGGACTACTGGAGACAGATGCGAAAAATTTGCACACTGGAGCTGCTAACCGCAAAACGTGTGGAGTCATTCAGACAAATCAGGGAACAAGAAGTATCAAAATTCATTAGATCCATCTCTTCGAGGGCAGGATCACCTATCAACTTTAGCAGCATGTCGCATTCCTTGACTTACGGCATCGTTTCAAGAACAGCCTTTGGTGAGATATGGCAGGGAGAAGAATTATTTATATCAAGGATCAAGGAATTGGTAGAAGCTGCTGGAGGTTTTAGTCTTGCTGATGCGTATCCTTCAATCAAGCTTTTGCGTTTGATCAGTGGAATAAAGCCTAGGATGGAGCGGCTTCATAAAGGAATAGATAAGATATTCCAAAGCATCATCGACGAACACAGAGCTCGAAAGGCAGCAGGAATCAACAGTGATGAGGGTGAAGCAGAAGATCTTGTAGATGTCCTCCTGAATTTTCAGGATCAAGGAGACCTTGAATTCCCTTTAACAGATGAAAACATAAAAGGAGTCATACTGGTTAGTACATCCCTTCCTCCATGTAAATGAAGCCAAATTTGGCACTAAGTTTAAGTAAATCAGAATCCAGTTATAACCCTAAATCAATTAAGTCTTTAGTCAAATGATAAGTTATAAAATGCAAAACGAAGGTCAGCTATGCGAAATTATTAGAATCTGTTTTTTGAAAAATAAAAATCCATAATCTGCAGGACATGTTCGGTGGTGGTACAGAGACTTCATCCACAACTGTAGAATGGACAATGTCTGAGATGGTAAAAAATCCAAGAGTAATGGAAAAGGCACAAGAAGAGGTGAGGAGGATCTTCAGTAGAGAAGGGAATATTGATGAATCGCGCCTTCATGAACTGAACTACTTGAAGTCGGTGATCAAGGAAGCTCTAAGACTACACCCACCTTTTCCACTGTTACTGCCAAGAGAATGTAGGGAGAACTGTGTGATTAATGGTTACGAGATTCCTGTGAAATCAAAGGTCATTGTGAATGCATGGGCTATAGGAAGGGATCCGAATTACTGGTCCGAAGCTGAAAAATTCTATCCAGAGAGATTCCTAGATTGCTCAATAGATGCCAAAGGTACCAGCTTTGAATATCTACCATTTGGTGCTGGAAGAAGGATGTGTCCAGGAGTAACCTTTGGCATGGCCAATGTTGAGCTTCCATTAGCACAACTGCTATATCATTTTGATTGGAAACTCCCTACAGGTGTGACATCAGAAAATCTTGACATGCTTGAAGTTTTTGGCATTGTAACAAAGAGGAAAAATGATCTCCACCTGATTCCCATTCCATACCTTCCTTCACTGGTCAAGTAAAATCTCAAGGCTCTTTCCAAGTTTGCGTAATATGTCGGACATCAGTGTTTCTGTTGTTATGACAACATATGTTTAATTTTCATATGCAAGTATGCCTAAGTAGTTTTTGTCTCAAAGTAGTTTTTTTTTTAATTTAAATTATTATAGTAGAATATATAAAAAAAATTATTAAACTATTAAATATTTTGATGATGTTATATAAGTATAAAACTAAAAAATTGATATATAAAATGTTATTTTAATTTTATTAAAATGACGATGGAAAAATTTTTTTTTTTCTTAAAAATAACAATTTAAGGGAAAGATGGAAGAATCTCCAAGTATCCACCATTCTCATATGCTTAATAGTTTAAGCAAGGCAACATAACGATTACAGATTGACATAAATGTCACTTGCTACTGGGACATGCAATAACCAAACTATCCATTTTGTAAGTATTATCGTTAAAAACATTATATAATTAATCCTTGAATCGTTATGGTCATCGTAAAGC
Organism: Excoecaria agallocha; assembly: GCA_037975025.1. NCBI lineage: Eukaryota > Viridiplantae > Streptophyta > Magnoliopsida > Malpighiales > Euphorbiaceae > Excoecaria > Excoecaria agallocha. The sequence goes on along the minus strand of CM075808.1, from coordinate 100,555,592 downwards.
ATTTACAGGCCCACTGATAAAGTTTAAAATGTCTTTATCTTATACGATGAAGAGTTGGCAGTTGAAAGGCCGATCGTTTGGATGAACCTGCAAAAGAGAGTGTCCGGTCGGACCCAAGCATTAACACTCCGAAACTTAAATTAGTAACTTCAAAGAGAGTATTCAGAAGGAGAGAGAAAATCTCAGGAGTTCAATACCTGGAGCCATAACACTTTAGACTATTTATAGGAGTTATTTGAAGGGGTACTTGAGTATCTCGGGGGATGATAACCAACAATCAGAGTGGGTGAGTGGCGATGTGACAGAAAGTAGATGGAGAGTATGGGCGCTGGCTTGTGTCAGTAGACTGATAAGATGGGTTGTCCCATCAGTCCGATCGGACACCACGCTTTCTTGTGTTATCTTCCAGCTCACGCTTTGCCTTTTTGCTAGTAGACTTGGGCCATCTCAAATGTTATTGGGCTTTGTTGATAGGGCCTCTAAGAATATTTTTTCTATAGTTATCACTTGTCCCCCCTCTAACGGGTCCGATCGGGAGAGTCGTTTTTCCATTACTTTGGTGGAATTTTTGAAATTTTTGGAGAAGTCCGCTCGATGCGTCTGTTCATTTCAAATAGTTGTCTTATATTTAATGCCGTGCGTGTTTTTAGAATGATGCTTCGTTCCTTACAACCATAGTGATGGGTTGGGAACACATGGTATCTATCTAACGGAGATTTTTGGAGTATTCTGGAAGCTTTTTACCTATAAAAGGGCGAGTTTGAAGCAGATTTTTCTTCACTTTTCAGTGATCCTTAACGAAGTTCTGCCAAAATCTCGTTGTGAACTTAGTAATTCAAGTTTCGAAGAATTTCAGAGTGTTCTGTGAGATTACCCAAGTAAGTAAGCAATCCCTACCTTTGATTTCGTTTTTCATTCGTCGCATATACACCTTTTAGTTCTCCTTCCTCGCCAAAAAATGACTTTAAGCAGCAGTCCACAAATGGATAGAAGTTTCTTGGAGGATTTCAGGAATCGCAAGCCGCTTGCTCAGCCCTCGCGATTGACAGAAGTAGAGGTGGCAGAGATTCCTTCTCGATACCACCTTTCAGCTAAAGTGTCAGTGATGGCCTGTCCTACTTCCATGGCCATTACGGAGGGACCCTTTGGCCATGAAAGGAATGAATGGTTTACTTGCCCTTTATAGAGCTTGGATGCAGGCCCGAGGCTTCCCTTCGGTGCATTTGAGTCGGCATTGCTTAGGGGTTATGGAATTGCCCCTAACCAATTAACTCCGAATGGATAGAGGATGATATCTTGCTTCAAGATTTTGTGCAAGTCAGAGTTGGTGGCCCCCACTTTGGATCTTTTTACACATTTTTTTTATATTTTTGATCGGACTGAGGCGTTAGAATATTGCTTTACCAGCCGGCAGCATCGAAAGCTTTTTGATGTCCCATCTTCCATGAAACACTTCAGGGAGAGATACTTTTTAGTGGAGATGGCCGGCGGCTTCGGAGTACCATTAGTTCGATCGAAGGAGGCTACCGTTTTGAACGATCATGCTGTCGGTCAGTCGATGAATGAAGCCGACATTAAAAAATTACTGGAAGCCGTGGAGAAAAATGGTGGGCCTTACGACTCCGATTACCTCCTGGGAACTCTGTCCGAGCCTGCAAGCTCTAATGATGTCATGAGCACAGAACGTGAGCATTAGTATTGAAATATGGAAAGGGATGCCTTCTTTTGTTGATTCGTGTGTTATGTGTGCATTTATTCAATAAAGAATTTTAAATGAGATACTTATCTTTGTTTTGTTTGTACAATGCAGCTGTGAACGAGATGGCCAGAAGAGAGGAGGCTGCACGACAACTAGCTGATCAGGCAAAGGCTAAAAGGGAGGCCGATCGATTGGCTAAGGAGGAAAGGAGAGCGAAGAAAAGGAACATTCTGCCTGCCTCTGAGATTTAGGCTTCCAAAACTGCAGCTAGCGTTCCTACTATTGGAACAACAATTGCCTCTTCTGCCATGGCGGTTGTTGTTCCTACGACCCATCATTCATTAACCATTTCGGGCCTAATATTTCCCCCTCAAATTATAGTAGAACGGTGTCCTCTCAGGCGCTGGTGACTAAGAGATGAGTCTAATGGGGAAGGGTCGCAACCGTCCTCCATTACCCGGCCGTCTTCTCAGCAAGCGGGCTCACTAGCAAATGAGGCGGTGCGTATTGAAGAGGCAGCGAAGAAGAAGGTTGCCGAGACTATAGCCGCTGCTAATGCCCAAACTGCTGTAAAGGGCAAGGAGGTAGCTCAAGATGAGCCAGGCTGTCGGTCTTTAGGGAGAACTCAGGGGGATCGGGTTCCGTCCTTTGAAGACATTTTGAAAGAGCGATTTGGCAACAACTGCTCCGTGACCAACAGGGATGTGCTAGCCTTTGTTTGCCAAGGTCTCGCTCAGGAAGATGATTTTAAAGTGATGACGGAGCTCGGTTTCCTCTCTCGGGAGTACGAATTATTTCAACAGTAGAACCTGGAGGTAATACTTACGTCTTTCACTTTTATCTCTATTTCTCTTTTCTCCTTCATCCTTTTTGATTTACTCCTCCACTCCCTTTCTATAGCTAATAAAAGGGGACTTCGTATACATGGAATGGTGGCCTATGCTCGATCGAAGTGGGAGGATGTCGCCCGACAAAGAAAAGAGGCTGAGACCGCAAGCGCCGTGGCGAAGAAGGAAGCTGAACTCTTAAAGTCAGAGGTTGAGGAGCTAAAAAGGGAGAAGGCCCAATTGGCTCAGGATCTTAAGTCCCGAAAAAGTGAGGTGGACCACCTAAAGGGGATGTGGCGTGCCTCACTGCTGACACCGCCCTGTGCAAGAAGTATGAGGAGGAGTTGGACAGGCTAAGGGGTGAGTGCTCCTAACTGAAAAATGACTACCTCAGAGCCAATGTCGATAAGGAAAAGGCGCTCGTGGACAGAGACAGTGCTCTATCAGGGCACGACCTCCTCCTGGTAGAAAAGAACTCCATGGAGACGGGCTTGATGGAAAAAGAAGTGACTTAGACTGAGAATTTGATAAGATCGCTGGTCGCTAAAGAGGAGGAGGTCCTTGATAAGTTGGGCGAGGCTTAAGGGAAATTTCTGACTCGATTGATTTATGCAGCCAAGCAGTGGTTTCCTGAAGCTGACTTCAATTGGATAGAGGATGCAGGAGCTCTTCCCGATCCTTTTTCTAGTGATGATGATGAGGAAGAGGAGCCCTGTCTGGTCGGAGAGGCTGGAGGTAATTTACCAACTGAATTTGAAGTCATTCCTCATCCCACTACAGAGCCCGAGGTCCCTTTGCCATTGGAGCTAGAACCCCTTACATTTTCGTCGGCAGAGCCAGCAAATGATCAAACTGCTAGGGATCGGTAGGAGATCTTGTCTCGGAGTTGAAAGGCCGATCGTTTGGATGAACCTGCAAAAGGGAGTGCCCGGTTGGACCCAGGCATTAACACTCCAAAGCTTAAATTAGTAACTTCAAAGAGAGTATTCAGAAGGAAAGAAAAAGTCTCAGGAGTTCAATACCTGGAGCCATCACACTTTACGCTATTTATAGGAGTTATTTGAAGGGGTACTTGAGTACCTCGGGGGGTGATAACCGGTAATCAAAGTGGGTGAGCAGCGATATGCAGGAAGTTGATGGAGAGTATGGGCGCTGGCTTGTGTCAGTGGACTGAAAAGATGGGCTGTCCCATCAGTCCGATCGGACACCACGCTTTCTTGTGTTATCTTCCAGCTCACACTTTGCCTTTTTGCTAGTGGACTTGGGCCATCTCAATGTTATTGGGCTTTGTTGATAGGACCTCTAAGAATGTTTTTTCTATATTTATCACTTGTCCCCCCTCTAACGGTCCGATCGGGCGAGTTGTTTTTCCATTATTTTGGTGGAATTTTTGAAATTTTTGGAGAAGTCCGCTCGATGCGTATGTTCATTTCGAACAGCTGTCTTATATTTAATGTCGCGCGTGTTTTTAGAATGATGCTTCATTCCTTACAACCGTAGTAATGGATTGGGAACACGTGGTATCTATCTAACGGAGAGGTTTTGGAGCATTCTGAAAACTTTTTACCTATAAAAGGGTGAGTTTGAAGCAGATTTTTCTTCACTTTTCAGTGATCCTTAACGAAGTTCTGCCAAAATCTCGTTGTGAACTTAGTACTTCAAGTTTTGGAGAATTTTATAGTGTTCTGCGAGATTACCTAAGTAAGTAAGCAATCCCTACCTTTGATTTCATTTTTCATTCGTCACATATACACATTTTACTTCTCCTTCCTCGCCAAAAAATGACTTCAAGTAGCAGTCCATAAATAGATAGAAGTTTCTTGGAGGATTTTAGGAATCGCAAGCCGCTTGCTCAGCCCTCGCGATTGACAGAAGCAGAGGTGGCGGAGATTCCTTTTCGATACCACCTTTTGGCTGAAGTGTCAGTGATGGCCTGTCCTGCTTCCATGGCCATTACGGAGGGACCATTTGGCCATGAAAGGAATGAATGGTTTACTTGCCCTTTATGGAGCTTGGATGCAGGCCTGAGGCTTCCCTTCGGTGCATTTGAGTCGGCATTGCTTAGAGGTTATGGAATTGCTCCTAACCAATTAACTCCGAATGGATAGAGGATGATATCTTGCTTCAAGATTTTGCGTAAGTCAGAGTTGGTGGCCCCCACTTTGGATCTTTTTACGCACTTTTTTTATATTTTCGATCGGACTGAGGCGTTAGAATATTGCTTTACCAGCCGGCGGCATCGAAAGCTTTTTGATGTCCCATCTTTCATGAAACACTTCAGGGAGAGATACTTTTTAGTGGAGATGGCCGACGGCTTCGGAGTACCATTAGTTCGATCAAAGGAGGCTACCGTTTTGAACGATCATGCTGTCGGTCTGTCGATGAATGAAGCCAACATTAAAAAATTACTGGAAGCCGTGGAGAGAAATGGTGGGCCTTACGACTCCGATTACCTCCTGGGAACTCTATCCGAGCCTGCAAGCTCCAATGCTGTCATGAGCACAGAACGTGAGCATTAATATTGAAATATGGAAAATGATGCTTGCTTTTGTTGATTCATGTGTTATGTGTGCATTTATTCAATAAAGAATTTTAAATGAGATACTTATCTTTGTTTTGTTTGTACGATACAGCTGTGAACGAGATGGCCATAAGAGAGGAGGTTGCACGACAACTAGCCGATCTGGCAAAGGCTAAAAGGGAGGCCAATCGATTGGCTAAAGAGGAAAGGAGAGTGAAGAAAAGGAACATTCTACTTGCCTCTGAGATTTAGGCTTCCAAAAGTGCAGCTAGCGTTCCTACTGTTGGAACAACAATTGCCTCTTCTGCCATGGCGGTTGTTGTTTTTACGACCCATCATTCCTTAACCATTTCGGGCCCAATATTTCCCCCTCAAATTGCAGTAGAACAGTATCCTCTCAGGCGCTGGTGACTAAGAGATGAGTCTGACAGGAAAGGGTCGCAACCGTCCTCCATTACCCGGCCGTCTTCTTAGCAAGCGGGCTTACTAGCAAATGAGGCGGCGTGTATTGAAGAGGCAATGAAAAAGAAGGTTGCCGAGACTATAGCCACTGCTGATGCCCAAACTACTGCAAAGGGCAAGGGGGTAGCTTAAGACGAGCCAGGCTATCGATCTTCAGGGAGAACTCAGGGGGATCGGGCTCCGTCCTTTGAAGACATTTTGAAAGAGCTATTTGGTAACGACTAGTCCGTGACCAATAGGGATGTGCTAGCCTTTGTTTGCCAAGGTCTCGCTCAGGAAGATGATTTTAAAGTGATGACGGAGCTCGATTTCCTCTCCCGGGAGTACGAATTATTTCAACAATAGAACCTGGAGGTAATATTTACGTCTTTCACTTTTATCTCTATTTCTCTTTTCTCCTTCATCCTTTTTGATTTACTCCTCCACTCCCTTTCTATAACTGATAAAAGGGGACTTCGTATACATGGAATGGTGTCCTATGCCCGATCGAAGTGGGAGGATGCCGCCCGACAAAGAAAAGAGGCTGAGATCGCCAGCGCCATGGTGAAGAAGGAAGCTGCGCTCTTAAAGTCAGAGGTGGAGGAGCTAAAAAGGGAAAAGGCCCAATTGGCTCAGGATCTTAAGTCCCGGCAAAGCAAGGTGGACCACGTAAAGGGGATGTGGCGTGCCTCACTGCTGACACCGCCCTGTGCAAGAAGTATGAGGAGGAGTTGGATAGACTAAGGGGCGAGTGCTCCTAACTGAAAAACGATTACCTCAGAGCCAATGTCGACAAGGACAAGGCGCTCGCAGACAGAGACAGGGCTCTATCAGGGCACGACTTCCTCCTGGCAGAAAAGAACTTCATGGAGACAGCCTTGATGGAAAAAGAAGCGACTTGGATTGAGAATTTGACAAGAGCGCTGGCCACTAAAGAGAAGGATGTCCTTGATAAGTTGGGTGAGGCTCAAGGGAAATTGTTGACTCGGCTGATTTATGTGGCCAAGCAGCGATTTCCTGAAGCTGACCTTGATTGGATGGAGGATGCAGGAGCTCTTCCCGATCCTTTTTCTAGTGATGATGATGAGGAGGAGGAGCCCTGTCTGGTTGGAGAGGCTGGAGGGAATTTACCAACTGAATTCGAAGTCATTCCTCATCCCACTCTAGAGCCTGAGGTCCCTTTGCCATTGGAGCAAATCGGTAGGAGATCTTGTCTCGCAGTTGAAAGGCCGATCATTTGGATGAACCTGCAAAAGGGAGTGCTCGGTCAGACCCAGGCGTTAACACTCCGAAGCTTAAATTAGTAACTTCAAAGAGAGTATTAAGAAGGAGAGAGAAAGTCTCAGGAGTTTAATACCTGGAGCCATCACACTTTAGGCTATTTATAGGAGTTATTTGAAGGGATACTTAAGTACCTCGGGGGGTGATAACCGGCAATCAGAGTGGGTGAGCGGCTATGTGACAGGAAGTAGATGGAGAATATGGGCGCTGGCTTGTGTCAGTGGACTGATAAGATGGGCTGTTCCATCAGTCCAATTGGACACCACACTTTTTTGTATTATCTTCCAGCTCACACTTTGCCTTTTTGCTAGTGGACTTGGGCCGTCTCAAATGTTATTGGGCTTTGTTGATAGGACCTCTAAGAATGTTTTTTCTATAGTTATCACTTGTCCCCCCTCTAACGGGTCCAATCAGACGAGTCGTTTTTCCATTACTTTGGTGGGATTTTTGAAATTTTTGGAGAAGTCCGCTCGATGCGTCTATTCATTTCGAACAATTATATTTAATGCCACGCGTGTTTTTAGAATGACGCTTCGTTCCTTATAACCGTAGTGATGGGTTGGGAACACGTGGTATCTATCTAACGGAGAGGTTTTAGAGCATTCTGGAAGCTTTTTACCTATAAAAGGGCGAGTTTGAAGCAGATTTTTCTTCACTTTTCAGTGATCCTTAACGAAGTTCTGCCAAAATCTCGTTGTGAACTTAGTACTTCAAGTTTCAGAGAATTTCAGAGTGTTCTGCGAGATTACCCAAGTAAGTAAGCAATCCCTACCTTTGATTTCGTTTTTCATTTGTCGCATATACACCTTTTACTTCTCCTTTCTTGCCAAAAAATGACTTCAAGTAGCAGTCCACAAATAGATAGAAGTTTCTTGGAGGATTTCAGGAATCGCAAGCCGCTTGCTCAGCCCTCGCGATTGACAGAAGCAGAGGTGGCGGAGATTCCTTCTCGATACCACCTTTCGACTGAAGTGTCAGTGATGACCTGTCCTACTTCCATGGCCATTACGGAGGGACTCTTTGGCCATGAAAGGAATGAATGGTTTACTTGCCCTTTATGGAGCTTGCATGCAAACCTGAGGCTTTCTTTTGGTGCATTTAAGTCGGCATTGCTTAGGGGTTATAGAATTGCCTCTAACCAATCAGAGTGGGTTAGCGGCGATGTGACAGGAAATTGATGGAGAGTATGGACGCTGGCTTGTATCAGTGGACTGATAGGATGTGGGCTGTTTCATCATTCCAATCGGATATCACGCTTTTCTGTGTTATTTTTCATCTCACGTTTTGTCTTTTTGCTAGTTGATTTGGGCTATCTCAAATATTATTGGGCTTTGTTAATAGGTCCTCTAAAAATATTTTTTCTATAGTTATCACGATTAATAACACATTAAAATGATATAAAATCAATTTAATACTTTCTGAATTTTAAAGCTGAATCGATTCAATTTTGTTGAGTCTTTTTTTTAAATCGAATTAATTAAATTAAAAATTAAATAAATCAAATTGCTCCCGGTCAAATTCAATTTTTTTTTTTATTTGGTTTTGCTTAGCGTAGCCAGGCCTAGAAAACGTGATAAGATTTAACTTACACAATAATGCAGCCGGTTGACATTGTTTAATCCGTTTTTAATTAGCAATGATTTTGTTTTTTGTTTGATAATCAGCAATAATATTTGGTTATTAACTATTTAATACATTTTATCGTACTGAATGCAGGAACGAAACAAATCTGTTATATATAAATCCTTATCTTCTAGCTGTCACCCTCTTTTAGTTGCTTGCATCTAACTAATGAATTTGGAAAATATAATCAACCATCAAATTCCAAACTAGGTGACGCGTACAAGTTAGGTTCTATGAGAAAAATAATATTAAATTATTAAGTAGGTTTTTTCTATACATTTTTTTTATGGCAAAACAATTATGTAGGTGCAAGGAAAGAAGTGGATACAGACGGCAATTTAATACCATCTAACCACAAGACAAACCTAACGAATTAGAGATGGAAATCATACCAACGTTGGATCATATCTGATTTCCTGAGCAATCCATTTTCCTGATGGAACTTCAGTTCCCTGCTTTCCCTATCTTTTTCACCTTCCTACTCTTCATCTTCGCTAGGGATGTGCAGAACAGAACTAAACCAAAATAAATTTGATTTATTTGATTTGATTATTTCGATTTTCAGTCCATTCAATTTTAAATCAAAATTAAAAATCAATTTATTCGGTTCGGTTTGATTCTTAAAATTAAAAAATCAAAAAAATTAAACCGACCGAAATTTTATAGATATATATTTTTTTAGTTTTAAAATATCAAAATATACAAGTAAAATGAGTGGTGTGAAATTAAAGAAAGCCCACAAGGTCCCAAGTTCAATTCTGCTAAGGGCCATGTTACGTTCCGGCATATTTCCTTCACTTTTTTTTTTTTTACTTTAATCTTTTTTTTTCTCAATTTTTTTATTTTAATTTTTTTACTTCAAAAGTTTTGTTTAAAAAAATAAAAATATTTTATTTTTTTACTTTAATATTTTTTTCTCAATTTTTTTTATTTTAATTTTTTTACTTCAAAAGTTTTGTTTTAAAAAAATAAAAAGCAATTTAGGTTTAGGAGTAACAATTCAGTCTAAATACATGTGAAAAATAGCAGCTAATTAATAAGTTAATTTGCTAACTGATGAGGTTTTTATACCAATTGTATATTCCGGTAAATTTTAAATTTTTTTTTTGGATAAAATAACTTTTCAAACTAAAATAGATAAATTCAAGTATTTTTGTATAATAATTTTTTTTATGATTTTTTATTGATCATGTGTGAAATTAATCAGAAATTTTACTCAAATTTAATAATAGAAATTTTCTTATTTGATCTGAATAAATGTATTTATATAACTACTAGAAATTAATTTGATGGGCAGCATTATCTAACATAAGTTGATTTGTTTGCTAATATAAAATAAAAAATTCTTAAGACCTAAATTTTAATTTCGATTTCCCTTAACTAGAAATTTAGACAAAAGTTAATTCGTCAGACTGGAGCTTACTAAATTTGCCACAAATCATGTTACTGGATCAAGCTGCCAATTTGAATGTATAGAATAAATTATTTGGGATATATAATAAAAATATATTTTTTAAATAATTTATTGTATATACTCAAATCTAATTTTAAAGCTATAATTACAAAATAATCCATAATTAATGAGATGGCCGTATTGTTATTTAATTTTGATTAGTATTTATTATAGACATAATATAATAAATTTATGTATATTATTTTAATTTTAGTGATTTTAAATGAATTTATTTTGTTGAATATAAATTAATTTAATTTATGGATCCATATAGGTTAAAAGTTCAATAAAAAATAAGCCTATATTGATCCAAAATCGATTGAACCGAACCGATCTAAATTATTTTGATTTGTTCGATTTTTAATTCTGCAAAGTTTGATTTCGATTCGATTTTTATATTTTCTAAAGTTCGATTTTTGATTTAATTGATTCGGTTCAAAACCGAATCGAACCAACTGAATGCTCACCCCTAATCTTCACGGTATCATGGATCTGCAAGAAACCGAAAATCAACAGCTCGACCCAAAATCTACCACCTGGCCCAAGGAAGCTACCTTTAATAGGGAGCATGCACCATCTAATTGGCTCCCTGCCCCATCACCGTCTGAGAGACTTGGCTAAAAGATATGGACCAGTAATGCACATGCAACTAGGTGAACTTGCAAACATCGTGATCTCTTCACCTGAAACAGCTAAAGTAGTTATGAAAACCCTTGATATCACTCAGAGGCCTTTTCTCCTTGCAGCATCGGTAATAAGTTATGATTTCAAAGACATTGCATTCGCGCTCTATGGGGACTACTGGAGGCAGATGCGAAAAACTTGCACTCTGGAGCTGCTAACCGCAAAACGTGTGGACTCATTCAGGCAAATCAGGGAACAAGAAGTATCAAAACTCATTAGATCCATCTCTTCTACCGCAGGATCAACTATCAACTTTACCAGGATGTTGAAATCATTAACTTACAGCATCATTTCAAGAAAAGCCTTTGGTGAGATATGGCAGGGAGAAGAATTATTTATAACAAGGGTCAAGGAATTTGTAGAAGCTGGTGGAGGTTTTAGCCTTGCTGATGCGTATCCTTCTATCAAGCTTTTACACTTGATTAGTGGAATGAAGCCTAGGCTGGAGAGGCTTCATAAAGTAATAGATAAGATACTCCAAAGCATCATCGACGAACACAAAGCTAGGAAGGCAGCAGGAAACAACAGGGCTGATGGTGAAGCAGAAGATCTTGTAGATGTCCTCCTGAAATTTCAGGATCAGGAAGACCTTGAATTCCCTTTAACAGATGACAACTTAAAAGGAGTCATTATGGTTAGTAGATCCCTTCCTTCATGTAACCTAGCTCTTAAGGTTGCAAAAAATTATCCTCTTCACTATAGTAATATTACTGCAGGACATGTTTGCTGCTGGTAGCGATACTTCATCTACAACTGTGGAATGGGCAATGTCTGAGTTGCTGAAAAATCCAAGAGTAATGGAAAAGGCACAAGAAGAGGTGAGAAGGATCTTTGATACAGAAGGGAATATTGATGAATCACGCCTTCATGAACTGAACTACTTGAAGTCGGTGATCAAGGAAGCTTTTGAGACTACACCCACCTTTTCCACTGTTACTGCCAAGAGAATGCAGGGATAACTGTGTGATTAATGGTTACAAGATTCCTGTGAAATCAAAGGTCATTGTGAACGTATGGGCAATAGGAAGGGATCCGAATTACTGGTCCGAAGCTGAAAAATTCTATCCAGAGAGATTCCTGGATTGCTCAATAGATTACAAAGGTACCAACTTTGAATTTCTGCCATTTGGTGCTGGTAGAAGGATGTGCCCAGGAGTGACATTTGGCACGGCCAATGTTGTGTTTCCACTAGCACAACTGCTATATCATTTTGATTGGAAACTCCCCACCGGAGTGACATCAGAAAATCTTGACACGCTTGAAGTTTTTGGCGCTATAACAAAGCGGAAAAACGATCTCCATCTAATTCCCATCCCATACATTCCTCTACTTGTCATGTAAAATCTCAAGGGTCTTTCCAGGTTTGCGTAATATGCCAGCCAATAAGCACATCAGTGTTTCTGTTGTTATGACAACATATGTTTAATTTTCATATGTAAATATGCCTAAGTAGTTTTTGTCTCAAAGCAGGTTTTTTTTAAAAGGTGACTAAGATCATATATTAATATTATTATATATGCTAGTTGTATGTAGTTAAGTTTTATTATTTATCCAATTACCAGACGTAATAGATTATGCATGTTAATTGGGATTCATTTCTATAACAATTGATGTGCTATATTAATTGAATGCTCTAATTTTAATCTAAGAATGTAATATACTATAAAAAAAATCTCATTTTTAGGTAATGCTTGCACAAGGTTTGTTTTTGGCAGTTAGGGTGGGTATGTAATGGTTAATTGCTCCATCAGTAAAATTAATTAACTATTCCATTAACATTAATTTTTTAAAATTATTAACCACTAACCAAATTGTTATATCTGATTAATCAATTTATCGGTTTTGAATTCTTTTTTTTCGGTTAACCTATATTTTTTAATTAACTACTAAAAATTTTTAGAATATAATTATAAAAAAAATTAGGTAAAATTTGATTCAATTTTAAATGTTAAAAGTAAATTAAAATAAAAATTATACAAAACAAAAATAATATCGTAACATAAATTTATGTTCCAGTTTTATCATTCTTCACTTCTTATAATTAATTATTTTAGCAAATTAATAGCTAATATAATAAAATGAATTTGATATTTACTGAAAATTAGTATGTCTAATCTCAAGTCAAAGAAAATTTTTGGACAAAATTAAATGTTAAAACATAGACTCTAAAACATTGAAAAATGTAATTAAATGCTATCAATTAAGATATAAATACCAATATATATAATAAGAAATATTACATATAAATATTAGTCGGTTACTCCATAAAAGTAAAATCTATATAATTAAGAAGAATAATATAATTTAAATATATTTTAAAGTATTATATATATTTTATAGAGAAATAAAAAATTAAGTTATAAAAAATATATTTTAAATATATTTTAAAATATTATCGAATGTAAGTTTATTGATAAAGTCAGATCTTTCCATTGATTGGTATCCGTGGAAGAAAAATTATTTTAAATGGAATATAGATGGGTCATCTCTTGATAAGTCTAGACCCTCAGGTATTGGCGGGGATCTTCTCTTGTTTTACTAGTATTATTGATTCAAATCTAACAGAGTTGCTTGCTGTTGATAAAACATTGCAAATTTCAGGGGAATTTCTGCAAGAGCAGGGTATGAGAGTGGTATTTGAGCATATTCAATTTTTTTTTATTTAGATTTCGTGTATGAAATTGGTCACACATCAAATTAATTAATTTATAACCAACTTGATTTATATATATAATAAAATACAAAAAATATCTCCAACTTGGTTTTATGGCATAGCGAGTTTGAAGATTATTTTGTAAAAAATAAAGAACTTTTAGAATTTGTTTCTAGTTTTAGATACCACATTGAATAAGAGAAACTTAAGGATGTAAGGGATTTTATTATTACAAGAATTATAATTAAGTGACCAATTATGCAAATTATCCGTCTTAAATTGCAGCTTATTTTCATTTTTAACAATAAAATCAATTATTTAATAAATTTTTATTTAGTATTTTTTGTTTTTAGCATTTCATAAGAATATTAATTAATCTAATGCATAGTGCGCAACATATCCGTACATTTTGCACCGAATTATCTCCCATTTGGTATGTATTAATAGTGTATAAAAATAAATAAGTAAAAAAATAAAAGTAAATCGTATAATTTGAAAATATCAATTCCATTGCCTTATTTATACTTATTAGTTTAAGAAATAAAGAGCATTTATTATTATTATTATTATTATCGTTGTTGTTATTTTACATGAATAAAATTTCTTGCCATTCGGACAAAAGTATAGGTATTTTGTGAAATGGTCACGACAAGCCTATTTTAAATGAAATCCTTTCTTTTATTCATTTTTGGGCTCCACATTATTGGACTAAAGCTCAATCCCAACACTCATATCATATCCAAGGCCCATCATCTTATCACAGATGTCGCTTCAATTTTTATCTAAAAATTTTAGTGCCCTTTTTTGTCTTCTTTTCAAATTTTATGATATTATGTTTTTTTTTTTTTTTAAATTACACATGTGGAGTGCAGAGCATGAGATTTAAATTCTAATTAATTGAAAAAATAGAAAAGAGAAAATTACGTAAATTGCCCTCTTTTTAAATTTTAATTTCAACAATACCATACCGATTGTCACAAAATTTCATCACTATATGTTGTTGTATCATACATATATTTTTAACTGATATTATTTAAAAAATGCCCAATTTTTCTCCTTTCTTTGATCTTCAGCATAGTTGGGAATGCAAAACCCATATATGCGTTCTTCTTAATCGCTTCCCTTCACCGCAGGCCACCGTGAGGCCATTTTTCCTTCAGCCACGAGCAACAATTCTTCTATATACGATTATCTAGGGTTTCGTGTTTATCCTCACTCGATGTTCTTCTTCTTCCCTGATCACGATTCACCGGTGATACATTCTTCGATCGGGTAATTGGAAAAGTCACCAAGAATTTCTTGAATCTTCCAAATATTAAGGTAATATAAACTAAAATTTTATATTAAGGTAAAGATCTTTTCGATCGGCTTTCTACTTGTTTGTCTGGTTATTTCTTTAAGGTCTTTAATATTTTCTCAACATGCATCAAAGTCTTATGTAATAGTCATTTTTAAGAACATTATAATGTTTTAGCTCATTAATATGATGAGAAACAGGGATCAATTTTCTTCGTGCTATATTTGATTTATAATTTTTCTTTCTTATCCTGTAGGAGCATGAAGTTATGCAGTGATTCCTATTCCTCAAGTATGATTTTTGCTTCTACACTTTGCTTGCATCGGGTGAGGATGTCAATACTCACCTGAAATAATAATGCCCCTATGATTCTCTGTAATTGAGGATGAGAATACTTGTTTTTATAGTGCTCTCATTTTTATAGTGTTCTTTATCTTGAAAAGGAATATTCTTCAAATGAAAACTCATTTGGTTCAGCACCTGTTCAGCTGACCAATTGCTTATTGCTTTTGTGTCCTTGGATTAGAGGATCGGTACTATTGCCCCTTCTTTGCATCAGTTCTTCTACTGAATATAATATTTAGCTTCAAAGATTGTGCTATTTTAGCTGTTCTTTAGTTAAGAAGCTGGTAGAAGTAATAACTTGATAGATAAATCACTTTATCGTTCACATGAATTTTAAAACTTTCAGTATAAATATTAAGGTAATACAAAATGTTATCCTCTCTGAAATAGCAGGTGTTGGGCTTTACGAATAAAGACGAAGTTGCAGATCTACTTGCAAGTCTTGAGCTTTTTGAAAGTTCTATTCAGGATTTTCACACTCATCTTCATCCTAGCAATAGCAGCTTTGCACTCAAGAAGCAGCAATAGCCTAAGTCCAACATATTCTTAATCAACAGAGTTCAACAAAATCAGCACCGAAGCTTCAGTCCATATCAGCAGCAATTAGCATATTGAGCATCAAGATCCAAATGGCAGAGATCCTGATGATTTATTTTTCCTTTTAAATCAAGCTAAGCATTCTTTTTCTGTATTTGTAGCTCTTTGTATTTTCTTTTGAAGTTAAGCTGAATCAATAAAAGTTCTTTCGATTTCTCTCGTTCTATCATTTCTTCAAGCTCATCAATTCTATCCGATAAATGTATCACATTACCGTACTAATTTGCTTGAATTCTTAGGAAACAAGGAAAAAAAAATACATGCCCCTTATGATACAAAAATATTACAGCCAGAAATAAAAAAAGAAGAAAAATTTTAAAAACAGAGAGAGAGAATTATGCAGAGAATTAAAAAAAAAAATACATGCCCCTTATGATACTGCAATTGCACAGAAATATTCAGCCACAACAACAGAGATGAACAAAGAATATAAGAAAATAAGCAGCTATTGACCCAAAAACAAATTAAAGAATTAATTGAGATATATATCTCTATTTCTTAAAGAGAGCAACCGGCGCTCCATTAATTGTAGTGGTTGCTTGCTAGAGTGATCAAAGTAGCTTGCTGTGGTCATCATCCAGTATTTCTTCTTTAGGAGAAGAGTTGCCCATTGATGATCAGGACTATGAGAGCAGCAGAAGCAGATGGAGGTTGTAAATATCAAAATTTTTGATATATCAAAAATAATAAAAGGTTGTCTTGGCTGTCTTGTTTTCTGAGGCTGTCTTGTTGATTAGGCACTTGAATACAACTCTTAACTACTAGACCATTTCACAAATACAGTAACTTCTACAAGTTTTCACCAAAAAGACCCTGGAAAAATAGAATATAAAGTTGAAAAAAGAATCCTAAAAAAATAATAATGAACAACAAGCATATGATGAGGTCCAGAATATGAACTGTAAAAGAATCTAACTCCATCTTAATTAGGAAGCAGAATCTAAGTTGTTTTGTTTTTCGCAATGCTTTAGGACAAACAAAAATTCTACTGTGATCCATCAGACACATTCTATCTGTTTCACATACTCTTAAGACCAACAGAAAATCAACCATATAAATAAAAGAAGCTGCTGACCTATCCAAGCAGCCATTCACCTAGAACATGTCCAACAGACTAGATATCAATGGCTGTAGTATATCCGATTGCACCAAAAATAAAGTTTAACTTGTATCATTTGCATTAAATCTTTGACCCATCTCTTTGTAGTGTTTGATCAAGAGCTTTTTTTTTCCCCAATGCCATTAACAAATAATATTATGAAAAGAAATATGCTTATCAAAACTCAAGGTTTCTTAATGTTGCTGCCAACTTTCTTGAGTGTCTTCCTAAGACCATTGAGAATTACAGGTTTATTTAAGAAGTTGATATATCAAAAATAATGAATATGTTTTCTTCTCCATTCCATCAAATAAAAACAAAATATTAAGATAATTATATTTTCCTTTGCCAAACAGCCTTGAGATGAAAATTAAATACAGTTTACTAGATTTCATACAAATTAAATACACTATATTAAATTTTATAAAAATTAAAATACAGTGTATTGACTTTTGTATAAAAATAAATACAGTGTATTTTCTTTTGACAAAAATCAATATAATGTATTTTCTTTTCACAAAACATAAAACACCGTATTTTCTTTTGTTTTAACTAAAATACAGTGCATTTACTTTTGTACATAAAATAAATATATTGTATTTTCTTTTGACAAAACTCAATACATTGTATTTTCTTTTTTCTTTTTTACTAAAATACAATATTTTTTCTTTTGATGAAACTCAATACACTATATTTTCTTTCTTTTAACTAAAATACAGTGTATTTACTTTTGTACATATATTAATACAATGTATTTTTTTACGAAACTCAATATACTGTATTTTTTTATTTTGATTAAAATACATTGTATTTACTTTTGTACATATGTAAATATAGTGTATTTCTTTTGACGAAACTCAATACGCTGTATTTTCTTTTTCTTTTGATTAAAATACAGTGTATTTATTTTGTACATAAATAAATACACTGTATTTTTTTTTGACGAAACTTAATACACTATATTTTCTTTTCTTTTGACTAAAATACATTGTATTTTTTTACTAAAATACAGTGTATTTACATTTGTATATAAAATAAATACAATGTATTTTGTATTTATGAAACTCAATATACTGTATTTTTTGACTAAAATACAGTGTATTTGCTTTTGTACATAAATAAATATAGTATATTTTCTTTTGAAGAAACTTAATACACTGTATTTTCTTTTCTTTTGACTAAAATACAGTATGTTTACTTTTGTACATAAATAAATACATTGTATTTTCTTTTGACAAAACTCAATACACTATATTTTCTTTTGCTTTTGACTAAAATACAATGTATTTACTTTTATACATAAATAAATACAATGTATTTTCTTTTGAAAAAACTCAATACAGTGTATTTTCTTTTCTTTTGACTAAAATAAATTGTATTTATTTTTGTAGATAAATAAATACAATGTATTTTATTTTGATGAAACTCAATACACTTTATTTTTTCCTTTTTTAACTAACTAAGATACAAATGGATAAAAAATTTTATAGGGTTGGTCCCTCAGTAGAGGGAAAATGTCCCTCGGTGGAGGTGATAGTCTCAGCATGGGTGAGGAATGGTCCCTCGGTGGGGACTTTTTTAATATTGGTGTATTTTAAAAAAATATTTTGAGAATTGATATGCTTTTCAACTTATTTAGGAAAATAATGTGTTTTTCCATTTTCGCAACCATTCGCTACGGGAATAAAGCTGGGCCCTACTCTCTCTCTCTCTCTCTCGTTGACCCATTACTCCCTCTCTCTCTCTCACCTAACCTCTCACTCTCCCTCTCTTATCCCACTCTCTCACTCTCCTTATACTTCAATTTAAAATTTTAACACTATACTATAATTTTTATTATTTTAATAATATTTAATTATTTATTTTATATTTAAAATGAATATAATAGAATAATTATAAAAATTTTTTCTTTTTAACTGCAGTAATTAATATTTTTAAATTTAAATAAAAAAATAATCAACTAAAACTATGAAATAAAAAATATATTAAAAATCGTTTATACAAAGAAATTAATTGGAGACTGTGAAATTAAATTCAATATTAGTTAATTTCTTCCTAAGTCTCCAATTAAAATTAATTAATTATATACTTATCAAATACTAATACTATATTTATTAATAGAATACTTAATTATGCACTAATATCACATTTGTTAATCAAATATTAATATCACATTTGATTTCATTATCTCCAATTAATTTTTTTTCAAAGTATAAACGATTTTTAATATGTTTTTATATTTCATAATTTTAGTTGATTATTTTTTTATTTAAATTGAAAAATATTAATTATTGTGGTTAAAAAATAAATTTTTTTATAATTATTCTATTATATTCATTTTAAATATAAAATGAATAATTAAATATTATTAAAATAATAAAAATTATAGTTAATAGTATAGTGTTAAAATTTTAAATTGAAGTATAGGGAGAGTGAGAGAGTGGGATAAAAGAGGGAGAGTGAGAGGCTAGGTGAGAGAGAGAAGGGAGGGCATTAATGGGTCAACGAGAGAGAGAGAGAGTGGGGCCCAGCTCTATTTTCGTAGCGAATGGTTGTGGGAATGAAAAAACACACCATTTTTTCAAATAAGTTGAAATGCACACCAATCCTCAAAATATTTTTTTAAAATACACCAATATTAAAAAAGTCCCCCCTCGGTGGAGGAGATTTTTCCTCCATTAAGGAGAAAGCTACTGGGGAGAAAAAAGGCAAGTGTGCCTTGGTAGAGGAGAATCTCCCTCTACCGAAGAGAAAACTATGGGACAAAGTGCAAGGGCTCCCTCAGTGGAGGGGAAATCCCCTATATCTAGGTGATGCTCTTGGGAACTTCAAGGAAAAACTCCAAAATCCAATTTTAACACCTTTTGTTCTCAAATCCTCTAAATTAAACTTCCATATGACCAATTAAATCCACATAAGGTCTTCACACAATTAAGCACATCTAACTCTAATTACTCACCACTTTGAACACTTAACCAAATCTTAATCCAAATCATTAAGACTAAATGGAAAACGTTCATCCCTGTTAATTTGCACTCTAAATTCACTCCATACTTTGAATACAAATAACTCTCTTTTTAATTCATGAATCATCAAACAATGAAAATAAAGAAAACTCACACTTCATCAATGAAAAACAAACTAAAGAAACACACAAACAAATCAAATCAAAATTAAAGAGTTTAGTTTTGAATTTATAAAGTCTTCAGCTAGACTTTGTAGAAATACCTTACATGGCATAGAAAACCAAGGTTGTCTTAGCAACCTCCAATTGAGCAACATGATAAGGCTTCAGTTTAAGGCTATTAACTTTATATTCATAACCATACTTTGGATTCTTAATGGTAACCACTCTGAATTCGTTGCTTGAAATCACTTGATATGGCCCAAACCATCTAGACTTTAGGTTACCTAGAAACAACCTCAATTAACTACTGTAGAGCAAAACCAACATCCTGGGAACAAATTTTTTCGAAGTTAGCTTCTTGTCATGCCAACGCTTCATTTTCTCCTTGTATATGGCAACATTATCATAAGACCATTGTCGAAACTCCTCAAGTTCATTGAGCTGTAAACATCACTTTTCTCCTACACATCTTAGATCAAAATTAAGCAATTTAGTAGCCCAATATGCCTTATGCTCCAATTTGAAAAGCAAATGACACGTTTTTCTAAAAACTAACCTAAACTGAGATATGACTATAGGGGTCTTAAATGAAGTTCTATAGGCCCATATAGCCTCATCTAACCTTTGAGACCAATCTTTTCTATCATTATTAACTATTTTCTCTAAGATTGATTTCAACTCCCTATTTGACACTTCTACTTAACCCATTTACTTGAGGGTGATATGGGGTTATAATTTTATGCCTAACACCAAATTTTCTAAGTATTTAAATTAATGGTTGACAAAATGTTTGCCCCTATCACTAATAATAGCCCTTGGTGCCCTAAACTTAGTAAAAATATTCTTTCTAAGGAATTCAAGCACAACTCGAGCATCACATGTCCTAGTAGCCATTATCTCTCCCTACTTACTAACATAATCAATAACAATTAGGATATATTCAAACCTGAATGAGTTTGGAAATAGCCCCATAAAGTCACTTCCCCAAACATAAAAAAAAATTTTACTTCTAAGACATTATTCATGGGCATATCATCTCGTTTCAATATATTTTCTACACGTTGACACCTATCACATAAAGCTACAAAAGATTTAACATTAGCAAAAAGAGAAGGCCAAAATAAACTTGACTGTAGAATTTTTGTAACTGTGCGATTTGGTCCATAGTGACCTCTAACCTTTTCTCCATAATACAGTCTCATTATGTCTACTTGCTCCTCATTCGGAATGCATCTCCAGAGTACTTAATTGGGACATAGCTTAAACAAGTATGGATCATCCCATAGGTAATGCCTTGCATCCGCTTTTAACTTTTTCTTTTGTTGCCAAGTAAGGTCCTTTGGAAGTTAACCCCCTACAAGAAAATTAGCAATATCAACAAACCAAGAAGTCAAAATTTCACAAGAATATATAACACAAATATGCTCGTTGGGAAATAAATTAGAAATTTTTCTTTTTTCCACATGAGTATGAACCAATCTAGAGAGATGATTGGCTATAAAATTTTTTACTCCCTTCTTGTCTTTTATCTCCATATCAAATTCTTGTAGTAGCAAAACCTATCGTATAAGCCTCAGTTTGGAATCTTTCTTAGCAAAAAAATGGCTAAAAGCCACATGATCCGATCACACTGTGACTTTTATACCGAGGAGATATGGCCTGAATTTTTTAAATGCAAACACTATCGCCAATAACTCCTTCTCCGTTGTAGTATAATTAACTTATGCACCAGTGAATGTGTGACTAGCATAATTGATGATATGAAAAACTCTCTCCTTCCTTTGGCTTAAAATTGCTCCCACTATATAGTCACTAGTATCACACTTAATTTCAAATTATAAACTCTAATCCGATGATGCAATGATGGGTGCTGAGATTAACTTTTTTTTTTTAACAAATTAAAAGCCTGCAAATACTCATCATCAAAGTTAAATGCAATATCTTTAAATAATATATTGGAAAGTGGTTTAGCAATTTTGAAAAATTTCTTAATGAACCAACGGTAAAAACCGGCATGACCAAAAAAACTCCTAATGCCTTTAACACTTGTAAAAAGAGAAAATTTATCTATAACATCCACTTTTGCCTTATTAACCTAAATTCCTCTCTCAGAGATTTTATGCCCTAAAACTATACATTCCCTTGCCATAAAATAATATTTTTTTCAATTAAGGACAAGGTTAGTCTCCTCACACCTTTTCAAAACCAAAGTAAGGTTAGATAAATAACCCTCAAATTCATGCCCATATAATGTTAAATCATCCATGAAAGCTTTCATAAATTTTTCAATTAAATCATGAAAAATGGCCATTATACACCTTTGAAAGGTGGTAAGTGCATTACAAAGACTAAAAGGCATTTTTCTATATGTAAATATGTCATAAAGACATATAAATATGGTCTTTTCTTGGTCTTTCGGGGCTATGGATATTTACATGTACCCCAAATAACCATCTAAAAAATAGTAAAATCTATTTCCTGCCAACCTTTCTAGCATTTGATCAATAAAGGGTAAAGGAAAATAATCCTTTCTTATGGCATTATTTAATCTCTTATAATCTATGCATACTCTCCATCTCATCACTATGCTTGTGAAAATGAGTTTATTTTTCTCATTAGTCACTATAGTCAGACACCCATTTTTTAGGTACATATTAAACTGAACTAATCCAACTATTATCAGAAATAGGATAGATAATACCGGCATCAAGCAATTTAAACACTTTCTTTTTTATAACTTTTTACATTGCTGGGTAAAGTTGCCTTTGAGGTTGTGCCACCGATTTAAAATCGCTATCCATAGGAATCCGATGTGTGCAAAAGCTAGGGCTGATTCCTTTAAGGTTGGATGTCTCCCAACCAAAGGCTCCTTTATGTTTTTTCAATACTTCAATAAGCATTTCTTCCTCCAAACCTATCAAAATAGAAGAAATGATTACTTGTTTTGCATTTTCCTCTAAAAACACATATTTTAAATGCGAAGGAAGGGTTTTAAGTTCAGAATTTATTTCTCCCTTAAAAGAGACCAAATCCTCCTCCTTTATCTTCTTCATCATGCTCTTTCTCTAGCTCTTTTAGCAGCTCCTCCTCTTTCTCTTCTATGTGCTCCTTGCTTTTTGGATGCATAAAACATCCTTGAAGCTCATCTTCTAATAGAATTTCTTTTTGCTTCTCATCTACACATTCTTGAAGACTATCAATGAAATAAATGGATTTTTCAAAGTCAGAAAAAGGGTACTGCATCACTTTGTTGACCTTAAATACCATATCTTCCTTATTGAATCTCAAGGTCACTATTTATCCATGCACATCTATCAAAGCCTTCATCGTGTTTAAGAATGGTCTTCCTACTATTAAAGGTATTTTTCTGTCCTCTTCTATGTCCATTACCATAAAGTCCATCGAAAAAATGAAATTTTCAACTTTCACTAATAAGTCCTCAATTATGCCTTTGGGTCTTTTCATAGACCTATCTACCAATTCTAGTATTATTTGGGTCTTTTTGATGTCTCCCAAATTTAATTTCTTGCAAATAGAATAAGGCATCAAGTTTATACTTACACCCAAATCACATAAAGTATGTCCAGTAAAATTCCTTCCTAATTCACAATGGCAAAGTAAAACTTCCTGGATTTTTTAATTTTTTAGGAATTTTATTCATCAAAATAGTACCATAATTTTTAGATAATTGTATCGTACCTACAACTTCTAGCTTTTTCTTATTAGAACATAGCTCTTTTATGATCTTAACATATTTAGGCATGTGTAATAAAGTTTTAGCAAAAGGTAAATTCACATGCAACTTCTTAAACATATCAAGAAATCTAACTAACTGTTCATTTTGCTTTTCGTTCATAGCTAAAGAATTATAAGGCAATTTATACTCATCAACATTAGAAACAACCAACTTTTCCTTATTTTACCTTAATCAGCAATATTAGGCATTTCATCAATAATATTTAGGTTAGAAATACTTGCCTCCATTGTCGATTCCACCATTGTTGAGGAAATCTTACCTTTTTCAGTCTCTTTTATCTCTTTCTCGCTTCTCAGAGTTATTACCTTTGCTTTCGCCTTTAGGTTTCAGTCCATATTAGATGAGAATGTACCATAAGTTCTATTGGAGAGAGAATTTGTAAGTTGCCTAACTTGACTTTCTAGGTTTCTAATGGAGGCATTCTGATTTCTCATCCAAACATCTTAAGATTTTCATCTAGCATCCTGACTTGTCATAAATGTGGATTATATAGTCATAAAGTTAGCAAATATTTCCTCTAATTTTGGTTTGCTATCTTGAAGGGGTTGAGGTTTTGGTTTAAATTTTGGTGGTTGGTAAGGTGGAGCTTAGTAGGTGGATGGGTAGTATATCGGGGCTTGTCTTAGATAAGGTTGATGAGTGTTAGCATATGGAGCTATATTTTGATGGAAAGGGGCCCTAGGTTGAAGGTTGGATATGAAAGCATTATTCCCTTCTCTCTAAAAAAAAGTTAGGGTGATTTCTCGATCTAGGGTTATGAGTATTACTATAGGAATTTACAACATTTACATCCTCTACTACTACACCTATACTCTCTCTAATCTTATTTTCAAGTGTCATTTGTGTTCCCCTATAGGTATCACATTCTTAAGACCAAGCTAATACATTTTATACCTTTAACACAATCAATTCCTTCTTTAATAACTCCATCTATGTCCTTATCGTTGCAACTTTATCCACACTATATACTCTTTGCTTCTTTTGTGTGGTCATTATATTCACCCATTGAGCTTTATTTATGGCCATTTCATCGAGGAGTAGAAAAGCTTCCTTTGGTATCTTGTTCATAAAACTTCCACCTGAAACTGTATTTAGAAGAGACCTGGTTGCTTGATTTACACATGCATGGAAAAGTATACATTAGTTAGTGCATAGCAATTTCATGATGTGGACAACTTTTTAAAAAGTCTCCTAAATCTCTCCCAAGCCTTATGAAATGGTTTATCATAAAGCGGTTGGAAATTATAAATGTTATTTCTAATAGTGGCTATTTTGGTTGGTGAAAAAAATTAGACTAGGAACTTCTCTTTCATTTGCTCCTATGATCTTATAGACTGGCTCGATAACATTTGAAACTAATCCTTTGCCTTACTAATGAGAGTAAATGAAACAATTTTAGTCTAATAGCATTCATCGACACATTTGGAATTTGCACTATGTTGCTCATCTCTAGAAAAATGTCCAAATATTGAGCTGGATCTTCAATCTCTAATCCTGAGAATTGATTCTTCTAGTCCATGGTAATAGTAGTAGGTTTCAGCTCAAAGTGATTGTTTTATGGTAGCATGATAATCCTGTACTCTTCATTCCACCTAGGAGTGACATAGTCCCTTATGGTTCTCTGTCTCATCCCATTCCCTTGGGTTTGATTTTTGATAACTTGCCCTTCGAGCATGGGTAGTGGATTATTGAGAAGAGGTTTATCATATGGCTTTTCCAGTGGGTTCATGTTGTTTCTTTATTGTCTCATGATTTTACGTAACATCTTCTCAATCTCAGGGTCAATAGGTAAAATCGGGTCATCTCTTACCATGCACTATTGACACCTACAAAGAATAAAAGAATAAAATGAATAAATCAATAAAGAATAGAAAGAAAAGAAGAGTAACAGATAAAATTCACTTAAAATCTAGAATAAACACCAATCCCCGACAACGGTACCAAAAACTTAACCTATTTTTAGCAAGTGTACTAGATCAATTAAGTAACATAGGAAAATAAGATTAAGACCCTTAATTATCGTACCCTAAAGATTGTGTATTTCATATTTTACAATGAGCAATATATGAAAGAATTCCTAAGTTTTAAAATGATGAAGAATTAACTAAATCAAAAGCAATAACTAAAAACATAGAGTAATGAAACTAAAGTAAGTAATCATAAACTTAAAGCAAAACAAGATATAAAAAGATAATAACATTCAATATTAAAAGGCATTTCTGCTAAAGAAACTGTTCACCTTAACTTCTATTATAATGACTCGATTAAAAATAACATAAGTGATTATGAAAAGCCAATTTAAAACTTAGATATCTTATTTAGAATATCATTTTAAGTATTAAATCCTTATATTATGAACAATCTAATACTTTACATAACAGTCCGGTTTATAAATTCCTAAACTTTCATTAGATCCTTTTTCGAGAGATCCAACTCCAACCTATTCCTAATTCAACATTCTTAGTCTTAATTTTACTATTTGCTAACACATTATTGCCTCAATTCTCAAATGTAATCATGCATCAATACAAGTAAATTAAATTAAGAACATGCAAATTATAAGTTATAGATTAAATTAACAATCAACCATTTATTCAATAGATCAAATATTAAATCAACATAACTTAAGATAAGAATCAACCTAAGAATTAATAAATAACACACTTGCATCTAAAATTAAGCTCAAATTAAAGTCATTACAATAAAATAATGAGGGTTCAAGTTTCCTTCAGCAAAAGTAAAGAAAACTGCTCATTGTTCATCTTAAAAAAAATTGAAAACTAAAATAAAAGATTACAATACATAAAGTATTTAGCTTCTCTTGATGTCCTCACAGAACATCCAAAGTTGTAGCTTCAAACCCTAAGTAAATTGCATCTTGAAACTAGGTCTAAAACACTTAGGAAAATTCATCTCCCTTTAATTCTAGTGTTTCTCTTGCTTTTATACCTTGGAGTGAAAAAACTAGCTGCCAATTAACTTCCTAATCTAGAAAAAATTAGAGTTTCATCCTTGCTGGATGACTTGCCTCGATAGAGGGAAAAAGCTCCTCCACCGAGGTGAATTACTCCTCTGCCTATGTTTGCCTTGCCTCGATATAGGGATAATTCTCCTCTACCGAGGAAGCCTTCTCTGTAGGCTTGCTCCTTATATCTTACTCGATAGAGGAGAATTTCTCCTCCATCGAGGAATATGCTACTAGACTATGATGTGTCTTTCTCTTCAAAATCCTAAGTTGAGCTAAGTTTCTCCTTTCTCCAAAGAACTTTCTTCTTTCTTTAATTAAACCCTTAATAAACACCAAAATGAGATTAAGACCATATAATTAGAGATTTATGAAATTAACTATAAAATTAACTAAATTAAAACTAAAATAACATCCTAAACACCTAAAAGCACACTAATAATATAGATCATAGTTTAAAACTATTAAAAAGGTGTCAAGGAGACTTACTAGCCCGAGTCTAGTTCTAATTGGTATATAAAATTATGATCCATCGGTCATTATACTTGTGATGAGCTAGACCTAATAGCAGGGACCATGCTTGCATAGCCCTAAAGTTTCATTACCTGACTACAACCCATGTAATGACAATAACTACTTCCTTTAGGCTATATAATAATAACAATTCTCACTTGTTGTGTAGGCTCTTATGTATTGAACAAACTAAAACAAATTAGAAGGGTACCAATCAAAGGCTGCCATCCCTCGATGGATCTAACCCAATTTCCCTAAATTATTCAAATACAAAATGGCCACAAATCATGCGCCTATGCTTTCAATTAAAAAAGTTATGCTGCTAGTTTTTCACTGTGCACCATAAGCATCCATCGAGTTTTTTGTTGGCCTATGGACCAAGACTACCTAGGAAAAAGGCCGCACACCTCCTATATGGGAGTAATAAGGTTGGAAGACTATGTCTTGCTTATATGTGGTTGTGATTGATGTTTAAAGAGCATATTCATCGCATTCATGCATCATATATATACTATGCTCATGCATTATCATCATACATCATCTCTGACACTTGACTTTTGTTGCCATCATAGATTTATTTAGGTGGTCCTGAGGGTTAAATGGTTGCCTTGTCCAGAGATTTATATTTGAGCTACCGAAGCTGAGATTATAGTAAGTTCAAATTTAGAGTCTAAGATTAGTTCAGAGTTTGGTTTAACTGGGCTTTCAGAAAGTAATCAAGAGACTATTTTAGAGATGATTGATGAGATACCACCAATCGAGATTGAGAGGAGTACAAACAACGTGATAAAAAGAATGAAGTAGCATGAGATGAACTAGATAGGAGATTAGATAGACGCTTCTAGGTATTTGAAGAAAGGATGATAGCCCTACTTGGTTGTCTAATGGCTTCTTCAACACCAAATACTAAAAGTCGGCCTGTAGAGTAATGGAGCCAACACATGTTGGGGATGCTACCACGACGAATGCCACTATGCCTCGAGATCTACCAAGGGATCATAGAAGAGAGAGGAGGCATGATCCTGATAATGACTACATCGAAGAAGAGGATAAAGAGGAAGAGCCTCTTATTGTAGTCATAAGAAATAGAGGCCTTAGTAGATGTTTCCTTTAAAAAGATAGAGGAGAGGATAGTGGTTATAGCCCTAATGTTGTCTGCTAGCATAGGGATAAACCCTAAGGATAGAAATTTAGATAGAGATGAGCCACTCCTTTAAAGGTTCAAGATGCCAGATCTGCTTACATTTGATGGTACTTCTGACCCTTTTACACATGTGAAGCCGTACAACTTAATCATGAAGAGGACCACCTTAACTAAGAAGTAGAAGGTGGAATACTTTTGTTTAAGTGAAATAGAATGGTGTCATGAGCTAGACAGGTGCACCAAGGAGGATTGAGACTTGTTGATTGAAGAGTTTCTCAAGCAATATGATTATAGCACTAGGGTTCGATGCTCTAGCAAGTGCATTAGATCGATAAGTAATACAGTGGAGTATAATTAAGACCCCAAAGAATATCGAATCCAAGGAAATAGCCTTACGCAAAGTTACTTGATCAATTGAGATTATTTGTTAAGGAATATCCCAAGTGTATATCAGTGTACGCTATGTCTACCAATTTTTAACAATTAAAATAAAAGTAAATTAACACTAAATATAACTCGAACAAATGTAGTAAAATAGAGTATAAATAACTTGGAATTTGCAATAACTAAAAGCGTTGCTTGGAAATCAAATCCTCCCCATAACTGATGTAAGATTCATTTTAACATAAAATTATATATTTCAAATGTGGACAACCCATCTAAACCCTTAGTTTCCTATTCCAAAGCCAACTAATCTAACTATCTAATTTCCCATTTAGGAGCCAACTAAATAACTACCATAAGTACGAGTCCCAAGACCTAGATACGAATTAGTTTCCCATTCCGAAGCCAAACAATCTAACACCCATTCATTTCCTCTTTATTTTTAGATCTACACTACATAAACCCTAGATCTAACAGCCCCCATTCCAAAATCGTCCTAAAAAATAAAGAACATGTGTGTAAAAATAAAGCATACATGATGTATATTTTAAACAAGCATAAATCCATCAACTTGAATAAGATTAATAGCATAAATACTTGAATAACATCCATATCAAGAAAAGCACAAGGGAAAAGAAACATTTGTAAATATATTTAAGTAAATGAGTTCATAGTCTTACATGAGTATGGGGATTCAAAGATCCCCAAACAACAAAGGGACTACTCATTATACAAAATGAAAAAAGTAAGGAAAAAGAAAGAAGAAACTTTTAAACCCATTTTGAAGAGTAGATCTGAAGTTGAAGCTACTTTTCCTCTTCCTCTTTCAGCTAAACTTGACTAAAAAATAAACCTTTACTCTGAAAACTAAACTATATCTAAGTATTTTAAGTATAAACTTTAGTAAAAATGTGATTTTTACAAGTAAAGCTAAGTATATAAGACCCTAGAAATTCATAACTAAAAGGAAGAACTACTTACTAAGACTTAAAGATAAATGAAAAACTTAAAAACCTTTCTTTTATACCAAACAAAAATAAGCTTTTATACTATTTGTAGAGGCACACGGTGGAGACGCTTTGGTTTGAACCATGTGCAATTGGTTAAAAAAAGTATTGTAGCATTAGCAGTGTCTTAGCTATGCACACCTTTTTGGACTGAACACCTTCGAATTCTGCATTTCACACGACAGAGACAAATGGTCTCGGTCGTGCACCTTAAAGAAATGGTGTAGATTGGTGAATCTGCAAGGAACGTGGCTGAGACACTTTGGTCTCTGCTGCGTGCAAGTCAATTTTCTGCATAAAAGTCAAAATTACACCATTAAACACACCAAAACTTCATAAATCTTAATATTATCCTATTTGGCACAAAAAGAGAAATTTAACACCAAAAACATGAAAAATATGCAAAACAAGACATAAACACGGATAAAAATTCTTTTCCTTTTCTTTTTCTTTTCCTGCCTGTTTTTCTTTCAATAATTTATTTTCCTTATTATTCATATACTTAGATTACTTAGAAATTAATCATTACTATAACCACTAGATTTGCGAGATTGTACCTGTTGCTGGATGACTTAAAAACCTGAGAGGACCACCGAGTAACCCCATACTCCAGCTTGAGGTTCCTAAAGAGAGTTTCCTTATATAGGAATCTATTGCTTACTACTGCTCAGTATTAGGATCCAAGGCTTCATGTATTTAGATTCACTCACCAAAAGTTGTGCCCCCTGCCAGAGGAGTTTGCTATGGTTGGTGTTAAATTCTTTAATGTTCGATATTGTTTGCTATCCCTTGTTTCCAGATATCGTAAGGAGGAGGTTCACGTTCTTCCTTTGAGGCTAAAGGTTTGGTTCCTTATGGAAGGACTTTCCTAATGGAGACATTGATCGACGTGCTAGCCGACTTTGATAATGTACCCACTTTCCATTTCGGTGTGGTACTGCTTTGTTGCTTTATTCGATGTCTACTAGTACGTATCGAGGATCCCATGATTGGAGATTACAAGCTATTTAGCATAGTATGTGGCATATACCGGGGATATAACCCTTTTCTTGCAATCTTGGCTAAGACCATTGTTGATTTAGATGTTGTTCACTATAACCCTAACTTTTTTCTTACTAGTAGCCCTTTGCTTCTTCAAGTACGCCTTTATTTTTGAAGGTAGTATGCCCCTTATGGGTTTTTGTACTAGTTTTTTTGTGTATCTTTTTAGATTTTGATTCATTCATTTGCCTTATTTTTGCTTGAGATGAGCCCAAATTATCCCAGTGGCTTTTTTTTTTATTTTTTAGGTATGGCTTCATGAGAAGCTGAAGTTATTATCAGAGCCTCCTCCTCGAGTCAGAGTTACAAAGACTTACCTCATGAGGCATATCATAGTTGGGCATCTTCAGCATGAGTTTTTGATGATCCAGGAGGTAGCCAACTAGTTAGGCAGTTTAACTGATGGTGATAACATGTTCAGGTGCACTTGGCTACCTATCACCTTTATGGTTAGGGATAGAGATTCTAGGTGTGCTCCTTTGTGTGCATAGCATCATGCCACTTTTTATATTGCTGCTTGCTATGTTTGACAGTTTGGGGGTTGACAAGATATTGTTAGGCAGCCACTGGGTTTTTGTGGGGGCACCTTTACTTATTTCTTTGTGTTAGTATGTACCATTAGAGGGTGTGGCTCCAAGTGAGGATTACCATCCTCGACATTGATACTTGTAACTTCACCACTTCCAACTCTTACAAGCGATAGGTAACCAGTTCGACTATTGACAATAGACTTTGGGCTATCAGGCACCTAGATGAGAGAGATGTGATATAGATAGATTAGATTAAAGACTATTACAAATTATGTCTTTTATTTCTATTGGACTTTTTAATTTTGAACATGTAAAAGAATACACTACTTTTGTTACATGGATGATTACATGCATGACATTTCTTTTTTTTTTTCAGTATACATGATCATTATTTGATATTATCCCAATAACACATATTATTCAATCTCAAAATTTTACAAACATCATAACTCTAATCATCAATCATCGCTCTCAAGTTTTCTTAATTGATTATTTTCTCTCAACCTTTAATTTTTGCCTAGGATGCCTTTTTTTGATTTTTAACCTAGCAAGGCACCCAATTTTAGTAAGGCCACCATTTTTTTTACCCGCGGGATATTTATTCTCTTATTTTTCTCTTTTAGTCTTTAGCCATGGAACATTTTCAATCTGTCAACATTCACTGGTTCTCTGAACTCATTACCATCGCTTTCTAATAAAATAACAGTGCCCTTGGATAACAACTTCTTAAGTACAAAAGGTCATTCACATGTTGGCCTAAATTTACCTCGGATATCTAGGATCTTTGGCCTCATCTATTTGAACATTAGGTCTCCCTCTTTCAAAGGGTGCTTCTTAACTTTCTTTTCGAATGAATGGGCTAGCCTCTTCTTATAAACCTGATTGTGATAATATGCCTTTATTCTCTCCCCATCAAGTAGATTAAGCAATGATAGTCTTTATCTAACCCATTCTACTTTTGGTATCTCAGCCTCTAAAACTACTTTTAAAGACTAATGCTCAATCTCTACTAGCAATACTGCTTCTTTTCCATAGACCAAAGAGAACAGTGTGGCCCATGTTGAAGTTCTAGCTGTGGTCCTATAATCCTACAATGTAAAGGGAGCTTATCAGCCCAATCCTTGTGAGTTCGTACCATCTTAGCCAGAATCCTTTTCACATTCTTATTAGCTGCCTCGATGACTTCGTTTACTTATGGTCTGTAAGGAGAAGATTTATGATGTTGAACCCCATACTTGATAAGCATCTATCTGGTTTCTCCTAAAACTTACAGCCTATTGTCTAACACCACATGATGAGGAAGCCATATTTGCATATCAGATTCTTCTCGATGAACTTGGCCATATTCTGTGCATCTACCTTTTTGAAAGATTCAGCACATATCCATTTACTAAAATAATCAATGGCCACTATGATAAATCTGTGTCCATTTGAGGCAAGCAGATGGATCATTCCCATAATGTCTATTCTCCATGTAATGGCCTCAATAATTGGTCAACCATGAATAATACTTTTCGATGGTGAATAATGCTTTTCGGACCTAAAAGGACACCCGAAAGTCAAAAATATTTTATTGGACCATCGAAAAGTATTGGTCATGGAGAGCCTGGGGTTGAAATTTAAAGTAAAATTGAGGTCGAATAGGCCTCCAAAAGTCAAAAATATGAAAAAGGTAGAGAGTCAATTTTCCTATAGGGAAGGTGACTTGATTTTACGTAAATAATTAAAAATAGTAAACAAATTCCAAAAATTGCCAGATTTTTCATGCCTACATGAATTTTTGTATAGAATATTTTGGTGATGAGAATTGAATTTTTCGATGACACCAGTAGTTGTTGAATCGGATCGATAAGTTTGAATCGGACCTATAACGGACTCCGATTGAGCCAAAAATTTGTGTACTAGCTATTTTTGATGTGATAAAATTAATGGAATTATTTTTGAAGTAATTTGAAGTGAGAAAGATAGAGATTTTGGGCTTAAATTTATATTTGGGCTAAGCCCATTAATTAAGCCCATAACTAGGCCCATTTGAGAGGTATATAAGGAGAGAAAATCTGGAGAAATTTCCAGATTTTGCTGGCTGCATCTCCTCCTCCTAAGTTGGCCGAACCACTCTCCCTTTCTTCTCTCCTTGATTTTCTTCTTCTCTCATTTCAAATCACTCATAATTCCCAACATAACAATTAAAGTTTCACCTCTCTAGTAACCTCAATCAAGTGCTTTGAGCAAGGAAAGGCTATAAATCAAGTGGTTAAAGAAATTGCGATAAGTTGGAAGTTAAGAAATTCATGGATTTAAATTATTTCTTTGATATTTTCTCATAGATTTTGAGGTGTAGTTTATGATTTTGAGCTTGGATTTGGCATTTGAGATCAATAAAATGAATAAAACTAAGATTTAATGGGCTGTTGTATTAGGTTTGGATATTGAAGGAAGAAATTCAAGGGATAAAGGCAAAGGGAAAGAAAGCTAGGCACCTTTAATCAAGTGATTGTGGTATGTGACTAATAAATCTAAGTATTTCCTATTTATTTGAATTAATTCTCTTTATGTAATTAAGAAAAAAATTGTTAAATTGCTTAAATATTGAAATTAAGTTGGGAAAAATGAAATTGGAACCTATTTGATGCTATGTGAATGATTAGAATGAAGAAATAAAATTTTTAGGATTATAATTAATTGATGGCTGAAAATTTCACTAAAGGAAAAATTGATATTTTTGCATGAAAATGTTATTCAGTAGCCTAAATTAATTCTAATTGTCATTTTAAGTATCCATGAATTTTTACTTGAATTATGAAATTTATTGAAAATTTTTAAAGCTTATTAATGGTGTATGTATGTGATAAAATTGGTGAATTATAGAGATATAGTGTATAATTTGGGTAAATTTGAGTAGTACATGTGAAATAATAGGTAAATAAATTTTTATAAAATTTATGGACTTAGTATGAATAAATGAAAATTATAACATTGATTATGTTTAATGAAAAATATTGAATTATAGGGATATAATTCAATAAAATGGGAAATAATTGAAATAAAGATGAAAAGTGTGCATGTAAAAATTTTAAGAAATTTATGTGCAATATTAAGTTATTTTTGAAATAAATTGCGTAATATGTATAAGTAATAGTATATACAGAAATGCTCTTAGAAATAACCAGGCAGTAAAAACTAGCTCAGGATATAATTGGTTGGCCATAAGGATACCTCTGTACCGCGGTACAAGTCATGGCGACTTGCTAAGCTATGGATTAGATCCTTGATCACCATGGCTTCTCTATTTCTGTTCTCTATTTTGTGAGAATTGGCCCTCTGGGGGTCATTTCTCTATCTTTGTTGTGGCCCTACGGGGTCCACGTCCCGTGTATCCGGTTTGGAGTTTTCTGCTGAGTTCGAAACTAGGGGCAAAATGAAAATAATATGAGAAAATATGAAAAAGAAGTGAACAATGTTAATTAAAGGTGAAAAAGGACTCATTTGTAAGAAAAAGAAAGTTTAGGAGCAAAATTGTAATTTTCCCAAAAGAGTAAAAGTTAAGTAAATTAATTGAGAATTGCTTAATTAAGGATAAGACAATCAATTAATGGCTAAAACGTATTAAAATGAAGTTTTATAGTCAATAAGGACTAAAATGAAATTTTGCGTAAAAATATTTAACTAAGTACAAAATTAAGGTAAGTACCTTAATTAATAATTTAGATGTTAAAAAGAAGCATAAAAGGCTAAATTTGTAAATTAACAAGAAAAA
The DNA here is from genome assembly GCA_037975025.1 of Excoecaria agallocha. NCBI lineage: Eukaryota > Viridiplantae > Streptophyta > Magnoliopsida > Malpighiales > Euphorbiaceae > Excoecaria > Excoecaria agallocha. The sequence continues at coordinate 100,520,847 of CM075808.1, read as the reverse complement.
GGGACTAAAATGATAAAAAGGTAAAAGTTTGAATTAAATATGCAATTTGATAAGAAATAAGCATTTAAAGAATAAAAGTGTTATAGCAATTTAAAAATGTTAATTAAAAAGGAAAAATGTTATTGATTTTTTTGATAAATTAATATGAAGAATTGTTGCATAATTATACTATTTTGAGCTGAGTATAGAAAATATTTAGATTGTTAGTCACCACTAGGCATGTCAATGCTTAGCGTGTAATTATGACTGCGTGCAAGTACGTAGGAGCGGGAGCAAAAATATTCCCTGAAGGACTTTTTTGACTAAAGTAGAGTTTTGGACTATTGTGGCATGTATATATATGAACGTGTTACTTATGGTGTTGTATGATGTAGTAACTTTGGAATTGATATTTTGGACTGTAATATGTCATTACCTGTTGATGTATATGAGACTTAGTGGGCAAATCGGAATATGTGTGATTGATCTAGTTGAATGGTTTGGATATATAAATGCTTGATATGATTTATATAAGTAATTGTTGTGCTTCTGAGAGGCTGTGGGTATTGTTTGCTTTTGAGGGGGTTAGAGCAATTTATAGCCGTTATATTGCCAAAATTTTATTAAATGCATAGTAATTTGGACAGTTGTAGGTCATTGGCGATTGATAATTAAGATAATTAATTATATGGAATAAGTTGGAAAAAAAAATTTTTGGCTTGCGGGGTACCGGAACAGTATTAAGTATGTTGTAGGTGTTACACCCCATGCAGCAAATGGCTATAGTTGTAACGTTTCCGGATGACCGCTTGCTGATATTGTCTGCTTTGGGCGCCACGATTTTGTTTTTGGGTCTCCCCAATAGGCCTCGACAAGGGAGAGGTATCCATAGCCTTATAAGGACTACTTCGTTCTCCTCTCCAACCGATGTGGGATCCTTTGACTGAATCCACCTGTATGTGGGAGCCTTTGGCTGACTCCACCCCCCTAAAGAGGCTCAGCGCCCTCGCTGACACATCAGGCCCGGCCCCATGGCCAACATACCGATCCGACACCGGCTCTGATACCAACTGTAACATCCCCAGATGGCCTCTTACCGATATTGTCCGCTTTGGGCTTTGGCCTTTACGGTTTTGTTTTTGGGTCTCCCCAAAAGGCCTCGATAAGGGAGATGTATCCATAGCCTTATAAGGACTACTTCGTTCTCCTCTCCAATCGATGTGGGATCCTTTGACTGAATCCACCTGTATGTGGGAGCCTTTGACTGACTGTCCTTATAAGGTTATGGATACCTCTCCTTTATCGAGGCCTTTTGGGGAGACCTAAAAATAAAACCGTGAGGGCTAAGGCCCAAAATGGACAATATCGATAAGAGGCCATTCGAGAACGTTACAATTGGTATTAGAGCCGGTGCCAGATCGGTGTGTTGGCCATGGGGCCGGGCCTGATGTGTCAGCGAGGGCGCTGAGCCTCTTTAGGGGGGTGAAGTCAATCAAAGGCTCCCACATACAGGTGAATTCAGTCAAAGGATCCCACATCGGTTGGAGAGGAGAACGAAGTAGTCCTTGTAAAGCTATGGATACCTCTCCCTTATCGAGGCCTTTTGGGGAGACCCAAAAATAAAACCGTGAGCGCCAAAGCCCAAAGCGGACAATATCGGCAAGCGGCCATCTGGGGACATTACAATAATGATGTGAGGTTACACAATTCAAAAATAGGCAAATGTCTTAGATCTATATATTGTTGGCACAACTAACACTCTTTGACATATTTAACACAATCAGTGTTCATTGTGAGCCAAAAGAAACCTTGCCTCATAATCTTTTTTGCCAAAGCTAAGCCATTCATATGTGCTCTACACACTCCTGTATGTACTTCATGCATTACCTTCTTTGCTTCCTTTTCAACCAAACACCTCAGTTGGATTCCATCAGGCTGTCTCTTGTAAAGCACTACTCCTACAGTAATAAACTGAGTTGATAGCTTATGAATCATTCTTTGGTCTTTGTCAATAGCCTCATCGGGGAATATTGACTTTTCTAGATAGTTCTGGATGTCATAATACCAAGGCTTCCCATTGTTCACCTCGATATCCATGATTTGCTCCTTTTTAAAGCATGGCTTATCCGAGCTCAAGATCAGCATAGGTTTCATGGTTACTCCCTTCAGATTATCTCACATGGACACCAAGGTAGCCAAAGCATCTGCTAATTAGTTTTCTTCTCTAGGCACATATCCAAATCTACAAACCTTAAGCTGACTGCTCAAAACCTTCAAATATCTGAGATAGGGCAACAAGCACTATTCTTTCACTAACTAGTCACCCTTTACTTGGTAAATCATTAAAGATGAATCTCCAAACACTTTTGCCGACTTTTTGCCCCATAGCCAGTAAAGCTTCTAACCAAAAAATGCAAACTTCGTACTCTGCTTCATTGTTCGTGGCTTTATATCTTAAATTCTTAGCTAATGGCATGCTTTTTCCCTCTGGGGTTATCAAGATTACTCCTTCTCTTGCCCCTTTATTATTCATAGCCCCGTCAAAGTACATCTGTCAACCCTACACTGTTATGGTTGTAATGTGTTCATCAGGAAATTCATAAAATAACTCTTCTCCTTCTAAAGGTTGATCAGCTATGAACTCTGCTACTGCTCTTCCTTTAATGGTCTTCCTAGTGATGTATTCTATGTAAAACTCATGTAGGAGAATCAACCAACTCTTTATCTTTCCTAACAATAAATGAGCTTCTTACAAATATCTAAGAGGATTCTGTTTAGCCATTGCTTGGATTCTGTAAGAATGGAAGTAATGTCTTAGTCTAGTTGATGCCCATATAACTGCCAGAAAAAATCTTTTCAACTTCTACATACTTTGTCTCATAAGGGAGAAACTTCTTACTGAGATAGTATATTGCATACTTAAACCTGAAATTATCCTCTTGTGCCATCATAGCCCCTACTGAATTGTCTTCTATTGCTAAGTATAAAATCATAGGTTCACTTGTTTGAGGTAGTCTCAGTACCAGTTGATGCAACAAATACTCTCGAATGGTATCAAAAGCTTTTTGACAATCTTTATTCTAGACTACTGGCTGGTCTTTCATAAGCAACTTGAAGATGGGTTCATAGATCGAAGCCAACTTGGCAATAAACCTTCTTATGTATTGGATCTTGCCCAGGAATCCTCTAACCTCCTTTTCCTTCTAGGGTACTGGCATTTCTCTAATGGCCCTTACCTTGTCGAGATCTACTTCTATACCTCTCTGGCTCACCACATAACCTAAAGGCTTACTTGAAATAACTCCAAAGATGCATTTCTTCGGGTTAAGGTGAAGATTATACTTATTGATCCTTTGAAAAGACTTCTCTAATGCCTTAAAATGACCTTTTCTGGTAACTGACTTGATCATCATGTCATTTATGTGCACCTCTATCTCCTCATAGATCAAGTCATCTAGAATTTTGGTTGCTGGAGTAATCTGTCTGAGTGGTGAACGTGTGTGGCTAGAATCCTAGTGGGCTTGGGAAAACGTGTGTACACGTTTAGGATACAGAGCAATTATGTAATTGCGTACCTGGTAGGTTATGTATAAATACCGATATTGTAACCTAGTTTTATATACCGCTGTAAAAGTTAGAGAATCGATATTCTTTGAAATAAAAGAATAGCCGCCACCGAGGATGTAGGCATTATTAGCCGAATCTCGTTAAATTCTTATGTTCTTCTTGCTATTTTCTTATTTATTTGTTTTTATTTCTGTGTGATTTAGCCAATTTTCTTCCCAACACATGATTTTGAGATATTTTGTTGTTGTGATATGTTCATTTAGCGTGAAGTAAAGAACATGCTAGAACATGTCATTTAATATATAAATTTTGAGATATTTTTACCGTGCGTTCTTGTAAATTTTCCACATCACTTACCTTCGTTGTTTTTTTTTTTTGGAGTTTATCTAACATGCTTTATAGTTAGTAGTACTATTTAGTTTTTGATTGTCAAATCAGTAAACTGTATCAATTTAATAGTCAAAAAATAAAAAGTACCGTAAATAAAAAAAATACGTTAGTCAAGACATTTTTTTGGAATGTGAAACTTATGTAACAATAAGAATACTTCTTTTATATATCCTAACCTTAATTTCAATTTCAGTTAGCGTAATGCCCAATAATTATAACTAGTGCACCGTACCTCAAGATGAACCCTGAGAGCTGGAGGTAGCCTATAACCTAAAGGGCAAAGTAAGTACAACATTAAACAACATTTTTCCTTTCATTTTTATTATGTGGTTTCTCTTGACAGAATTGAACTAATCAGTAATTCAGCCTGCATATATTGACTTAATCCGAATCTATATATACTCAATAATAATCTTTGGTTATTAATTATTTAATAGATTTTCTAGTTTAGAATCCAAAAACGAGGTCAAATATGTTATATATAAATCATCATATTCCACCTGTCACCCTTTTCTAGTTGCTACAATTTGACTAAAGAATTTGGGAAATATATTGAACCATTAAATTCCAAACATGGCGATGGTAGAATCCAGAATCTGAGGAAAAAATTAATAAATTATTATGTAGAGTGAAACACGAGGATGGCAAGAGATTATTAAATAGACCGAAGTAAGCTATTCAATCATGTGATTTAATTTTCTCCTGTAATAATTGATTGACTTCACAATTAAACTGATTCTTTTATAAAAGCTCAGGATATATAAAGGTGGCAAACTTTGATTATATCAATTTTTCATAAGAAAAACTTCGAATAGAGTGATCTATGCAGTAAGTTCGGTCGGTTCGATTATGTGCATTACAGTTTATTTGGATAAAAAGTGAGTTCCTAAGCAATCCATAAGTCTCTTCCATCATTACACGTTACTTTCCATTTTCCTCATGGAACTCCAGTTCCCTTCTTTCTCAATCTTTTTCGCCTCCCTACTATTCATTTTGACTGTATTACTGATATGCAAGAAATTGACTCAAAATCTACCACCTGGGCTATGGAAGCTGCCTTTAATAGGGAGCATGCACCATTTAATTGGCGCCCCTGCCACATCATCGTCTGAAGGACTTAGCTAAAAGATATGGATCTCTTATGCATCTGCAACTGGGTGAAGTTACAAACATTGTCATCTCTTCACCTGAAACAGCTAAAGAAATTATGAAAACCCATGATATCATCTTTGCTCAGAGGCCTTCTCTCCTTGCAGTAACTGTAGCAAGTTATGGTTACAGAGACATTGCATTCGCGCCCTATGGCAACTATTGGAGATAGATACGAAAAATTTATACCCTGGAGCTGCTAACTGCAAAACATGTGGAGTCATTCAGACCAATCAGGGAACAAGAAGTATCAAAACTCGTTAGATCCATCTCTTCTAGCGTAGGAGCAAACATCAACTTGACCGGGATGTTGAATTCTTTAACTTACAGCATCGTTTCAAGAATAGCCTTTGGTGAGATATGGGAGGGAGAAGAAATATTTATACCAACTGTCAAGGAATTCATAGAAGCTGCTGGAGGTTTCAGTCTTACTGATTTGTATCCTTCCATCAAGCTTCTACACTTGATTAGTGGAATGAAGCCTAGGCTGGAGAGGCTTCAGAAAAAAATAGATGCGATATTCCAAAGCATCATCGACCAACATAGAGCTAGAAAGGCAGTAGGAACCAACGGTGCTGAGGTTGAAGCAGAAGACCTTATAGATGTCCTCCTTAAGTTTCAGGATCAAGATCTTGAATTCCCTTTGACAGATGAAAATATAAGAGCAGTCATACTGGTTAGTACATCCCTCCCTTCATGTAATGTAGCTCTTAAGGTTGCAAAAAGCGATCCTCTTCGTCGTTTAAGTTGAAAATCCTGTGGGAAGAAGCCAATCTGTAGTTCTGCATATTTTGGCACCAAGTTTAAGTAAATCAGAATACAATTATAACTCTAAATCAACTAAATCTTTAGTCAAATGATAAGTTATAAAATGCAAAACAGAGGTCAGCCATGGGAAATTATTTGATTATGTTTCTTTAAAATAAAAATCCTTTATGTGTGCCACCATTTCACTCAGTACTTTAATTGTAGGACATGTTGGTTGCTGGTACCGATACGTCATCTACAACTCTGGAGTGGGCAATGTCTGAGATGCTAAAAAATCCGAGAGTAATGGAGAAGGCACAGGAAGAGGTAAGGAGGATCTTTGATAGAGAAGGGAATATTGACAGATCGTGCCTTCATGCACTAGACTACTTAAAGTCAGTTATCAAGGAGACTCTAAGACTACATCCGCCTGTTCCGTTGTTACTACCAATTAAGAAAATCTAGGGAGAACTGTGTGATTAATGGTTATGAGATTCCTGTCAAATCAAAGGTCATTGTGAATGTATGGGCAATAGGAAGGGATCTAAGTTGGTGGTCCGAAGTTGAAAAATTCTATCCGGAGAGATTCCTAGATTGCTCAATAGATTACAATGGTACTACTTCTGAATTTCTACCATTTGGTGCTTGAAGAAGGATGTGCCCAGGAGTAACATTTGGCATTGCTAATGTTATGTTTGTCAATTTTGATGAATAAATTTCTCCCTTTGAGAGAGCTTTCATTAAATAGAAATAAATTTGATTTACATCCCTGAAAATCTGCTATTTTCTAGCTACAAAATAGCTCTAATTATGGTAAATTATTTACACTATAATTACAAAGATATTTACAGCTATCTATCTATTAACATCCCCCCTCAAATGGATGCTGATGGATCAAGAAGCATCAATTTGCCAACAAGAAACTGATGATGGTGTCGTGGCATGGATTTGGTAAACACAACAACTATTTGTAGGTCACTAGATACATGTGGAAGAGTGACGACTCTTGTATCTACAACTTCCCTTATAGAATGACAATCTACCTCGATGTGTTTAGTCCTATCATGGTAAACCGGGTTGGTAGCAATCTAAATGGCACTGGTTGTAATGACTATACTAGATAATCCTAATTACTGTTACTAATTACTTTTATCTATACAATTATCTTTGTTAATCCATTACTAATCATTAGTTATCTATGCATATATGTGCATGCACACACCATCATACTATATTATTCATGTCGCATTGAGAGTCATACTATCTGATATTACATACATAGCTTTAATAATTACATGCCTTTACATATGAATTTATCTTTAACTACCAAAAAGACACAATTAAGTTACATACTTCAATACACTCTTCCCTAAATTGATGCTGGCTGAGAAAAATTGTGGCCCTTGTCCCTGACTCAATGTTTAATCCAGAGGACCTACACGATAAACACCCGTGCTAAGCTATAAAGCTTAGTGGGGAACAACTAATATATTTTCATGAACATTATCATAAGCATGCAATTATAGTATATATACATAATACATGTTAAAAGAATTATCAATTCAATGGATCATTAATATACATCATTAACTGTTTACATATTCCATTTGTCTTATTCCTTAGCCTGCTCAATTTTCTGTGGGAGTGGATAACGGGTACTGTAGATACCAAAGGTATCGAATCTGTGAATACCCGAAGGTATTAAATCTGTAGACCCATTGGGTCAGAACTATGGTCTCATATAGAGACAACTGTGGACTCATAAGAGTCAGACTATAGCAGCTGCAACTATAACCCCTATAGGCATGCCTATCTATCCACAACCAAGTCTTTAAGTGCAGGCTTAATCCATTTACTTTTCATATCATGTGTAACTATAGCATTAATGAATGCAAGATATTTACTATCTTGTAATGTTATTATATAACATAAAAGCAACCATATTTTAAGAAAGTATCTCATATATCCTTTCATTTAGGGTAAGGAAGTTTACCTCTCAATAAAATAGGAACTCTTGAACTTTAGAAGGGTTTTCTTGTTATACCATATAAATTAGGATGACTTATAAGCTTGAAAGAAGATTAGACAAGAGTATATTTCAAAATGAGTCAAAAACATTTGGTTTTCAAAATACAGGGGAGGGTCACGGTTACTAACAATTCATGGTAACCGTGAGACCCCTCTTGTCATAAGGGTCACGGTTACCACCATTTTCATAGTAACCGTGAGGTAGCATAGCTTTTCCTTCTGGACTCAAAATTTATTACCTCACGGTTACCATGATATTGTAGTAACCGTGAAGTAATGCTACGAGTATGGGTCACGGTTACTAGGGAATCTTGGTAACCGTGAGCCATTGCATTCCTTCAGTCCAGAACTGAAAGTTTAGGCACCTCACGGTTACTATGATATTCATGGTAACCGTGAGCCCTAAACCGCCTTGAGACCGATTTCTAGTCTCAAGTTCTATGCCATTTTTAACCTGTAAAACAACATTTTCACGCAAAATGGCCTTCAACAAAGTTGTAGGCCTATATTTATAGTTTTCAAAACATCAAAAATCATCTCAATAGGACTTGTAAATCTTGAGATATTCCATAAAAACCACAAACTGTTCATAAAAGCACATTCACAACCCTAGTCAGAATTCAATCCCGATTTTCACTATCATGCAGTGAGAATCAGGTTTTGGTCTCTTCTAACAAAATCAAGGTTTATAAGTCTAGTTTCCATACCAATTTGAATTTCATCATTTAGATAACTATAGCTCAAGATATGAGCAAAAGTATACAGACTGATCAAGTGATCTTTAAGACAGTTTTCATATTTTCAACTCAAACATGCATTTTATCAACTCTAATCCATCTTCAAGCTTATGGTCATCCACAAAATACATGAGAGAGACACTCAAGACCTCTCTCATGACAAACCACAAAACTTTACACATAAAGAAAACCCTAAGTTCCCATACCTTGTTTAAGCTTTCTCTTCTTCAACCTTGAAGAGTTTCCTTCCCCTTGCCTTTGCTTGGCTCTCCTTCTATAAACATAAGACAATTCTATGAAACACTAGCAAACTAATCCATGAATCACACATATGAAAGCTTAAGAGTATTACCTTAAGTCCAAGACCAAGAAAATTCTTTCTCTTTTCTTACTCTAATTTAAAGAAAACCCTAGAGAGAGAGAGAGGATGAGAGAGAGGAGAATTGGAGAAGATGAAGATGAGGAGTGTAAGCCAAGAGGTTTGGCCGGCCACTTCCACCAAAATATCCCCCTCCCATTCTCAACCATTGGCCCAAATGTCACACATTCATACTTTTGCACTTTGGTCCCTCAATTTCTTCTTATTTCAATTCTTACCCCAATTCTTTTACTTTGGTTTTTCAATTAAGTCCTCATACATGCAATTACACTTATTTAAACATGTATAACAATAATTAATTAATGATAATTCTTCTAGGGTACATGGAGGGGTATTACACTGGTGCTGTCAGCGTGGAGAGGAGTAGGACTAGTTTGAGGAAATCCAATCTCAGTAAGGAACCCACGAAGCCATACAATCTCAGAGCAAGTTGCAGACATGGCTCGATATTCAGACTCAGTTGAAGATTTGGAAACACGGTCTTGTTTCTTACTTTTCCAAGATATCAAGGAGTCACTAAGAAACATACACCAGCTCGTGACAGACCGACGAGTGTCTGGGCATCCAATCCAATCAGAATCACTAAAAGCATTAAGTTGAATCGAAGAACCAACTGGAAAGAACAAGCCACGCATAGATGTCCCAATAATACCAAATGATGCGATGAACAACAACCAAGTGTAGATGACGAGGAGCTTGCATGATTTGACTAACTTGTTGGACTGCAAAAGATATATCAGGTCATGTAATAATTAGATAATTTAAGCTCCCCACTAATTGCCGAAATAGAGTGGGATCAGGAAGAAGATAGCCTTTCGCACGGCGATATTTAACATTCAATTCCAATGGAGTATCTACAGATTTTGACTGTTGAAGACCTGCTGAAGCAATCAAATCTTGAGTGTATTTGTGTTGATGTAAGAACACACCTGAAGCTGCATAATCAATCTGCAATCCTAAGAAATATGTAAGAGAACCAAGATCTTTCATATGAAAAGAATCCTTGAGATGTTGCTGGAGGTGAGTGATTAATAAAGAATCAGTTCCTATGATGACAATGTCGTCGACATACACCAAGAGAAGAATACAACCAGCAGATGTTTTACAAAGAAACAAAGATGAGTTATATTTACTTTGCACAAAAGAGAAATTTTGCAAAGTGGACCAAAACTTTTCAAACCAAGCTCTAGAAGCTTGCTTTAATCCATACAAAGACTGCTTCAACTTACATACATCTGAAGTAGGTGAAGAGAACAAACCAGGTGGAGGTTTCATATAAATATCCTCTTTGAGATCACCATGGAGAAAAGCATTTTTTACGTCCATTTGGTGAAGAGGCTAGCCTTGTGCAGCAGCTATGGCAATAATAGTTCTCACCATAGTCATTTTTGCAACAAGAGCAAAGGTCACCTCATAGTCCACACCATACTCTTGTTTGTTACCAAGGACAACTAAGCGAGCTTTGTACCGATCTAGAGTGCCATCAGAATGGAGTTTAATGGAATAAACCCATTTACAACCAATTGGGCGAATATTTGAAGGATAAGGAACAATGTCCCATGTGTAATTCTCTTGAAGAGCTTGAAGTTCTTCCTTTATTGCTTTCTGCCAACATTCATGCTTGGAAGCTTGTGAGTAACATGTTGGAATAGAAACATGAGTTAAAGTAGAAGAAAAACCATACCAATTAGGAGGTTTAGAGACTCTGGTAGATCGACGTAGCAGAGCAAAAGTGGAAGGTAACTCAGATTCTGGTTGAGAAGCAATCTCAAGTGGCGGATTAATCTCGGGAGGTAGTAAAGTTGGTCGACGTCGTTGATACACAATTCTAGGTTTGAACCACCCAAAAGAATATGACAAATCTTCAAATGTAGGAAGAAGAGAAGCAGCAAAAGAAGGCTCAACATGAGTGGGAAAGAAATACTGATTCTCAAAGAAAACAACATGTCTTGATACACGAAATTTTTTAAAACCAGGATCATAGCAAATAAAGCCCTTTTGAGATGGACTATAACACATAAAAGCACATTTAGCTGACTGAATAGATAATTTGTTACATTCAGGAGGTGGTAGATGTACAAAACAAACACAACCAAAAATATGTAAATCATGATAGCTAGGAGATTGATGATAAAGACGATAATAAGGTGAGTCAAGATTTAACACGTGAGATGGCAATATGTTAATTAAATATACAATAGTAGACAAAACTTCAACCCAATATTTAGATGGAACAGATGACTCAATCAATAGAGTACGAGTGACATCTAAAAGGTGATAATTTTTACGTTCAGCAACCCCATTTTGCTGCGGGGTATAAGGACAAGAGCGTTGTGAAATAATTCATTTCTCAGACAAGAAATCATGAAATTCATAAGACATATATTCCCCACCAGAATCAGATAGCAACACTTTAATATTTTTAGAAAATTGAGTTTCAATATAAGCTAAAAATGTCTTGAACACAGAAAATACCTCGGATTTGGAACGAAGAAAATATACCCAAGTGAATCGACTAAAATCATCTATGAATGTCACAAAGTATTTATAATTAGCATGAGAGATAATTGGTGATATATCCCAAACATCACTATGAATGACATCAAATCACTTGGATGCACGACTACCAAACTTAGGAAAAGGAAGCATTTTACTTTTGCCCAATTTACATGTAGAACAATCAAATGCAACATTTGAAAAAGGACTTTTATTTCCCAACAAACTAGAATTTGATAAATGAGACAAAATAGAGTAATTTGGATGTCCTAAACGTCTATGCCAAATCTCACTCTTAATAGCTGTAGTGGTACAAGCAAAAGACAAAAAACGAGGAATGGAAAAGTGTATAGGAAACAATCGTCCAACTTTAAGCCTCTTCGCGATTATCGTCCCCAACACCTGATCCTACACAAGACAACCATTACGAGAGAAATGCACATCACAATTGTCATCCACTAATTGATCAATAAAAATAAGACTAGTAGAAAGCTTTGGTGATACAAGAATATTCTTGAAAGTTGGATTAATATCCCCAATCTCAGTGATAGATAAATTACTTCCATTAGCTACCTGAATTTCTGATGAACTAATATATTCTCGGACATTTTGAAGCATACTAGTAGAGTTGGTCATATGATTTGAAGCACCGGAGTCAACAAGCCAAAGATGAGATGGAATATTATTACCTTGCAAGCCCAAGGCTGAAAAGGCTGAAACAATAATTTGCTGTACCATTTCAGGAATAAGAACTGATGCAGCTGCTGTAGTAGGGCATGTAGACATTGCTAGGGTAGCAAACTCAATGTTAATATTGCTTGTGGAAGAGGAGTTATTTCGACGACTTTGAGGACGTGTGGGACACTCATTGATAATGTGCCCTTGTTGTTTGCAATAATTGCAGAACTTCTTACCATAATGACTAGCAATATGACCATATTCCTTACAACTATAACATTATATTTTAGTCATATCCCTGCCCTTTCCTTTTCCATGGGCAGCAAATGCAACAGTGATAGTATTCTCTTGCTTGAAAGAGTTTTGTGTGAGAAGACGCTGCTCTTCACTTAGTAATTCCCTGAAACAAACATCCAAAGAAGGAGGCGAATTACGATTCATCAAGCATGACTGAACAATCTCAAAGTCAGATTGTAATTTCATCAAAAATTGATCTCGCTTGCTTTGCTCATGAATTTCTTGAACTATGGAAAGAGATTTAGCAGGTACTTTAGCATAAACAATATCAGTGAATTCAGCCCATAGATTTTGAAATCCAGAAAAGTAATCTTGAATAGAAAGACTACCTTGAGAGTAATTAGCAATCTCATGTTCCAACTGGAAACGTCGTGCACTGTTGTCCTGATTGTAGACCTTTTTTAAGTAGTCCCACATGCCCTTCGCAGTCTTATATGGCCTGAGATTTAGGACAATAAGAGGATCAATGGACCCTAAAATCCATGTCATCACCCAAACATATTTGATCTTCCATTGAGATAACTATGTAGCATCACTAGAAGCTGGATCACTTCCATCGATATGGCCCCATAATTCCTTCCTAGTGACAAATAGTTGAAACTAAAACTCCAAAGAAAAATAATTCTTTCCAGTAAATCGAACATTAAAAGACTCAAACTGATGGGAAGTCATTATCGTAAACAGCCAAGAAAACCAGAAAAAACAACCAAGATTAACCAAGATACAGAGAGTAACCAAGATTCAAGACAAAATAACCAAAAGACAATCAAACGGAGCCAAGCTCAAAGAAATCTCAAGATTGCAAAGCCAAAATAGTCAAGAGAAGGCTCTGATACTATGTCAATTTTGCTGAATAAATTTCTCCCTTTGAGATAGCTTTCATTAAATAGAAATAAATTTGATTTACATCCCTGAAAATCTGCTATTTTCTAGCTATAAAATAGCTCTAATTATGGTAAATTATTTACCTATAATTACAAAGATATTTACAGCTGTCTATCTATTAACAATGTTTCCACTGGCACAACTGCTATATCATTTTGATTGGAAACTCCCTACAGGAAGGACATCAGAAAATCTTGACATGCTTGAAGTTTTTGGTGCTGTAACAAAGAGGAAAAACGATCCCCACCTAGTTCCCATTCCATATCTTTCCCCACTTGCCAAGTAAAATCTCAAGGCTCTTTACATGTTAGTGTAATATGTCAGCCAATAAGCACATTGACTTTGAATCACTGTTTCTATTATGTCAACCAATAAGCACATTGACTTTGAATCACTGTTTCTATTATTATGACAACATATGTGTAATTTTCATATGTTAGTATGGCAAAGTCGTTTTCGTCTCAGTGTGATGAACTATTCAGGAACATTTTGCACTAAATTGGGATCTTGAGAACTTAATCTATCCTAGTGAATGCAGTGACTTCTCTCTGATAAAACTTTCTTCTGTAGTCAAAGAATTGCTTAAAGCAAAAAGATTAAGACTGGGAAACTGATAGTAGGCCTATAATTCCTCATCTTATTGACTTGCTCATGGGAATCATGTGCGCTTACGCAACCAACAACAAAGGCAAAACAGGGAAATAAAAATCAATTTTGAAATTAGTCCACATAAAAATAACCTGTTTATTATATATGCAAATTGCATCTAAATAGTGGTTCATTCGACTATAAATTATGAGTAGCAAGCATGAACTGTAAATCCAACCATTCATGGAATCAGAACCACTTAAAAATAACATATAGTCCGGTTGAAGTGCATGAGATAGACAGAATTTGAGCAAAATAACTTAAAATGCCATAAAACTCTCATCTTCTGCTGTTGAGGAACATGTGAAATCAAAAGGAAAAATTCCAAGCAAACCAACGTATCTCTAAGATAAACTGAAACTTGATATTCCAAGTCATCAGCCTGCAAAAGTAGATTAGGAGATAATGCGTCCCTGCAATATGGACTATAATCACCCAAGAATTGAAAGGAAAATCATGCAAACTTGTCACAGAGCAGATAAAAAATAACATTTGCTAAGAATGAAGTTGAAAAAAGCCCAAAAGACATAAGGTTAACGTATACAGTGGACTGAATGCAATCTAAAACTTTTGGAATTTCTTGAAATGGAAAACAAGAAGGTGGATGAGGAAAGGATCAGTCAAATGTAAATTAACCTCCAGGTTGGTACAAATTGAATTGGTATGCCTCCTTCAATCCAACATCATTGGATGCTGGTTTTGGAATGATTGTTCATGATGAGAGGGTCAGGTGCTGGTTTCAGCTGGTATTTCATCTTCGAGCTGCTGGAATGTGGAATCAGCAGAAGCATTGGCACTGTTATTTAGGCTTTCCAACCAGTGGTTGGTGCTAGTTTGGGGCTTGTCCAATCTCTTCGAAGAAGTCAGTTTTGTTTTTGCTGACAGGGAATGCAACAAAGTTGCCCATTCTATTGCAGCTTGGGGTCTTCTGGACTAATTAAAGCTCAATCCCCATACTCATATCTTATCAGTGATCAAAATGAAACTATCCAAGGCCCATCATCATCATAGCTGTTATTTAAATCTTTATCCAATAATTTTCTTTTCTTGTCTTCAGATCTTATGATTTCATAAAATTATAAGATGGTATTTTAATAATAACTTATAATGAGGATTTTATGTAATTGATGATTATAAACTATTTTCTTGAAAAGAAAAATTCAAAAGAGACAGGAGAGTAACTCATAACACCCACCGCACATAAAATTGGGTAGATGCCCAAAGAGGGTGTCAAAACAGGGCTGTTAGCTCTGAAAGGAGCTCCTCAATCATCAAATCCTGCCCATCCCTAAATACAGGTAAGAACTTGATAGAATTTAACTTATTCAACAATAATCCAGCCTGTTCACATTACTCAATCTGTATGTACTCAGCAACAAATTTTGTTATTAATTATTTAATGGATTTTCTGGTTTGGAATCCGAGAAAGATGGACAGATATATATGTTATATGTAAATCCTCATCTTCTAGCTGTCACCCTTTTCCAGATGCTTCCATGTGACTAATATACTAAACCATTAAATTCCAAACATGGTGATTTAGAACTCGGAAACTGAGGGGAAGAGAAAAATTAACAAGCAGGTTGAAACGCAAGGATAAAGATGGCAAAAGATAATTAAATATACAATGAAGTAATCATGCTCAATTATTTGATTTTCTAATCTAATGATTCTCCTTCACACATAAACTTCTCTCAGAGAAGCTCAGGTCTTACGCATGATGATATAGAAATTTTTTAATTAAGCTATAGCGGATCATACGAAAAAAACAAGTGTGATATATGGGAAGAAAGGAGATGCCAATCTGATACCATTTAACTACAAGACAGAGCTCACTGAGTTAAACATGGAAAACATCCCGACCTCCATATATTTGGACCATCTGCGATTCCCTAAATAACCCATAATTCTTTTCCTTCATTACTCAATACTTTCCATTTCCCTCATGGAACTCCAGTTCCCTAGTTTCCCAATCTTTCACTCCAAGAAAATTGATTTTTGACGACCAAAATTTGGCGTAGGTAAAAAATCCGGTCGTCATAGATACTTAACAGCAAAGGGAATTTAATCTGGTCGTTAGAGAGTAAATTCCATTATTGTTTAACGAAGGGCTTTATTCCGGTGGTTAAAACACAGCCAATCCGGTCGTTACTGCCCTGGCTAAATTTGAGCGGGATTTATTGTCACACCCTTCTCGGAACAGTACTTTCTGAAACGAAACTTAGCTGACGACAACAAGTTTTTTTTTTCATTGAACACTTTAATTCACTCGAAAAAACTTATACAGTAATTACAGAATCGAATAACAGTCTTATGAACAATCATTAATCACCAAATCAAACTTATTATAATCCATACATTCGAGGCAAACAAACATATAACCAAAATATCATTCAAACCTTTACCTTAATAGTCTAAGTATATACATGCCAAAAGCTTACACTCACTAATACAAAAATCTTCTTTTACGGTCTGATCTTTCCATGTATTGTGCTCCCGCAACTCTTCAGAACCTGCACGCAGTAAACACTACGTGCTGAACATTAAATATGCCCAGTGGTGACTACTAATCCAAGAATTTTCCAAACATAAGCATACTTACATATTTTATGCTACTAGTATTCTTATTTCATTAAGTATTTCCTTTTATTTCAGTTATGACTAATCTCGTTATTAGGTTCGTATTCTGATAACCATTGGTCTTTGTTTCTGAACTATTAACTTTACTTTGCAGTATATTCTTTAGGTGAATCAATATCGGATTTACTCTTTTACTTTTACTTTTATCATTACCTTCGTTTTATCCTTTAGTCACAGTGATTTAACTATCATCCCAGTTAACAATCTGTATTGGTACTCGTGTCTTTACTAGTACCAAAACAAATTATTTAAATTCTTGTTTTAGTGTTCAATTATTCAGTTTGAACTCTAATGGTACTTTTTGCTATTTATTCTTTTATTTTTGTTTCGACTCTTCACCAATAAATATATTACCAATTAATAGCTTTTGAGCTTTATTGCAACGTGATATAAATATTTCGGGATACTTTGCAGTATTTTCTTTCCTTTACTCATATATATATATATTACTTTCGTTCAAATATTAATTACGACATAAGTCTTTTACTTTTTACTTTTTAAATAACCTTTCTTCCAAAAAGATATTTCATAAGCATTAAGTTCATTTCATGTCAAAATCATTACTTTTAACCTTAAACAGGAAATTAATATTGTTTTTTTCAAATTTGTCACTTTTCACAATAGTAATTGGTACGAGAAATACCAATTAATCAAATTCATCCTTTTTACGAAAAATACAATACATTCTGAATTCTTATAAAACCTTTCTTTTCTTTTTCCTTATTAATTACACTTTACAGATTTATCTCAATTTTTTTTCATTTTCTTTCAAACGAATCGTTTTCGTTATAACTTTTCATATATTCAATTCAATTAAACAGTACTTATCTATTCATTTCAATGTGCCCCTAATGCAATAAAACAGGTTTCCCACAACAGATACACGGGACTGAACCCAAAGGTCCCACGTAGCAGATAGAGAAATGATCTCGAAAGATCAAGTCTCACATAACAGATACAGATACAAATACACTTTTACAGAAGCTATGGAGATCACAGATCCCAACCATAGCTAAGCAAGTCGTCATGACTTGCACCGCGGTACAGAGGTGTCCCTATGGCTAGCCAATTATATCCAAAACAAGAATCATACTACCTGTCTATCACTAAGGGCAAACATAATCAATCTCATTGCCAACATTTTTGAACATTTAAAACTTTTAATTTCTTTCTTTTGTTTATTACTATACTTTATTCTGATCAAATGCACTATTTCGTGCCTTTGACTATTCAATAACTTTTTATTCACTTTTTCTTTTCTGGTCACTTTTGTGAATTATCCTTCGATAATTCACTCAGATACTTAAATCTTTTAATCTTTTATACAGATTATAAATTATGAATTATAGCATCATAATTCACACATTTCCTTTTTATTATTTTTTTATTTAATTCTTTGCGAATTATTCTCTAAATATTCAATAGTTGACTTCTTTTTTCTTTTATTGTTCAGACTTTTTTGTCATTCGGTATGCCAACTGTATTTCGTCGGCAAAACATTTTTATAATCATTAATTCTTTTAATACTTTTTGTCGATTAATTTATTTTGATAAATTAGTCACGTCTTTATTTTTCTACTTTTAGGCATTTAGGAACTTTAAGTATATCAACTATTATCTTATGCCTCGAACAAGCATAATTTGACTTTTTCTATCGATTTATTCATTTCAAATGCATAATTACGATTTTGCCATTATAATTATTTATTTTCATTTTTATTATATAATTTCCTCTATTATTCATCTTTTATTCTTTAATTTTACCATTTTCGGGTAAAATTACATTTTAGTCCTTAAACCACAGACATTCTATCTTTCGAAACTATTATGCCTCCGAAATTACTATTTTACCCTTATTAAGTATTTCTTACTTATTTTTACGCGTTAATCACTTACTTTGGCAAAATTACCATTTTGCCCCTAAAACTTTTATTTTCTTTCATTTAAATCCTTTTTCTATTCAAAACTCATTTTATTTTTCTTTTATTTATGTATTAATTTATTTTCATCATTTCCGATTATTTATGAATTATTTACCAATAATTCATAATTCTTATTATTTTCATGACCCACTAATTATTTCGAAAAATCCGTCGGTTGACTTTTTATTTCTAGTCATTGACATTAATTAAATTTCACATTAATTCCTCATTTTTGTCATTTTTATTCAATTATACATTAAAACTTCAATTGTTTTCATTGTACATATTCATATAAAAATTCCAATAAAATCTCAATAAATTCAATAAATTCCAACAAAATTTATTTATGCATTATTTATTGTTTATTGTCATTTTTCATCAAATTAATCATTTAATTCACAATAAATCATAATTTTCATTTATCCTAACATAATTGCATTAATTAACAATTTTTCATATTTTTACCTTAATTACATAATTAAGGAAAATTCATATTAATAGGGAAATCAAAGGATTTGGTAGTCACTTACTTTTTTTTCATGCTTTAGCTTCCTTAAACTTCACATTTCTTCACTTGACACCAAGAAAAACTCCATCCCTTCACAAATATTTCCTTGGCCGAAATTTCAAGCCTTCCTAACAACAAATTTTTGTCCTCAAATGAAAAATCTAATCTTATAATTAGCTTAAACACCTCAAACACTATAAGAACACACCAAAAACTCAATTAAAACTACTTGAATTTTCAAGTTCCATCTTACCTCTTTTTCTCTCTTCACTTGATTTCTTGCCTTCCCTTGCTCAAATCTCTTGCTTAAGATCACTAGGGTGATCTAGAGAGCTGGAACTTCATTTCTTATGTTGAGGTTTAAGAGAGATTTGGGATAGAAAAAGAAGAAATCCTAGGGAGAGGAGGAGAAGAGGTGGTTCGGCCACCTAAGGAGGAGACCATGCTGGATTTTTCTGGAGAAATTCTCCAGATATTTGGCTCTATTTATACCTTCTTTATGGGCCAAAAATGGGGCCAAATTAATGGGCTTAACCCATTTTGTTCTTAAGGCCCATTTAGGCCTCTCTAAAGCCCAATTAAATTTCTCTCTCTTCCTCACTTCAAATCACTTTAATTTTAATTTCATCATTCTTAAAACATCAAAAATAGGTAGGACGTAACTTTTCGGCTCAATCGGAGTCCGTTATCGGTCCGATTCAAACTTATCGGTCTGATTCAACAACTGCCGGTGTCACCGAAAATTCTATTCTCATCAACAAAATATTCTTCATGAAAATTCATGTAGGCACGCAAAATCTGGTAATATTCGAAAATCTTTTGCTATTTTTAATTATTTAAGTAAAATCAAGTCCCCTTCCCTACCGGGAAAATTGACTCGCTACCTTTTTCGTATTTTTGACTTTCGGAGGCCTATTTGACCTCAAATTCACTTCAAATTTCAACCATAGACTCACCATAACTATTCCTTTCAAATAGTCCAATAAAATATTTTCGACTTCCGGGTGTCCTTTCAGGCCCGAAAAACACTATTCACTGCCGGGAAGTACTATTCACGGCTGATCCAGTGTTGAGGCCATTATATTTATTTGGCTCCTAAATTTCATCACTCAATTATTTTATAAAATTAAAAAATAAAAGATTAAATTTTTATTTTTCATCGTTCAATAAAAGCACAGAAGAGAAAGAAAGCATTCATTTTGTTCAAAGTAAAAAACGCTAGAAACCTAAATTATGCATTTCTTACTCTCTGGAAAATGAGAATGAGAGAAATAAAGGTGCTTCAGGACAACAAAGACATAGATGAGAGATCCAACAATGGACCTAAAAGCTGTAGTCAAGCTCTTTGGAGGCTCCATATCTCTTCACAATATCTATCCTCCAAAACCAACAAGATCTCTAAGCTTCTTAACGAGCAATGGGGAGAGACAGACAGAGAGGAGAGCGGAGAAGAGAAAAGAAACACTACAAAAAAAATGCAGAATAGCGACAAAAATTCGTTGCTAAATGCACCATATAGCGACAACATTGCGACAAAAAATGGCTTTCGTCGCAAATCTTGAAAGATTTGGTGGGAAAATAAATATTGCGATAAATTAGCGATAACAAATTTTTATTGTTGCTAATATCAGGCGTAAAAAATTTGGCGCAAACAATTACGACAACAAAAGTAAATTGTTGTCGCTAATTTAGCAAAATAATATTATGTTGCTATATCAATATTAACGACAATATTGTTGTAGCTAATTGGCGACAATAATGTTATAGCTAATTTGGCGACAATAATGTTGTCTCTAATATAGCAAAATAATATTATGTTCCTATACCAATATTGGCGACAACAATGTTGTAGCTAACTTGGCGACAATAATGTTGTAGTTAATTTGGCGACAACAATGTTATAGCTAATATAGCAAAATAATATTATGTTCTTATACCAATTGTTGTCGCCAATTTTACAAAATAGTATTATCTTCATATCCCTTTATTGGCGACAATAATGTTGTAGCTAAATTAGCAACAACATCGTTGTAGCTAAATTAGCGACAACATTGTTGTCGCCAATTTTGCAAAATACTATTATCTTCATATCCCTCTATTGGCGACAACAATGTTGTAGCTAAATTAGCGACAATATAGTTGTAGCTCATTGTTGTCGCTAATTTTGCGAAATACTATTCTTCTCATATCCCTCTATTGGTGACAATAATGTTGTAGCCAAATTAGCGACAACTTCGTTGTAGCTATCTTAGCGACAATAATGTTGTCGCCAATTTTACAAAATACTATTCTCTTCATATCCCTTTATTGGCGACAATAATGTTGTAGCTAAATTAGCGACAACTTCGTTGTAGCTATCTTAGCGACAACAATGTTGTCGCCAATTTTGTAAAATACGATTCTCTTCATATTTCTCTATTGGCGACAACAATGTTGTAGCTAAATTAGCGACAACATCGTTGTAGCTAAATTGGCGACAATACAATTTTGCAAAATATTATTATTTTTAAATCCCTCTATTGGCGACAATAATGTTGTAGCTAAATTAGCGATAAAATTATTATCGCCAATTTTGCAAAATACTATTATCTTCATATCCCTCTATTGGCGACAAAAATGTTGTAGCTAAATTAACGACAACATCATTGTACTAAATTAGCGACAACTATGTTGTAGCTAATTGGCGACAATAATGTTGTCGCTGATTTAGCTCTATATTATTTCTTTAATATAACAATATTAGCTAGAATTAATTATTATCCTTACAAATAATAATATAAATTATTATTAATTATATAACAAAGAAACTAGCTAGAGTATTATCTTTACAAATAATAATATAAATTGTTAACATATTTTTCATTATTGCCAAAAAAATCAAATTGTCCTATAACATTTTTGTTTTTGGAGTACTAAAATACTTAATCCCATAAAATTTATTTTAATTAAAAATGCCTCTATTTTTTATTTTTAATATTTATATTTAGTTAAACTATTTATTTTAATAAATTTAATTATTCTATTTTTGCTATAGATAAATTAAATTACCGTTACTTAAATTAATTAATCTATGCATTAATATAGACAATTTTGCAACATAGTGTGTTGTAGCCAATTCCCTCAAATTTTTGAGCGGGATAAAGTGGCGGGCTCTTTTTTAGTTTCACAAAACCCATTAGGTTGTTCATTGGTTTAGCATTTCTTCTATTCCTCTGTGGATCAAGAGTTCGACCCCGAGCTTGTGAAGCAGATATACGAGACGGAGTTGAAGGTTAAGGAAGGAAGAAAGTGTAGAAAACCCTAGAATCATCTAGGCAATATAGTTCATGTCAAATTATCAAGAAAATATCAAATCTATAGCGGAAGCGTACCTGAATTCATCGTTGTAATTGAATTATCAAAATCTTGTGGCTTATGATCTTCCAAATTGATAGGTAAGGAAGAAAACCGTTTTCTATCGATGGAAATAGAAAAACCAACTACCTCTATCTATAATTTGGGGACTATAACCCTTTTATATAAAAAGGTTTCCTTTATTTCTAATTTAGCCCATCATAAAATTAGAAATTATAAAAGAGTATCTATACATTTAACCCATACTTATAATAATATTATTATTATGGCTCACTTTACTTTCTATTAAATTAGATCACTTTAATATTTAGGTCAAGTCTTTTAAATGATAGTTATGACATATAATTATTATAATCCTAATATATATATAGTGTATTTGTCCATAAATCCTAACAATCTCCCACTTGGACTATACATTTATATATATATTCATTTTGCTTTATAATTATATGTCAACTTTATGAGCTCAAAACTTTACTATCATAAATAAAGATATTTCTGAACAATCTCGTCCATCAATCATGCTTACACAGAACCAAGGCGACTTTTGTTACTTATATGTCGTAACTAAATCCATCCCTGATCACATATATAAACACAACCAAATGACACAGATCCAGTATGGATGCATAGCATGAAAATTACATGTAATGTGATCTAAACATGCCTATTTTCAACTGGTCCGTTCTATAAACTTAGTGAGATCAATCCATAGATAAATCAAAGTGTGAATAACTCAACTTCATTTCTGCAGAAAATGTAGATAAACCAAAAAAAAAACAAAAATGTGTCTATAATAAGAAAGCAAGATTACAAAACTCCCACTAAAATTAGATATCCTCAAAAGATATGACACCCATATGAACAGTATGCTCATTAAAGACCGTGGGTGGTAATTCTTTAGTAAGCGGATCCGCAACCATGGAGTTTGTACCAATATGCTCAATAGACACCTGTCCACTTTGAACCCTTTCTTTAATAACCAAGAATTTAATATCTATATGCTTTGACTTACTTGAACTCTTATTGTTATTAGAATACAAGACTGCTGACTTATTGTCACAAAAGATCTTAAGTGGTCTTTCAATTCCATTAACAATTCGCAGTCCAGTAATAAAATTGTGCAGCCATATTGCTTGATTTGATGCCTCATAGCATGATATGAACTCTGCTGCCATGGTAGAAGAGGCTATAAGAGATTGCTTAGCACTCTTCCAAGAGATAGCCCCTCCAGCAAGCAAAAAAACATATTCTGATGTAGATTTCATGCTATCTTGGCATCCAGCAAAATCGGAATCTGAATACCCAATGATCTCTAACTTATCCGATCTCCTGTAAGTGAGTTTGAAATGTTTTGTTCTTTGAAGATATCGCATGACTCGTTTGGCTGCTTTCCAATGATCCATTCCTAGATTGCTTAAGTATCTTCCTAATACTCCAACTATGTACGCAATATCCGGACGCGTACAAACTTGAGCATACATTAGACTTCCTATTGCTAATGCATAAGGAATCTTTTGCATTTCTGTTTCCTCAAAAGTATTTTTTGGGGCACTGTTGAAGATTAAACTTGTCTCCTTTAGCCACAGGGGTATTTCCTGGTTTACAATCTTGCATGCCATATCTCTTAAGAACCTTTTCGATATAAGCCTTTTGTGATAATCCAAGGGTACCTCGAGAACGATCTCGATGTATTTGGATCCCTAATACAAAATTTGCATCTCCAAGATCTTTCATCTCAAAATTCATAGCTAGAAATCTCTTGGTTTCATGCAACAAGCCTATATCATTACTGGCAAGCAATATGTCATCAACATATAAAACCAGAAAAATATGCTTACTCCCACTAAATTTGTGATATACGCAATCATCAACCAAATTCATCTCAAAACCATAAGAGATAATAATCTGGTGAAATTTGCAATACCACTGACGAGACGCTTGCTTAAGCCCATAGATAGATTTCTTCAATTTGCAAACCATTGACTTTGTACTTTCTGATACATAGTTTTCTGGCTGCACCATATAAATTATTTCATCAATGTCACCATTGAGAAATGCTGTCTTGACATCCATCTGATGTAGCTCAAGATCAAAATATGCTACTAATGCCATTATAATCCTAAAAGAGTCTTTCGATGAAACTGGAGAGAAAGTCTCTTTATAATCAATGCCTTCTTTCTGTGTAAAGCCTTTAGCGACAAGACGTGCTTTATATCTCTCCACATTGCCCTTTGCATCCCTTTTGGTTTTAAAAATCCATTTACAACCAATGGGTTTTGCACCTTCAGGCAATGGAACAAGATCCCATACGTCATTATCTTTCATAGACTTAATCTCCTCATTCATGGCATCTATCCACTGTTGAGAGTTAGAGCTTTTCATTGCTTGATGAAAATTGACTGGATCATTTTCCATCACTCCAATGTCAACATCATGTTCTTGGAGAAACACAACATAGTCATCAGAAATTGCACTTTTCCTTTCTCTAGTGGATCTCCTTAATGGCAATGGTTCTTGAGGCTGTAGAGTTTGTTCTTCAAGAGTATTTTCTTGAGACTGAATGGGAGGATCAATGGCATTGTCTTGTTCTGGAATTGCATCATGAACAATGTCTGGCATAATAACCTGTTCTTGATTATTGTCCATAGCAATTAAAGGAATATCAATATATTCCTCTTCAAAGACAAAGTCCTTAACTCTTTCTCCCCCCGCAAACTCAACATCCTCAAAGAACCGAGCATTACCTGTCTCAAAAATAGAATTAGTTGTGGGATTTATAAAATTTGTAACCCCTAAAGCGTTCAGAGTATCCAACAAAATAACAACTAATAGTCTTAGAGTCCAGTTTCTTTTCATTTGGCCTATAAGGCCTTGCCTCAGCTGGACATCCCCAAATATGAAAATATTTTAGACTAGGCTTTTTACCTGTCCAAAGTTCGTAAGGGGTTTTACTAGTTGCCTTTGTTGGTACTCTGTTGAGTATATAAGCTGCAGTCTTTAATACCTCTCCCCAGAGTGACTCAGGTAAGATAGAGTGACTGATCATACTTCTTACCATGTCTAAAAGCGTTCTATTTCGTCTTTCAGCAACACCATTCATATTGGGTGAACCCGGCAAGGTGTACTGTGGTACGATACCGCTTTCCTCTAGGAATCTAGCAAATGGACCTGGACGTTGTTCACCTGAACCATCATATCTACCATAGTATTCACCACCACGGTCAGATCTAACGCTTTTAATACTTTTATTGAGTTGATTTTCAACTTCAGCCTTAAACCTTTTGAACATGTCCAGTGACTGAGATTTCTCATGAATGAGATAAAGATAGTCATATCGACTGAAATCGTCTATGAACGTTATGAAGTACGTTTGGCCATTCCAAGAAGCCAGAGGAAATGGCCCACAAATATCTGTATGTATTAGTTCTAAGATATTTGTTTTCTTATTGGCATCAAATCTCCTGATATTTGTTTGTTTCCCCTTAATGCAATGCACACACATGTCAAAATCTGAAAAATCAAGGGGATCGAGAATACCATCAGACACAAGTCTCTCAATTCTCTTTTTAGAGATATGACCTAATCTCTTGTGCCATAATGAAGCTGAATTCTCAATAGTTAATTTACGCTTCTTACTGATTGAATGAACATGCAAGGATTCATTAAATGAAGCAACTGTATCAATTAAATATAGATTATCATAACCTGATAAAGAACCAGAACCAACCAAACTTGAATTTTGAAAAGACTAAAATTTCCATTTCCAAATGAACAAGAATACCCAAATTTGTCCAATGCCGAAACAGAAATCAAATTTCGCCTAAAAGACGGTACAACAAAAGTCTCAAACAAATTCAAATAAAAATCAGTTCTTAATAATAATCTAAATGTTCCAATTGCTTCGACTTCAACTGATTTGCCATCACCAACATAGATGTATCTTTCACCATCATTAGGCTTTCGACAATTCAGGCAACCCTGCATGGACACACTAATGTGAGTTGTTGCACCTGAATCAATCCACCAAGTGTGTCTAGGTACTGAAGCCAAATTAACCTCAGAACAAACAAAGTTAAGAAGCATACCTTTCTTAGCACGCCAAGCGTGATAGTTGGTACATTGCTTCTTCTGGTGTCCTACAGCTCCACAAAAGAAACAACCATCTTTACCTTGTTCCTTATGTTGTTTCTTATGTGGTGCCTTTACCACAGCTTCCTTATTCTTTCTTTTCTTATTCTCCTTTTTCTTGTCCTTTGATGTGGAGACCAAATGAACACTTGGTGTCTTTTTGTGCTTCAATCTATCCTCTTCCTGAACACAGTGAGAGATGAGCTCATTAAGGGTCTATGAGTCCCTTTGACAATTATAGCTCACCTTAATTTGACCAAATTGTGCAGGAAGAGAGATTAGAACCAAATGCACTAACAAGTCTTTAGATAAATCTAACTTGAGTGCCCTTAAACTTGAAGCAAGGTTAGACATTTCCATAATGTATTTCCTTATGTTTCCTTTGCCTGTATACCTCATAGAGATGAGTTTTGCTAAGATTGTACTTGTTTCAGCCTTTTCATTCTTAGCAAATCTCTTCTCAAGGTTCTCAAGGAAACCCTTAGCTGTATCCACCTGATCGGACATTGTGCCCCTAAAAGCTTCGGGAATGGCATGCTTAATGACCATAAGACTTATGCGATTAGACCTTTCCCATTTTTCCATCTCCCTCTTTTCCTCAGAGGTACTCTCATTAGTGAGATTGGCAGGTCTAGGTTCCCTTAGTGCAAAGTCTAGGTCCATGACTCCGAGAGTGATCAGTACACTCTCTTGCCATGCCTTAAAATTCATGCCAGTCAGCATAGGAATGGAGTTGATACTAGTAGTAATATTAGCAGCAGGAGCAGAAACTGAATTCATAACAAAACATATAAAACAAACTCACATAAGTACCAAAATTGAATAACAAATTTAAACACAGTTAAACCCCATCTCAAGACATCTGACACTCCATTAATGTTTTATCTTTGGACAGAACATTAACTTGTAAGTGATATCTTGATGTAGCAATTAAACACAAATAATAAAATGACATGTCAAATAATAATTCTTCCTTTGGGCCGATTTATTATTCACATGTAAGACCAAATAATTATAACGTGCTAATTGCCACAAATGTATATGTAATTATATTAAACATTAACTTTCCTTTGGGCCAATTAATATTCATATAATTACATACACACAACCAATTATATATTTTGAAATAAATTAATTGATTTTTATAGAGGTTACTTTGGCAACATATTGGTTCAATTAATCATCTCAATATATATATAGCCATACTGTAATTTAAATTGAAATTCCATAAAATTTATATATATATATATATATATATATATATATATATATATATATATATATATATATATATATATAACAGGGCACAATGGCAGTTATAAAACCAAACGGCACAAATGTTAAAGTGCTTGGTCTTGAAACGGCACAACAAGACAAAAGAAATTGATTATTCAATTAAATCAATTAAATCATAAACATGCCCATGAAGCAAACAACAGTAACATGATGTCTTAATGTTCACAGTGATATATCATCCAAAGCACAAATCGAAAAGTGATAGCAACTATTTAATTGCTATGAAACCAATAACTTTCTGCAACCTCAATCATTATATATATATATATATATATATATATATATATATATATATATATATATATATATATATATATATATATATATATATATATATATATATATATATAATAGAACATAAAATCCAAAGCACAAAATGCCAAAACCATAAAAACAAACCATAAAGCATTCTCTGCAACCTCACCATATATATATATATATATATATATATATAAAAGAACGAAAAAATCAAAGCCACAAAACAGATAGTCATAAAGCCAAAAACACAAAACAATTAAACCAAAATAAATAACTATTGCGGGAAAAATCGGCAACAAATTATTATAGAACAGAAGCAAAATCAAGGATCTTGCGTCAGGAACAACTGAATTCAAAATGAATCGGCGCAATGTGAAACGGCACAATGGTTCAATTAATGGCAGTTACTTTTTTTTTTTTTACAAAGCAATCGGCAAAATCAAATAGCAATATTTCATGAACAAAAAAAAAATTCATGTTGCCGCAAAACTCATTATGCCGATGATCAAATAATATTGATCACACAAAACAACAAAATCATGGACCAAAAGCAAAATGGCCAAACCCGGGATGAAACACCGAAATAATACAAAAAACAGGCCATAAAACATAATATGCCTATTTCTTTACCCGGGATGAAATCGAGGCCTGGCGATTTCAATATATATATAACTTTAATTAATTTTAAACAATTCCAAATAATTCAACATGAATTAGGCTCTGATACCAATTGTAGAAAACCCTAGAATCATCTAGGCAATATAGTTCATGTCAAATTATCAAGAAAATACCAAATCTATAGCGGAAGCGTACCTGAATTAATCGTTGTAATTGAATTATCAAAATCTTGTGGCTTATGATCTTCCAAATTGATAGGTAAGGAAGAAAACCGTTTTCTATCAATGTGAATAGAAAAACCAACTACCTCTATCTATAATTTGGGGACCATAACCCTTTTATATAAAAATGTTTCCTTTATTTCTAATTTAGCCCATCATAAAATTAAAAATTATAAAAGAGTATCTATACATTTAACTCATACTTATAATAATATTATTATTATGGCTCACTTTACTTTCTATTAAATTAGATCACTTTAATATTTAGGCCAAGTCTTTTAAATGATAGTTATGACATATAATTATTATAATCCTAATATATATATAGTGTATTTGTCCATAAATCCTAACAGAAAGCCCGTGCCGTTGCAGCGAGTGATGATTCTCGAATTTAGTCAGTGTTTGGAGAACTACCTGTGGCCGAATTTTGACCCTGAAATGGCATCGTTCGAGCATGTTATGTCCATGATTCTCATGATCAACGAGAAGGCAATTTTGCTTCCCGCTTACATTTAAGATTTTGACTCACTCATAATCGAAAGATTGATACATTCAAGATGATTACAATATCTTGGATGCTAATGGCGGGAATCGATTTAACATGGGTTTGGCTCGGCCATGTTTTACGTAAATTTAGGTTTTCTTTTAATGCATTTTTTTCCTGTATGTTTCAGTAATTCTCTATACTATCCTGCTACTTAAGGATTTGAAATACTTCATTTTTTTCCTTCCTTGTGTCTTTGTGTATTTCTTTTAGTTGCCTGTTTTGCAAGGAGGAAAAAAACCCTGCAACTTGGTTAAATATAGAGCCTCTTGAAGTTTGATGTTTCATATTGCTTTAGCAACAAAAGTTTAGTATTTTATGTAATTGAAAAAAAATTGACTTTAATGGATATACGTATATATTTTGTAGTTTCGGGAGAATGTGGCAGCTTGGTTATGCTTTTATGACAGGAAAGATGTCTTCACTGGATTTCTGGAGAGGGTTCTTAAGCTGAAGGAGGTCTGTTTCTCTGTTCTTGCAGTATCCTTTTAATGATGTTAAAACTTCTTGATGAAACGTGGTAGTCAAAGTATCATGTCAGATCTTGTCCTCTTCCCCGTCCACCCTCCTAGGTATAAAGTAACCTTGGTTTTTAATACTTTTGAGTAATTTTCTGTCGTTAATGGATGTATAGGCATGGCAGTCACCAAAACTAGAAAAGATGATTTTTTAAGGAATAGCATTATAAGAAATCAATCCTAAATACATTTACGTGAGGTATGGTTCTAGTACTAGGTCAAAATATGCTATAACCACAATTTGTGACAAAATCTACAACCAGTATTAAAAGTCTTGAGGTGTGCTTTTGCCGTAGATCTTTTTGTGGTAGATGATTAAAATTATGTGATTTTTCGAATTGCTTCATTTGATTATGGTCATTTGAGTTAGAATATGTGGATAATGGTCGGCTTACGTAATTTCTTTCTAGCAAATGTCTGAGAAACTGATGTTCTGTTCTTTGAGCTGACGTTTCATGCTTTGTGAAATAAGATTTTAGGTTTTGTTACTTATTACCTCAGTATTCTACAAAAGCATTTTATGCATTACCAACATTACAATTTAACTGATTTTATTCTTACTTTGTTTTCAGGGGCGAGAATTGAGTATAGCAGAAAAGACTAATTACCTAGCTTTTATGATTAATTCCTTTCAGGTATGCTGTTGTCAAAATTCATATTATATGCTTTAGCTAGAATTTAGATACCTTTTTAACTTCAAAACTGCTGCTTACTTTTGAAATACTTTCTGGGTAGCATGAAATATAGAATAAGCATAAATACATCAGGAGGTCAAGTGCCTTTGGGCCATCTTATGTGACTTTTCATTTATCTTATTTAAAATTAAATCTAAAACTAAAAATTCACCTTGCAGAGTTTGGAAGACGAAATTGTGAGTGAGACAGTCCTGAAATTAGAAGGTCTTCAGTCCTGGCACAGTTTGTCATATGGTCGATTGCAGGTGAGGTCCATGGGCTTTACGTTAATTATATTTTTATAATTATTCTACTTGAACTTGTTATTAATTATTTACTTCTTTCGTTTGCAGATGGAGCTTTGCCTTAATCCAGATTTGATAAAGAAATGGAAAAGGATGGTCAAGAGGGAGGCTAAGGAGGCACTGAAATGAGGAGAGAACTTTGATCCTTCTGCTTCTCCTAAAGTGAAATTCTTGAGAAATCTCATTGAAGAGTTTCTTAATGTAAAATTTTGTTTAAACTTCTGCAATAGTTACCATCTACTTTCTTACTTATGGTTCTACCAATGCATTATATTTTTCTTGAGGTGCTTGATTTCCAGGTTTTTCCACAGAAAGGTTCTGTTAATGAAAATGATGGACTTGATTTGAGTTTTGACGAAGTTGATGATGTTGCAGTCTTGTACTGTGAGAGGTTCATGGAATTTCTTATTGATCTATTGAGTCAACTACCAACTAGGAGGTATACTCCATCCTGCCTCTCTCCTTTCCCATGTTCTGTAATTTTATTCTGCCCCTCTTTTGCTTTTAACTCAACTTCACTAAGATTCAATCTGAAGCTAATATCCACAATGTTACTTGCACTTCCCTGTTTTTGCTTTTATTAAGGTTTCATTGTGGTAGCAATTTGTATAGTTTAGTGAGCTAAATAGTTCTTGTTTAGAAAGTTTAAGCCTTCCTGAAAATGTTGCTTGCTGACATTTATATGCATGTCATGCTAAAAGTCAAACTTAATTTTCTTCATTTGGATGCTCATATGTTATGCATTCATTTTCATTCACCTCTTCCCTCCCCTTCTCCTCTTTCCATGTGGTACAGGTACCAAAGGCCTCTTGTGGCCGATGTAGCTGTTGTTGCAAAATGCCATTTAAGTGCACTTTACAGACATGAGAAGGGGAGGCTTGCATTGTGAAACACGACAACATTTGTGAAACATGACTTCTTTCCTCTAACACGTTTCTCTTTCTCTTCTCTTACTTCTAGTTGCGAGAGTTTGCATTGTCTAATATTGGTGCGATTCACAAGCGAGCTGATCTCTCCAAGAAATTGTCAATGCTGTCACCAGAAGAGTTAAAGGACTTGATTTGTTGCAAGGTATGTGAAGGTTAAGAGGCCCTCTATTTTTGTATTCTGAGTGCAGTTAAAATATTCTATATTACATGTACGAATATATCTGTTATACTCCAAATAGTGTTTTCCTTTCCTCTATGCTGTTGCACATTATTTGGTATTGTATCCTCTCTTGGATATTTTCTTAAGTAGTGTTCCTTGTCGAATAATGTAAAAGACAACCTACAGGGGTCGAAATGCTTGACATTGTTTGTGTTGGTGCAAATATTAGGCACCATAAGTCGAGGATATACGAGTGGCGAGGAAATTATTTTGCAAAGCATGCTTATTCTGGTATTACTCCTGCTTGCTCAAAATGTAATTGGTTATTCGTTTATCTCCTTTTATTTTTACCCTAAGTATAGAAACCTCTATGAGTTCATTTTAATTCTTGTCATAATATGTATCCATTTAAAACATGTTATGTGTATCTTAAAGTTGATTATAACAAATTTTGATGTATTAATTAATTTTAATAATGGTAATTCCTATAAAATTTTATTATTAAAATAGACAAATGCTTGAACATTTAGCTTAAAAACAAGTTGATTATAACAGAATTGTGCAGGCCTGTATCTCCATTATTTGAACTTGTCATGTAGTATATATTGTACTGCAATTCAAATGATAATTCTTTTTATCCACCCCAAATTAAAAATGTTAATTGACAAATGTGAGATTTTAAATTTAAATTTAATAATATACTTCTTCATTTTTTTTGAAAATTTTAGAATATTTACTTTTTTTCTAGATTTTTTGGGGATACATAATTTGCTTTCTAGTTAATTGAACTTAAAAGGTACATTTGATTACAATGCCAAAAAAGAAAAAATTGTGATATTTGAGTTGGTTCGCTTGCAATTATGAACTTGAATTGTCTTTTTCTATAAAAAAAAACATTGATGCAAATGAGATGTTTCAAATTTCAATAATATATCTCTCTGATTTGTATTTTAAATACAAGTTCATTCTTTCATGGTTTTTTATTTTATATTATTTTAAAGGATCGAATGACTAAATAATAATAATAATTACCTAAAATTATAGATAATAATTTTCTTCTATAACTTTCAGCATAAAATTAATAATGTTTATCATAATGATAAATGAGAAAGATACTATTTTATGATTAACATTATTTCTTTTTTTTTTTGTATTTAAACTTGATGTTTTTTATATTGAATATTATCACTAATAAAAGGGCTTTTGCCAAAATAAAAGCTGATATTAAAGGACATCGAAAATCAATACATATAGAGATATCTAAATTTGAGTTTAGTTCCAAAGCATGCTTTATTCTTCATTCTTCATGTTTTGGAATGGTTTGATCAAAATAATTTTTTTAGTTTTATACAGATTTTTTACATGGGAAGGTTTTTTGTAATCCGTTATTTGTATGTTCTTGATTTCGTTTGTTTGAATGGATTATCAACATTAGCCTTTGTTTTCTGATTAATTGTTGATGTGTATATTGAAGTGTGATTATCATCCTAATTATTTTATCTCTATAGATGTGATTAGGCTATAGATGTTATTTTCAGGGCAATCAGGAGCCAGTGGACTGTACCACGAACAGCAGAGACCGTAATTCAGGCAGGCTTTCTTTTATTTGTTATGATATGATGGTTGATCTAGGAAATAGAAACTAGATAACAAACTTGCATTGTTGTTAATTAGTTACAAGAATTATTTGTGTAGTGCACATGCATGATCGGTTTTTTTTAACTGAATGTGAAAATTCTTCTTCTTTTTGCTTTGTAAATGGTGAAGTGTGGAAGGTGCTAAACTGTGGGTAGATGACTTGTACTTGCAATATTTGTCCACTATGCGGATTGAGTTTTAAGTTGATATTTTAGTTGAGTATGAACAATAGATGGATCGGCGGGTCAGACCAATCCAGCAATAGATGGAGATACAGCAACTTTTTTCAGCAATAGATTTAGGAGCAAATGTATCTATTTACATTATAGTTATAAGTATATAGTATGATATTTTGGATGACATTTGTTATTGTTATATATGCGTGTATTATTTTAGATATACAATTAACGATGATATCTATTCATTAATATATATTTTTTTGTATTGAATATTAAGTAGTCTATAAATATAAATATGTCATCTATGGCTATTCATTTAAATGATGAAATTTTCATATTAATTTAAAAATAAAAAAATAATTTTAATTTAGCGAGGGATTAGCATGTTTGAATAGTAGTTATTTAGCGTGAACAATATTGTAGCAATGTTGCGACGAAAATATTGTCGTTGCAAAATTTTACGTGAACAATGTCGTAGCAATATTGCGACGAAAATACTGTCGTCGCAAAATTTTGCGTGAACATTATTGTAACTAAATGGCAACAAATATTTAGCGACAACATTATATTGTCGCTAAATTTTGGCGACGACTTCGTGTTGTAGCTAAATTCTGCTACAATGACTTTTGTTTAAAAATAAAAGTCGTCGCTAATTTGCATTTTTTTAGTAGTGAAAAGAAATTACATAGAAGAGCGATGGAGGGAGAAAATATCAGTTCTAAGAATGAGAGAGAGAGATAGAGAGAGGTGATAAGGGATGGTGGGGTCGAGGCTATGCGGAAGCCATTTGGGTAAGGGGCTAGGGTTTCTTTTGACCATTGAGATCGAGAAGAACGCCTAGAAAATCCAATCACATAGAAAAAAGTGACATTTCTTCGGGAAGATTACCATTCGAAAGCCAGGCGGGAATCGAATCTGTAGAATGGGTAAGGGCATGATTAGATTCCTAATAAATTGCACTATTCTTTTTCTTAATCATGGCTGCATTTGCCTAGAATGGATCCACTATTTTACAAAAATCAATTGAAGAATCGTTATTTCTAACTCTAACTACACTTTATTGTAATTTCTGATAGTATCATATTGTTATCAGCCATCAGTTGCTTTCTTCTGATCATTAATAAGATAATAATTAATTAATTAATTATTTGCAGTTATTATTTTAGTCAGTTATTTCGTATAAAATACAATAGGGGTAATAAAAGAAATATGGTTCTCAAATTGGACTATGATTTCAGTGAAATATGGGCTTTTGATTTAGTTAACTGCTGATATTTATCTCTAAGACACTGATTTGTGATTCCTTATGCATCTGATTTGTTTAGATGGATGAAGAAAGCAGTGTCGTGCACAGCTTGGATAAGGCACCTGATGTTGTAGGTTTTGGGAAATTCCAAGTAATTGTTCTTTTTTATGCTGGATTTGGTTCACTTGCCGATGCATTCGAAGTTATGATTCTTTTCTTTGTGATATTGGCAATAAAGGTTGAGTGGGGACTCTCCTCAACTCAAGAGAGCTTTCTAACAAGTGTTGTTTTTGCTGGCATGCTACTTGGAGCGTATTTCTGGGGTTTTATATCTGGTAATTACAGAAGGAGGTAAGTCCTTTATTCTTTGATTTTCTTTGCTCATTTAAACCAAGAACTTGGGCATTCTCTTTACTGTTTCACTTTTAACTTTAAGAATTTTCAAAACAAGCTTCAAACTTTTTCAACTTTTTATTTATTTTATTTGGTAATTGACTTTGTGTAAGAGCTATTAGGAAGTGTCATCATTTCTGATAAATACTAAGCTATTGCTGGACAGTCTATGGCTATATATCATTAAATAATTTGCCAAAATAAAATTCCATTGCTGCCATTAAGTAAAGTTTCTACCATGAGCATGCACATTTCTAACATATAAATGGTACTTGGCCTTTTACACGAAGGTTAATACATTTAAACTTCTCTTTTAGGCTCAGTTCAGGCAATTGAAGTGAGAGAATTCAAATATTTATATTTAACTTCAGCATTCTGGAAATTGTTGTTAAACTTGAATACATAGCTATTGCTAGGCCTTGTTAAACTTGAAACCAGTAGGTTGCAATGAGATTGAGTGAATGAATAACTTTGTTAATTGTTCAATCTAGAAAGGGTATCTTAGGTGGAACTATTCTAACAAGTGGAGCAGGATTTCTAAGTACTTTCTCCCCAATTTGTAAGCTAACAACTCTTCTTTTTATTTTTCCATTTGTAAGCTAATTTTAGCAACTGTGAGACATGCTTAATATACATAGGAATACATTGATTCAATTTTTTTGCTTTCATTTTCTCTATGGAATTCTCTGTGGATTTTGCAGCTCATATTCATCCTTTATAATGAGGTAACTGTTTCTTTTTCTTCTTTTTTACTCTTTAATTTTACTGCATATGGTTTTTTTATATATCTTTTTAATTTATTGTTTTTAGAATATATTTTATAATTAATTCAGTATTTATCAAATAAAATCTAGTAGCATCAATTTCAACCCTTGCATCTAATTGTATTGTAAGTTTTATGATAGTTCTTATTTCATCAAATGAACAGCGGGCTATAGTACTGATAGGGAAAGAAGAAGGAATAAAAGGTTATTAGAAAGGAAACCTCCCTCAGGTCCTTTTTCATTCTTCAGTCTCTCTCTATTATTGTTTTTGTTTTGAGAAATATTAGTGATGTTTGTGTGGGTTTTATAGAAATTGTTTACTGGGAAGGATGAAATCTGTTGTTGGAAGACTTGCCACAGGTGCATGTGCAGGCATGACATCGACTTTTGTTAGTAAATAGGAATAAAAAATTTTCTGCTTCTCATTTTGCAAGTTGTTGGGCTTGAATTGTCCCTCATTCCCTCAGCTCCGGTTGTATCTTGACAGGTTACGGGAGGAAGGAGTTGCATCCTTTTATCATGTTCTTAGGCCTTCCCTCATTGGCATTGTTCCAAATATTACTATGAACTTTTGCATTTTTGACTTGTGAGTTAATTAATACTGATGAGAAGTTCTAATTCCATAACTACTAACCTTACTATAATTTTACAGGGTAGTTCTGTTAGCATTTTTAATAACTATTTTACAGTTCACAGCACTGTAATTTTCTTTGTATTTTAGAACTTTCATACATGATGATTTTAAGTTTCTTTGTATAATATTTGAGTTTTCTTAAATGCATTGAGCAATTAATGCACGTAACAGTTTACAGCATGCTCATTCAGTGATTAGGTAATGCTTGTCTCGGTATAATATTCTTTTTTTTTGTTGCTGAAGTTTTATGTTTTTTTTAAGATCTGTTTCTTATAAATAGTAGTATTAGTCAAGGGTGTAAATACGAGTATTATCTCTAATGATCAATGATTCTTTTATTTTCTTCTTACAAGTTCTGTTATTTTCTAATGGCGAGTAACTTGTTGGATTTCGTTTCTCATAATTGCTTAATTAAACTATCAATTTATAGGATGTCGTTGTACAAAAACAAGAATTAATTTACTATCTTCATTGCCTAGTTCTATAACTCTACATTCTTGATAGGAAAGACTTGTGGTCTCGGTTCTTTAAGAGATAATCAACCGGTTAAAGTTTCTTTTTCTTCTTTTATATATATTCTTCTTCTGGCGTATTATTTTTTTTATTCTCTTGGGTGCTTTTGAGTTCTTATTACATTCAGTTAATTTGCCTTAAGTTAATCTCTAGTGAAGAATTTAAAACCCATTATTATTTTGCTCTTCTAAAGAATTTTTTTATGCAAATTGTCATTTATATCTTTACTTTGGCATTTTAAGGGAACTCTTTCAAATCTTTTTTCCAGCCTAGTGCAGAATGTTGATGGTGGCTTTTCTATATATGAGCCAGCAAGATCTTACAGTTATATCTTAAATTCACATTCTAATTTAAAGTTAATGAGTAATAATTATGTACTATCACTTATATTTTAAATTGAAAAAAAAAATATAGTGTGAATTATGTTATGAGCTAGATAACTTGCACTTAGAAAAAACAGTAACTTTAGAGTAATATGTCATGTTAACCATAGGAAATTAACAACATTAAATTCTTTTGATATTGGATTCACTATCTTTGAGCATTAATATTAATTATAAATTTATGTTTTAAATTCTACAGGTCTTCAAAATAATGGACAATGAAGATTTAAAGTTCATCATGCATGTTTTGAAGATTCTACATAGATATTAGTATAGATAAGGGCTATTTTTCTAAACAAATTTATGTGCGACAGAATGTGAATCAATTTTGAAATAATGAAATATTTTGTAATTAGTCTTTTGCATTCTATGAAAAGAATATTTTTTTTATATTTTTGGATATATATATGTTTCTAAATAATGTCTAGATGTGATATATAAATAAAATTATTTATATTAATAACTAGCTTTACTTTTGGCAAAGGAAAATTCGATTTCTAAAATGAGTCAACGATCGAAATGTCCCGTTCATTAAAAGTAGAATACAATCAATGAAGGGGAAATCCGATCGCTAAAAGGATCTTTAACGACCGGATTTTCCTTTGTTGAAAGCATTTACTTTCAACGAAGGGAAAATTCACTTGATAAAGGGTGTCTTTAACAACTGGATTTTGCCTTTGTTAAAAGTGTAAAAATTAAGTCGTTAAAACATATTATTTAACGACCGAAAATATGGTCGTTAATTACTTTAACGGCCGTTTTCGAATCCAGTCGTTTATACTATTAACGACGAAATTATAGCGACGGACAACTGGATTTTGTGGGTCGTTATTGAAATTTAACGACCGGTTATATCCTTTTAACGACCGGATTCTCTCGTTAAAGACCATTTTTCTTGTAGTGTTTTTCACCTTCGTACTCTTCATCTTGACAGTGTTACGGATATGCAAGAAATCGACTCAAAATCTACCACCTGGGCCACGGAAGCTGCCTTTAATAGGGAGCATGCACCATTTAATTGGCGCCCTGCCACACCACCGTCTGAAAGATTTAGCTAAAAGATATGGATCTCTTATGCACCTGCAACTAGGTGAACTTACAAATATTGTCATCTCTTCACCATAAACAGCTAAAGAAGTTATGAAAACCCACGATATCATCTTTGCTCAGAGACCTCATGTCCTTGCAGCATCTGTAACAAGTTATGTTTGCACAGACATTGCATTTGCATCCTATGGGGACTACTGGAGACAGATACGGAAAATTTGCACGCTGGAGCTGCTAACTGCAAAACGAGTGGAGTCATTCAGATCAATCAGGGAAGAAGAGATATTAAAACTAATCAGATCCATCTCATCTAGCGTAGGATCACCTATCAACTTCAGCAGGATGTTTAATTCTTTAACTTGTAGAGTAATTTCAAGAACAGCCTTTGGTGAAATATGGCAGGTAGAAGAAATATTTATACCAACTGTCAAGGGTTTGATAGAAGCTGCTGGAGGTTTTACTCTTGCTGATGTGTATCCTTCAATCAAGCTTCTACAGTTGATTAGCGGAATGAAGCTTAGGCTGGAGAGGCTTCATAAAGTAGTAGATAAAATATTCCAAAGCATCATCGATGAACACAGAGCTAGAAAGGCAGCAGGAAGCAATTGTACTGGGGGTGAAGCAAAAGATCTTATAGATGTCCTTAAATTTCAGGATGAAGGAAACCTCGAATTCCGTTTAACAAATGACAACATAAAAGGAGTCATACTGGTTAGTGCATCCCTGCCTTCATGTAATGCAGCTCTTAAAGTTACAAAAAGTGATTCTCTTCAACGTTTAAGTTCAAAATCCTGTGGCAAGAAGCCAACCTGTAGTTCTGAATAATTTGGCACCAAGTTTAAGTAAATCAGAATCTATTATAACCCTAAATCAACTAAAGCTTCAGTCAAATGATAAGTTATAAAATGCAAAACGCATGCCAGCCATGGGAAAATATTTGAGTTTGTTTTTCTAGAAGTAAAAATCCTTAACGTGCGCCACCTTTTTACTCTAATAAGTAATTTTACTGTAGGACATGTTCATTGCTGGTAGCGAGACGTCATCTACAACTGTCGAATGGGCGATGTCTGAGATGGTAAAAAATCCGAGAGTAATGGAAAAGGCACAAGAAGAGGTGAGAAGGATCTTTGGTAGAGTAGGGAATGTTGATGAATCGCGCCTTCATGAACTGAACTACTTAAAGTCAGTGATCAAGGAAGCTCTAAGATTACACCCCCCCTGTTCCACTGTTACTACCAAGAGAATGTAGGGAGAACTGTGTGATTAATGGTTACGAGATTCCTGTCAAATCAAAGGTCATTGTGCATGTATGGGCAATAGGAAGGGATCCAAATTACTGGTCTAAGTCTGAAACATTCTATCCAGAGAGATTCCTGGATTGCTCAATAGATTACAAAGGGACCAACTTTGAATTTCTACCATTTGGTGCAGGAAGAAGGATGTGCCCAGGAATAACATTTGGCATGGCTAATGTCGAGTTTCCACTGGCACAACTGCAATATCATTTTGATTGGAAACTCCCTACAGGAGTGACATCGGAAACTCTTGACATGCTTGAAGTTTTTGGCGCTGTAACAAAGAGGAAAAATGATCTCCACTTAATTCCCATTCCATACCTTCCTCCACTTGTCAAGTAAAATCTCAAGGCTCTTTACATGTTAGTGTAATATGTCAGCCAATAAGCACATTGACCTTTAACCAGTATTTCTATTGTTATGGCAATATATGCTTTAGTATTTCATATGCTAATAAGGTACATACCAAAGTAGTTTTTGTCTCAATGTGTAGAAAACTATTCAGGAACATATTGCAGCGAGCCGCAAATCTTAAGAACTCAATCTATCGCAATGAATGCAGTGACCTTTGGCCGCTAAAACTTTCTTCACTATGCTATTTGGTGTTCAAAAGTTACCTATATATAGCAGTCATCTGACCTGACTTTTTGGAGAGTGGAACTATTCAGATAAAACTAGATGACATTTTAGAAATAGGATTTTTATGTTTGATTTTCTATTTTTTATGAATTTGAGAATACATGGTAGGGATAAGATGAGCCTAGTCTTCCTATACAATATGTTCAATATGACCTGTCAAAATCATCCTGAGCATTGCTTAAAGCAAGGTTTTAAGTGCTAAGCCTAATGACTGTTAGACTAATAGTAGGCCTAGAATTCCTCATCTTATTGAGTTGTTCAAGGGATTGCACAAATCATAGCAAAAGAAACGCATATCTGATTTTGAACTGGATTGATTCTCTACCATTTCAGATCCAGAATTCTTGTCGGCATGTACTTAAATATGTGTATGTATATGTATGTTTGATAATTTTTCTCTGAACTCAAGCAACGCATGAGCATACAGCTAGCACATATAATAGTTTAGCTATGGTTAATTGCATGGATGTTCCACCAACCGTCACTAAAGAACTTAATCCATAAGCTTCAATTTTTAACTTAAATCCCTTTGTTGGCATTCCATCAAATTTACTTTTAAATTGTTACGTAGAAAAATCCTCTTCTTCTTCTCTCTTTAACGACATTGAACATCTAACTCTCAATTCTCTCTCTTTAATGTTTATTAATTCTCTTGTCAAGCTGAATCTGCAAAAATGTTTATTATTTTCTCTCTGCATTCCACTTCAAGTGTCGCTTTGAATATTGTTTATTTTATATTCTCCTTCAAGTGTCCCTTTTCAAAATTCAAAAAAGAGTTTAACACATGTTTCTCGTTTTATTCTAAATGTATTTATGTATTTCTTTTCACTTTTTCTATCGATAAAAGGATAATTTAAACAATTTTAAGTATTTTTTAAAAAATTGAGATATTTTAATTATTATCTTTAATATACGAAAAAAAAGAGCTAGAAGT
This sequence comes from Excoecaria agallocha, assembly GCA_037975025.1. Classification (NCBI taxonomy): domain Eukaryota; kingdom Viridiplantae; phylum Streptophyta; class Magnoliopsida; order Malpighiales; family Euphorbiaceae; genus Excoecaria; species Excoecaria agallocha. The sequence continues at coordinate 100,479,124 of CM075808.1, read as the reverse complement.
GATGGAGGTTTTTTTTTTTAAATCTTTTTTTCTAATTACGGGCATCCAAAAACTTGAGATTTGAAATCAATACCTTAAGAAAAACAGCTGCTTAACCACTTGATTCCACGAATATTAGTAAAGCGAGAGTATTAATTCAATCCTAAATGCATCATATCTAAGATTACTATATTGATACACAAGTTGACATAATAAAATTTAGCCTATTAGTAATCCAAGTTGTTAACATGGCATTTAATTTGTAATAACCAGACTGGGCTTCGGATCCAGGCCTACAGCTTGGATTCTTAGCTACTCGGATCACCCAAGATCCGAAATGAGACAACGACACGGATTCTAGCTCAAATTCCTATTCTAGCGGGACTTCTTATTTTGGTGGGACTTCTTATTCTAGCGGGACTTCTTTCTCAGTAGGACTCCTATGGCCTTTAGAATTCTTCACTGGAGTATAAAATTTATCACTATAAATGGCTAAAATCATCAGGTATTTAGCTCTCTTAGCCATTTTTTACTAAAATCATCCTTTTGCTATTTATTGATTTGACTGTCGGAGAGTTCCCTCGCCAGACTCCGCCAAAGTTTTTATTATTTTTAGAAACTTTTAAAATGGCAGTTAGGTCCAACAACCCAATAGCAATTCGGTAATTTTCGAACTGTTATGATTTGGTGCGATGAACGTGAACCTTTATCCCCATAGAATCATGAATTTCGATAACGAAAACACTCAAGCAGGGAACAACAGGAGTTACACAACAACAGGCCCCCACTTATCAGTTTTTTGGCCCCTAGAGCCCACCCCCTAAAGTGCTTCCACCAATCTCCCCATTTTTGGCCTACCCATCGAAACACCTATGACCCCCATACTCGGCCTCACTCCCTAACTTGCTCAAGCCCTCTTAGTGACTCTGTCACATCTAACGGTCCATTCAACGCCCCAATCGACACCACAAACCACTAAGACAAACACCCCCCACACCTTTGAAAATCCAAACTCCACACCCTAACAAAACGATGCAGGATCTATGATAACTTTAACAAGGGACAAGCTTGACAAGCTCATTGAAGAAATGATGTAATAGAAGCAGAGTCACAGCACGATGCAATACCAAGACAATTTTTGGTCTCTTCTATCCAACTCTATACTTTTCGCCCCATTTTCAAACATAAAGCTACCTAACTTGCCCAAATACAGTGGAAGCACGGATCCCCAAGCATATGTGGACTAATTTTTCACTCTATATTAATTCACACCATAAAAGATGCCGCTCTCTGCAAGATCTTTCCACAAACCTTAACTAATTTCGCCCAGGTCTAGTTCAAAAACCTACTCGAACACTCAATAAACAATTGTTGACAGTTTGCTAAGATATTCGAGGTGAAGTTTGTGGCAGTCATCCAACCAATCAAAGTTTCAGCCGACCTGCATCAGGTCGTCCAGAAGAGGGGGAGAGCCCTTATAGAGTTACATGGATAGGTTTAATATGGTATCCATGGATATATAAAATTTGAATATTGAAGTTGCCACCAACGCCCTCAGTCAAAACACCAGGTGTTAGGACTTTAGTGATTCCTTGAGCAACAACCCCCATTAGATTTTACCGAGTTGATGACTAAAGCCCATAAGTATATTCAGATAAATGAAGTTAGAAGGATGAAGTATGGTGAGCAAACAAAAGAAGACAGCGAAAGTTCCTGGGATAGGTCAGGAAAGAGGCAGCTCGAGGAGAAATGAATCTCGAGCTATGAAATGGACGAATAAAACATATGTTATCTCAAAATCGTACTCAAGTAGCCAAAGTGAGGAATAGTTCACCGAGCTAAACACCTCCCCAGCACAAGTTCTATCATAGATAAAGAAGAATGGTGAGGTGAAATGGCCAAAGCCCACGAGATAAGACCCGAACAAGGACCAAAGCTTGTATTGCACATTCCACAAAGAAAGGGGACACAAAACTAACACCTACAAATAACTCAAGCGGGAAATAGAATATAGATAAAAAGGGCAAGCTAAAGTAGTTTCTCAAGGGGAACCAAAGTGAGGACATACATTCACCACCTCGGCAGTTAGGAAGAGGGGAAAGAAGCAACAGTAAGAGAGCCCCAGTAGGGATAATCCATGTGATCGCAGGCGAAAAGCATTATGGTGTGTTTGGAGATTCTAAAAAACCCAAAGCAAAGGAGGTTTTCCCGCTCAATACTATTCCGCCCATCCTAAAAGACATCATCCAATTCTCGCCAACAATGGGAAACATGTCTGACAACTCCATAATGATGCATTGGTAGTAGAGATAGTGATTGAAGATTTCCTAATGCAAAAGATCCTGGTAGACACAGGTAGTGCAATCAACCTGATCACTTTGCAAGCCTATAAATCCCTTGGCATGCCAAGATCGCTGAAAGAGGTCATAGTTCCCTTGATTGGTGTTTCCAGACAACCGGTAAAGGTAGAGGGCTCGGTCAACCTGAGCATGTAGCTCGAGGATGACTCAATTATCAGGTCATGTATAACATGCTTTATGGTATTTAATATATCATTGTCTTATAAGGCAATTTTTGGCTGACCTCTATTGGCTACGATAGATGCTTACATCTCTATACAGAAACTGGTCATAAAAATTCCTACACCGAAAGGAACAACAACACTTTGAGGAAACCAGACAGCAGCTTGGAAAATATATGTCACTATGTTGAAAGAGGGAAATCAAGCACTTACAGTAGATGCAATGGACATCCTAAGATGCAGCTCGAAGGGTAGAGCCCATTGATGATTTACAAAAGGTGGAGCTACTACTGGGGAAGCCATAAAGGTAGTCTCAGGAAAATAAGCTCGAAAATGAAATCACTACTACCAATGCTGGAGTCTTATACAAATGTGTTCACTTGGCAAATCTCAAACATAATAGACATATCACCTGAAGTCATGTCCTACTCTTTGAGCATCCGGCCAGGCTATAAACCATTCAAGCAAAAAAAGCATAACTAAACACCTGAGTGACAGTTAGCAATAAATTAAGAAACAGACACGTTGTTGAAAAATGGGTTCATCAAAGAAGTCCTTTACCCAAACTGGCTATTTAATATGGTGCTGGTAAAGAAATCTAACAATAAGTGGAGAATGTGTGTGAATTTTACAGATCTAAATAAGGTGTGCCTAAAAGATAGCTACGCACTACCGAACATTAATATGCTAGTAGACTTAATGGCCAAATTTGAAGAATATGCCTTCATGGATGCCTCGGTAGGCTACCAACAGATCCCTATAAACCTAAAAGATAAAGAAAAGATGGCATTCATTACTCATAGAGCAACTTACTATTACAAAGTGATACCGTTCGAACTCAATAATGCAGGAGCTACTTATTATAGGTTGATAAACAAGTTGTTTGCAAGATAGATAGGTCAAAACATGGAGGTGTACATTGACAACATGATTTTCAAGAGTAGAACCTCGTTAGACCTGCTAAAACAACTCGAATAAACATTATCTACCCTTAAAAGTTCGACCTCAAGTTGAATCTAGAGAAGTTCGCATTTGGAGTTTGCTCGGGCAAGATTCTTGGCTTTATGATTTTAAATAAATGAATAGAAGCCAATCCTATGAAGATCGAAGCCATTGTAAAGATGGAACCACCTAAGTCAATAAAAAAGGTACAGGTACTAAACGAAAAAATCACAGCTCTCACAAGGTTTATCTCCTGTTCGGCCAAGCGATGTCTCTCATTCCATAAGGCCCTAAAAAATCTGAAGAATTTTGAGTGGAGCTCGAAATGTCAATCTACCTTTGAAGCTCTATAACAGTTCGTGAGTTTCCCTTCATTATTCAATCACCCATAGCCGAACAAAAATCTATTCATATACCTGTCAATTTCTAAAGGTACTATAGGTTCGATTTTGGTCAGAGAAGAAATTACTCAATAGTTCCCTATCATTATACCAGTAAGGTTCTCCGAGGTTTTGAACTCAGATATCCCATTATGGAGCAGTTGGCTCTCTTTTCGATCACGTCAGCTATAAAGTTGTAACCCTATTTTCAAGCACATACGATAATTGTTCGTACCAACACTTCCCTTAAAAAGGTGATGTAAAAGCCAGAGGCATTAGAGAGGATAACTAAGTGGGCAGCTCACCTCAGCAAGTTCGATGTTAGGTATGAACATCGAACAGCAATGAAAGCACAAGTGCTGGTTGAATTCATTACTGAACTACACACTTCACCCGCTGAGCCAAGAAAGTTATCTTGGAAACTATATGTGGATGGGGCGGCATCATCTGAAGGAGTCGGAGTGGAAGTCGTACTATCTAGCTCAAGCAAAACTCCTATATGAGTAATGGCTAGGATATCTTTTCCAGTATCCAACAATATGGCATAATATAAAGCACTTTGTTTTGGGTTACAGCTCGCCCTTGAGGTAAAACCTGACTCTTTACTTATTCATTTTGACTCTCAATTGGTCGTTATCCAGTTATTAGGAAAGTTCGAAGCTAAGGAGCAAGCAATGACAAAATACTAGGGCCTGATATCTACCCAGTTAGCACAACTAGAAAAAGGTAGGAGCTCTTAGATAATATAGTTTGAGCAGTTATCTCCAAACCATCCTATGAAACCTACCCTATCCAGTTGAATGAGGAGATGGATAGATAGAGATTGCTAATCTATTAGTTCTTTAACACAAGTGCTCTTTCCAAAGATGAGCTTGAAACAAGAAAGATAGTTCGGCATTTAAGTTTTTATTCTATTATAGATTGAAAGTTATACAAAAGATTTTATTCGCATCCATGGTCTCTATACTTGAGTTTGAAATAGGGCAACTACGTCCTTAGAGAAATTCACAAGGGTATTTGGGGTGTGCATGAAGGAGCTTAGACCATAACTCGAAAGGCTTTATTACAGGGATATTATTGGCCAAGAATGGAAGCGAATGCGAAAGAATAAGTCAAAAAATATGACAAATGCCAGTGGTTCGGGAAAATAATTCACAAGGAAGCAGTCTGACAAACTACGATTTACAGTCCATGGCCTTTTGTGCAGTGGGGGATAAACACACTTAGGCCTTTTCCATTGGCCATCAGACAAAGGAAATTCCCTATGGTAGCGGTAGATCATTTCACCAAGTGGGTTGAGATAGAGCCCTTGGTGACCATCACCCTGGAAAATATAATCAAGTTTTTTCGAAGAGCAGTCATAACCAGGTTCGGTATCCTGCACACTTTCATTACTGATAATGAAAAATAGTTTGATTGCCAACGTTTCTGGAAATTTTAAGAAGAACTACACATACAACTCAAATTTACATCGATCTATCATCCCTAATCAAATGGTATGATTGAGATAACCAATAAAACAATCCTAATACGATTAAAAAAAGAGGCTTGATGAAGCGAAGGGCTTATGGGTGGAAGAATTAAATAATGTGCTTTGGACATACTGAACATTACCGCGGTCGGCAACTTTAGCAATGCCCTTTTCTTTAACCTAGGGAGTGGAAGCAGTAATCCCCTGTGAGATAGGAATGTTGAACTCAAGGACTGATCTGTACAAAGAGAAACGAATAAGGATTTGTTGCTCTATCATCTGAATACCTTGGAAGGAAAGAGGGAAGATGCACAAATTCGAGTAGCGGCCTACAAACAACAAATGACATCATATTATGATCACAAATTGAAACCCAAAACTCTACGGGTAGGCGAACTAGTCCTGAAGAAGGCTATTGAAGCTCAAACAGCGGCAGGCATTAGTAAGTTGAGCGTCAATTGGGTAAGCCCGTTTGAGATACACGAAGTAGTAAACTTTGGAGCTTATCGACTCAAAGACATGTCTGGAAAGATACTACGGCACTCTTGGAATATTTTTAACCTGAAGAAATATCACCAGTAATATGGCGCAAATCGATATATTGCCACGAGCACCATCGTTATAAGCTCAAATTGGCAAATCACCACGAGCACTGTTATTATACACTCAAATTAGTATATCGCCACGAGCACCATCATTGTAAGCTCAACTCGGTAATATCACCACGAGCACAATGTAATTTAATTCTATTTCGGCAACCTCACCACGAGCAATATTTGTAAAAGCTCAACTCAACAGCTCAAGATACGAGCATATTTATTAATAATAAATAAAGCCCAACTTGATAACTCAATATCACAGGCATTTTCATTACTTAGCGCATTTGTTAATTTTCCAAATCTCATTGTAATACTTGTTGAAGCATCATAAATTTTGCTTGAATCATTGATTGAACTATCAGTATCCCGTCATATTTAATGTTTGTCGAGCTTCTACGCGATTGCTTTAAAGTGAGCTCATTCCTCGTCCAAATTGATAGTTCATTATAGGACCTTTTTACACTAGTTCAAATAATCAGTTTGTGCCGAGATTTGCTTTTTCTTGATTATATAAAACCTCAACTCTTATATTACAAGACTTTATTTAATATGAATTTAAAAAGTTCAAATTCAAAGGTGCTCGTTTTCATTCACAGTTTGTCAAAGTTCATTACAAAAGAGAGTGCATTACAAAAAGCTCAATAAGAGGCTACAATAAAAGTTTGAACTACTCCTCGTCAGGCTCGATGCCCTCCAACTAGGTAAGGTCTTCCTAAGGGAACTTGTTCTTCATTGCTTGGATGAGCTTCTTCCCATAAGCAAAGGTCTTATCTATAGCAAGGTCGTCTACCTTCTCCTCAAGCATAACATAATTACTCTGAAGCATAGCCTCCTCAGCCCAACACTTTTCAAGCTCAAAAAAAGAGGTTTGAAGTTCCTATCTAACCTTGGCAATAGAGGCCTTTGCCTCGACCAATTTCTGAGAAGCTTTCTTTGCAGGCCTTGCGATTCACCTCCTCCACTTTCTTGACCTTAAGCTTGAAAGCAAAGGTATGATCCTTCTAATTTTTTTCGCTTGTTGGACTTCTTTCAGTTTCTCGTTAGGCTCGGTAGTAATATGCTTCTCTTCCTTCAGAAGGCCTAGTAGCCTACTCATCTTGCTAATAGATGCATTTGACAAAATCGCACTCTGCAAGGAATATAGGTAAGCACAAAAAGGGGGGAGTTAATCTAACAGTTTAAAGAAAGAAAAGTACCTTTACTTGATGCCACTCATAATGGAACAGAGGTGGTCCACCTTCAAGTTTAGGAAAGAGGACACCTCATCTAGGATACAAGTGAGGTGAGAGCAGAAGCTATTGAACTCTGGGTTGGTGGAACTATAAGCAGACTTATTCGACAGCCATATGCCCCGAACTTCCTCGATCGTCTCGCTGACTTTTTTACTTTAGCTCGGGGAAAAAGATTATTTTTCTGGGTAAGTTTAGTCAGATGAATGGCCGAGAAACATTAAGGAAGGCTGACTTGAGCATGGTGAATTACAGACTAGGGAAGTGGGAAATGTGTCGGAGATCGTGATGGTTGTGGATGGACTATTTTTTGAAGGCAAGACAACACTGGCATGCATAGTAAAATTAATGAGGGGTACCAAATTGGCTACGGGAGCAGGAGCTACACTGGCCACTTGTTCAAGCAGAGTACCATAAGTTTGGGAAGATACCGAGCTAGCCTGTCCAGAGCTCTCTCCAGTCTTGGCCTTCAACTTTTCAACAAAAGACTAGCCAGCCCTCTTCATAACTGCAAAACACATATATAATGAGAAAAAATTAAACTCACACCAAAAGAAATAGAAAGGTGTACTTTGTATTTCGCTAGGAGGCTTGGGGGATGACTTAGGATCCAAGAATTCATATATATCGACCTTTTTCTAGGCGAGCTCTCTCCAACACTCTAAAGTTTTTTCCTCATCTTGGGTAAGCAAGAGGTGCTGGTTATTCTTATTGACGAACAACCCTCAAGAGGTTCGAACAGAAAGGTCAACCTCACCCTCTACAAGAAAGAACTTATCCTTCCACTTCTTGAGAGAATCTACCTTCTCAAAAAAGACACTATAACCTACTCGAGCTTGGATATAACAGTGATCTTCAGTCATATTTCGAAGACTGACGATATGGGTTGCTTTGAATAAATAGACCATTAGGTCAATCCCATTCTCAGAGGTCCATATTTGCAATGCGATGAGAGTAAGCCAGGCGTTAAGGTGTAGCTGGCTTACGGTAAGGTCGTAGTATTTCAGAAATGAAGCTTCAAAATGAGTCAGGGAAAGAGTGGAGCCGGCTCAAACACTGGCCTCATAAAAGGACTAATTTTTTCTTGTTGTTAAAATTATAGTTGGCGGTTGTATGAGAGCTTGGGGCTAGAAGTTTGTATTGGTTTGGTATTCCTAACTTAACTCTTAGGTTGGGGAGCTCAGAGACACGAATAGACGAGCTTATGCTAGGAACTTAGGGATTAGCCCTAGGTGGTCTCCTAGGTCTAGGTCGGCTTGGTTCAGGGGTTTCGCTAGTTTGAGTGTTTGAGGGAGCACTATCCACAGACTCGTGTGTGTCTTGAGAAGGTGCTTAAAATTCTAAGAGTTTTAGGGGGGCACTATCGGTGGACGAGCTATTTGAGGGAGCACTACAATCTGATGATCAACACATCTCAAAAAATAAATACAGAAAGGAAATGCTAAAAAGATAAGAAATGATAAAGCAAAAAAAGGACGAGATTTAAAAAACTGACCTGAGATTTTGAATAAAAGAATCGAATGAGGTTTAAAGGAGCAAAGTGCGAGAAATTAGAGAATTGAGCAAGAAGGCAAAGCAAAAAGGTGAAAATGATGAAGGAGGAGGAATATTTATAGCTAGGGTGAACCATTGGATTAGAGGGCGTTGGATGGTATAGATTTTCTCGATGTGCATGAAATTAACTGCATCGGCAGCTGTCGTGCAGGACTTGAGGGAACGTCATCATGATTGTTTCTATCATCACAAGATATCGAAGGACTTGCAATTACTATTGGTATGAAGGTTGAAACGTCACCTCGTTTTGATCAATCGGAGTGGTTGTGTAATTGCGAAACAGGAGTTCAATATACTTTTGACATAAATGTCTCATAGCTCGGGGGGACCTATGATAACTGGACTGGGCTTTAGGTCTAGGACGACAGCTCGGATTCTTAGCTACTCGGGTCACCTAGGATCCACAATGAGACAACGACGCTGTTTTCAATAATCCTGTTAGGACATGGATTCTAACTCAACTTTCTATTCTAGCGAGACTTCTTTCTCAACAGGACTTCTATGGCCCCAACGATTCCTAACTGGAGTAAAAATCTTATCACTATAAATAGTCAAGATCATCAAATATTTAGTTCTCTTAGCCATTTTTTACTAAAATCATCATTTTTCTATTTATTGACTTGATTGTCGGAGAATTTTTTCACCGAATTCCGTCACATTTTTCATTATTTTCAGAAATCTTTGGAGTAATCAGATCAAACAATCCGATAGTAGTCCAATAATTTATAAACTGTTATCAGTTTGGATGTACTCAGCAACCATATTTAGTTACCAACTAATGGCTCAGCTTCCAACAAAGAAGACACATAAATATATGTATATGTATATATGTAGGTGTGTGTAGTTAGATTCAATTTGAAGTGTGTATCACTCATAGTTAGATTCATTTTGAAGGTGGCGGTCAACCTTAATTATTATGACAATTTCAACTTTGGGGAACAGAAGTTCTAACGCATGGCGCGAAAATTTTGCGATTAGCTACAGTGGATTATAAGCTACAAAAGACGTATTAGACTTTTGGTAACAATGACATAACCATGGGGTCCCCGCAGACAGAACTATAAATGAAAAGCATTTGGAGGAAATGCAATTTGTTAACTAATCCCTAACTCTCTCTCTTCACCACTTTCCATTTTCATCATGGCTATCCTGTTCCCTTATTTCCAAATCTTTTTCACCTTCCTAATATTCATCGTGACAGCACTATGGATATGCAAGAAATCGAAAACCAACAACTCAACTCAAAATCTACCACCTGGGCCTTGGAAGCTGCCTTTAGTAGGGAGTATGCACCATTTAATTGGCTCCCTCCCCCATCACCGTCTGAAAGACTTAGCTAAAAGATATGGACCTCTTATGCACCTGCAACTAGGTGAACTTACAAACATTGTCGTATCTTCACCCGAAACAGCTAAAGAAGTAATGAAAACCCATGATATCGTCTTTGCTCGGAGGCCTTATCTCCTGGCAGCATCTGTAGCTAGTTATAATTACACAGACATTGCATTTGCGCCCTATGGGGACTATTGGAGACAGATGCGAAAAATCTGCACTCTGGAGCTGCTAACTGCAAGACGCGTGGAATCATTCAGACCAATCAGGGAACAAGAAGTATCAAAACTCATTAGAACCATCTCTTATAGCGCAGCATCACCTATCGACTTTACCAGGATGTTGAACTCTTTAACTTATAAAGTCGCTTCAAGAACAGCCTTTGGTAAGATTTGGCAAGGAGAAGAAATATTTATACCAACTGTCAAAGAATTAATAGAAGCTGCTGGAGGTTTTACTCTTGCTGATGTATATCCTTCAATCAAGCTTCTACATGTGATTAGCCTAATGAAGCCTAGGCTGAAGAGACTTCATAAAATAATAGATAAGATATTCCAAAGCATCATTGATGAACATAGAGCCAGAATGGAAGCAGGAAGCAACCGTGCTGAGGGTGGAGCAGAAGATTTTATAGACGTCCTTCTGAATTTTCAGGATCAAGGAAATCTTGAATTCCCTTTGACAGATGACAACATAAAAGGAGTCATACTGGTTAGTATATCTCTTCCCTTCATGTCATGTAGCTACACAGGTTGCAATTTTATTCAATATTTCGGGGTCACAATCCTGTGGCAAAAAACCCTCTCTGGAGTTCTGCATAACTGGCATTAATTTTAAGTAAATCAGAATACAATTATACCCCTAAATCGAATATATATCTTAATCAATAAGTTACAAAAAGCAAAATGAGAGTCGACCAAGGTAAACTATTTCATTTTGTTCCTCTAAAGTACAAATCCTTAATGTGCATCATTTATTCACTCAAGTTAGTAAATTTACTTCAGGACACGTTCACGGCTGGTAGCGAGACATCAGCTACAACTGTGGAATGGGCAATGTCTGAGATGCTAAAAAACCCCAAAAGTAATGGAGAAGGCACAGGAAGGGGTGAGGAGGATCTTTGATAGAGAAGGGAATATTGACGGATCGTGCCCTCATGAACTGAATTACTTAAAGTCAGTTATCAAGGAGACTCTAAGACTACATCCGCCTGTTCCATTGTTACTACCAAGAGAATGTAGGGAGAAATGTGTGATTAATGGTTATGAGATTCCCGTCAAATCAAGGGTCATTGTGAATGTATGGGCAATAGGAAGGGATCCAAGTTACTGGTCCGAAGCTGAAAAATTCTATCCAGAGAGATTCCTAGATTGCTCAATAGATTACAAAGGGACCGATTTTGAATTTCTCCCTTTTGGTGCTGGAAGAAGGAAATGTCCAGGAATATCTCTTGGCATGGCAAATGTTGAGTTTCCACTGGCACAGCTGCTATATCATTTTGATTGGAAACTCCCTACAGGAGTGACACCGGAAAACCTTGACATGTCTGAAGTTTTTGGCGCTGTAACAAGGAGGAAAAACAATCTCAACCTAATTCCCATTCCATACCTTCCTACACTTGTCGAGTAAAATCTTAAGGCTCTTTGTATATTAGTGTAATAAGTCAGCCCATAAGCACATTGACCTTGAACCAGTGTTTCTATTGTTATGACAACATATGTTTAATTTTCATAGGATAATAGGCTACGTGCCAAAGTAGTTTTACAATCTTTTAGCGACGGTAGAGTAAGGGGGCCGAAATAAATTTTGTAATATTTTAGCGATGGATAGTTCATTTTTATCATTGAAGGGTAAAATTGAGCAGAGAGCGTTGGGCCTGGATTCGTTGTCAAAAGATCGGTAGGAGCACAAAGAAGATTAGTCGAGTTATGTAGCCGGTCCGAAAATTTTTGGTCGTACATCGCTTTGGTCCAGGGACTGGTCCCAAAGAATAGAATTAGTTGGTGTCAAGTTTGATTCCGTGACCCAAGAGCCATTGGAGACGGGATGAGGTGTATCATCAGTTATCAAGCAAAAACTCTTTCTATGCCGCTGTCGGCGTAGTGCGTCTATGTTGTTTAATTAGTGGTTAGGGTCATTTTTTTTCAACTAAACTTTTCAAATTTGTTAAAAAATGTTATTAAATCTTTTTTCCATTAAAATTTTCTTTTTTAAAAAAAATTCTTCCATTATAATTTTTAAAATAAGTAATTGTTACCGTTAAATTTATCAAAACGGATATATTTTATCTGTAAATTATAAAACATGTACCATTATATGGTTGGTTTTGAAAAAAACGGTGACATTTTCTCAATTTTTGAAATTTTAAACGCCAAAACCACCAAAAAAAAAATAATAATTCAATGCTATTTTTCTAACCAATTTGAAAAGTTTAATAGTAAAAGATGATCTTAACCCTTTAATTATTGAATTTTTGTTAACCCAAAATTTTTATTTTTTAAAATGTGTTATTATATGACATACTAATATATCTCTATAAACAATAGGAACAGGCATCAACACAGCCACTAACGAGACTTGCCATTTTATTCCATAAAAGACTTATAACTTAATGACGGGTTATAGACGCTCTTGAAAGTGGATAATAGTAATGATAGTAAGAGAAAGCGATGATTTTAGAGACTCATATTTTCCTTTCAAACAGTCAGTGCCAATAAATTGAGTTCTGATTTAGCCGCATGACAAATATTTCTTATACAGGCAATACAAAGTATAATAGATAATATGTAGACGTCACTGCTTACATCATAACAAAGATAAGGAAAATAAGAGAAGTGGACGCCAGTAAACACTGACAGCAAGGAAAATAAGAGAAGTAGATAGATAAAGATAACATAAGTGGAAGATAATGTGGCCCTATCTTTATTTCTCGATAGCCCATGGGACTGAGACATGTTCATGTCTTTTGGATCCTCCGAATCCATATCCAGCTTCTTTGCAGAGGCTGCAAAAATTTCTTCAGTGGTGGGACCACTAGGCTCTACGAAAGTGTCAAAAGTCTATGGGTTTTGTCAGTTCAAAATTGTTCTGGAGTGATGAGTCTAATAGATCTTTTTGATGGTTTTGAAAGAGAAAGGGTTTAAGACTAGCGATAATTATCCCATATATAATTTTTTTAATTTTATTTTTTAAAATACAACTTTTTTAATTATTCTTTTCAAATATACAGCTTTTATATTTTAGTCCAAAATAATAAAAATTTAGAATATAATGGAAAAATTTATAATAGATAATTTAAATAAAAAAACATAAAATTAACTAAGTAAAAAAAATAGAGAAAACACAAATATAACAAATAGAAAAATTAATATAAGAAATAATAATACAATTAACCCTAAAAATAAAAGAGATAAAAAATTTATTAAGTCAAATATAAAATGTAAAATATCAAAAATTAATAAAATATAGAATATTCAATGAATTAAATAGAAAAACTGTTGAATAAATTAAAAAGAATAAAAACAAATTAATTGAATTTATGACTTATAAAATAAGATATAATAAATAATATTGAATATGAAAAAAATAAGAAATATGCATGAATATACATATGACGAATAAATTAATTAAATAAATAACATCCTAAAAGTTTTGAATAAAAATATAATAAATATGAATAATAGGTCATATAGTTTCACAAATATTTATACGGAGAAGATAAGTATAGTAGTATAAGCTTAAGTTTACCAACTAGTACATTTATGCAACCTAAAAGGGAATATATAAATGATAAACTTGATAAAATATTTAACATGATAAAAGAGATTAAAGAAGAAGTAGGAGAATTAAGAACTAGAGTAGAAAAAAATAGAAAAAGGTAAAGGAAAAATACAAGAGGGAGTCATAATAAAAACACAAATATTAACTCTAGAAGAAAGATTAAAATTATATGAAAAAAATAAAATAGACAAAGAAGAAATTTTAAAATTAACTCATGAAATGAAAAATCTAAAAATGAATATAAATCCAACATCTACTCAAGTAAAATTAGAAACAAAACAAGTCTCCAGAATAGTAAATGAAGAAGAAGAAGAAGAAGAAGAAGAAGAAGAAGAAATGGTTAAAAGAAGCGTAAGTATAAGAGAATATGATAAATATAAAAGAAAAATATCTAGACAAAGAATAATAAATAATGAGTCAAAATTTATAAAGAAATCAGATGTAGAACCTATATATTGTAACAGAATATGGTTAAATCGTCATTGTATAGACGACATACAAAAAACTATAGATGAATGGATAAAAATAAATAATTTGACAAAATTAATTTATGAATATAATTTAGATAGAGCATATAATTTCTTAGTTAGTGCATTAAAAGAATTGAAAATGTAAAATTATGGTGGAATACAATTCAATCAAAGATAGACAAAAAATAAAATACGGATATACTAATGAAGGAATATTAGGTACATTTTAAGCTAATGATACAATAAAAGACTTATTACAAAGATTTGAAATAGCCTTAAAAACAGAATTTTTAAGAAATAATTGGTTTGATCAATTAGAAGCCTCAAAAAAACTAGGACAAGAATATTTATGAAAAATATAAAATTTAACAATATACAATATGTGTTATATATCAGAATATACTTCTGAATTTAACAAATATTACTATAACATAACTAAAATGGGAATATTATCAAATTCAGAAATAAAATTACTCAAACAAACATATATAACTAAATTGTCAAAACCATGGGGATTAATATTATGTAAAAAAATACAAAATGATCTTGAATTATTACAAGAAACTTTAGGAACTTATCAAGGATACATAAGAAAAAGAGTAAAGGAAATGTGTAATCAAGATTACGAAAGTAGGAAAGTAAGAAGAGTAATTAAAGGAGGATTATATTGTCCAATAATATCTAAACCAACTAAATGGGGACGTTATAATAAAAACAAAAAATATAAAAGGTCTAATAAAAAATATTATGAATCAAGATTTAAAAAATATTACAAAAGAAAATTTAAACCTTAAAGATTTTTTAGGAAAAATAGAAGATTTAGTGAGAAAAATCCTAAATAATGTACTTATTGGATACGTAAAGAAAAAAAGCATTATGCAAATGAATGTTCTAAAAAAGGAAAGAAGGAAAATCATAAAGCATTTAGAATATAAGAAGAAATATTAGAACAAAATTACAACTCTATAGAATATAGTGATATATTTGAAAATGAAAGTATATATGAAGTAGAATTCCAATATAATTCTAGTTCTGAATTAGAAACAGAAATAGATAGTGAAGAAGAATGAGCACTGACAACGAAAATCAAGATATAATTGATAATAATAATATATTTAGTTATAATAAATCTTTTGATGAAGAAAAATTTAGTCAACTAAATAATCATAGATTAAACATAAAATCGAAGATATATTTAAAAGGCAATAGTTTAATAAATTTTATAAAACAACATATATATAGCTGAACATTATTAGTCAGCTGTAGATATATATCATACAAAATAAAATATAGTAATACCTGATAAATCCTAAGATTTTATATAAGGAAACCGTGTATAGTGAGTGAGATGATGTTGTGCCAAGTTGATAGAAGCAGAGGAGGTAGGAACCAATTGGGCCAGATAAGATAGAAATCTTGCAAAAAGAAAGGCCTGTCCGGTCAAATCAAGCGTGAGTACTCCAATGGTTAAGTTAGTTTCGGACTATATATATATAAAATGTAATGGAACTTGATATTTATAGGGAGTGAAAGGAGCCACTTGAGAGGCTTGTCTTAGTGTCAGAGTAGGCGAGTGGTGATGTGATGTGTAGCACACAGCAGATGGGACACTGACGTGTGTTAGAGGATTATGATAGGATAAGGCCTGTCTTGTCTGATCGGGCAATCCCATCTCATAGGTTTTGGTGCGTGTCCGTTTTTGCCAAGTCAGGCCTCTCAGCATTTTGGGCCGGACTTAATGCAGACCCAATCAATAGAAAATGTTGAGCATTATCATTTATTCCCCCTTCATGCTCAGATCTATAGATCGAGTTAGACAATCAGAGGGGTTCTGCGATCGGTGACTTTTCAAGAGACCACCTATGATATTTGGTTCATCATATAGTAAAGAATACTTTAGGCAACTGATACCTGGGATAGACGGTTATTTCTCCCTGTTCGTGTCATTTGAACCTTTTCAGGTTCTGGTAGGCTTTTCTGTGCTTTTGAGCCTTGAACATGTTAGGCTTTAGATTTAAGCCATGCTATAAATTTGTTTCTCTAAGCAATTGATGCTTTATTAATAATATTATTTGGGGGTATCCCATTCTTTATTCGCAAGTCTATACAGCGGGATCGCTTCTACTATCTTTGTGTGACATGTTTCTACAAGTACGAGCAATTAGTTCAAAAGTCATTTTTTCTAGAATGGTTTTTTTCTCGGAGGGAAAACCCTCGGGATTTTTTCCTTTGAGCCTTTCAATTCCTAGCTCGCTGGATTTTCCTAATGCCTTGTGATTTTTCGACGAGTGAGCTCTTTTGATCTTAGTGCTTTACTTTTGTGTTTGGGCTTACATTTTTCTTGTTTCTCGAATTTGCTTCATTTTATATCGAGTTTCGAATTCTATCTATCAGGACTTCGTCGGTCCCTCTGAGCCTTAGTGGTTTTCCTATAATTGAGCTTTTCTGATGTCTGGTTTTTGCATCTGGCCTTTATGTTTCATTTTTTCCTTTTCCGTCTTTTATTTAATCCTCTATCATAAAGGGTGTTTTTTCTGTGCTCGGGAGGTGTTATTTCAATGTGTTGACCGAGCTCAATATTCTGTATCTCCCAAGTCGTCGTGTGGTCAAATCGCTTTTACTTTTCGTTGTAGGTTCTTGCAAAAAAGGGTTGATATATGTATATAAAAATGCTTACCTACTTTTTTAGAGCGTCATTTCTCGGTATTTCTTCAGGACTTTTGCTTTTGTTAAGGGACTGTGTGTGCTCTTTTTAGACTAATGTCCTTAGTTTTATGTTTTAGTTTTTAGTCTGGAGCTTATTTCCATCTTCATTTGCATCCCTTGTCTCGAGCTTTGCTTTCTGGTAGCAGAGTTGTCTTGCCTTGGGAATAGTTTTCAACGATGGACTAAATAGCGATTAATCTTTTGATCGTGGCTTTTTGATTTTTTAGGGAAGCATGTCAGTGTAAATATTAGATGAAAAGGACAGGATTACCTGGTAGTCATTACACTTTATCCGTTTATTTAATGATCCATATGATTGCTTTTTGTATGTGAGTCGATCGGTGTCACCTTACGTAACCTGGGCAAGATGTTTGGAATCATATGATGTGGGATCGCTTTGCTTTTTTTGCTTATTTTGTGGGAGTCAATTCCTGCAAGAATAGTAATATGCATGTGAAAATGTTTACCTTTTTTTAGGTCCATTTTTCCTTCTTTCTTTTTGCAAGTTTTAGTGCGCTTCTTGATTCGACATCTTTGATTTCATATTCTAGATTTAGCTCTAAGTCTATTTTTAGGCTCGTCCTTGCTTTTTTCTTAATGTCTCGGGGTCTGCTTCCTTATGGCAGAGTCATTTTTCTGAGGATGCGGCTATTTTACTTTGTCCGTTATCCAAGGGTTTCTTGTGATTGCGGCTTCTTATATGGGTCGATCGGAGTCTATTGTTTCCACCATATTTGTTCGACTAGATTATGGTTTAAGGCTGCAGAGCCTTTCTTAAATGTTGACATTGGATCGGGCTAAACATTTAATTTTATTACTTCTATACTTCCTCATACTATTTAAACTTTTATCGTTCTGCCTTTTTCAAGCCTCGATTGTTATTAGGCTCTACCTTGGTGAAGAGGTGGAGCTTTCTATAAATAACCAATCTATCTGAATGAAGCTATGAGATATTTAAAGACTCAAGGATTTTCGATCAGAGTGAGATTAACTCGACTTTTCTCGTGGGTCGAAGGTAGTGAGTTTTGCTTGGATCTTTCTCTGGCATTGTATCACCTGCTAGTGGCAGGTAATTTATCTTTTGCCCCGCATCTCCTCTTCCAGCTTTCAATTTTGCACTCTCATAGAGTGATGGTTAGAGTCTGCACTTTCTTCTCTAATTCTAGGCTCTGACGTGCTAAAAGATGAGGAGGATTGTAGCACTGCTAAGGTTGATAACAGGTGATTTTGTAGTAGCAAGTTATAGATGTAGGGATTTTCTATAAGGTATTTTTCTTTGTAAAAATTTTTGATATATCTTTATACATTGGAAATTTTAATAAAATTCCCAATTTCCAATTCGCAGCGTTGTTTTTTTCTTTTGTTGTTTGCCTTTGATTGTGGATAGTTGCATTGATAATTTTGAGAATTTAGGCTGTTGTCTTTATGATTCAGCCTGATCAACATATTTTGAAAGACCAAAGGTCTTTTTTGCAATCAGATAATCGTGATCGGGGGCTTGAACGAAAGTGGCTTCATTGCATATCAAGCTGTCAATTAAAAGTGCTTCATCGCTAACGATAATTCCATTACTTTAATCTAGTCATGAATCATCGATTAAGTCGGGATATGCAGTACAAAGGTTTTTAAATTGATCAGGAATGCATTGATTAGAAATCTTTGTCAATCATTTCGACTAGAGTCGTTTTTTCTTCTTTCTTTGCTTCTTTTCTTATGTGATGATTAAATTTAGGGGAGGGGATGTTGAAAGTTCAATCATGAAGTGAATCTGCTAAGCAAAGAATAATATTTGTACTTTTGATCAGCTTGTTCGCCAGGCAGTGAGGCACACTTTGCCATTGAACATATGATTGATTTTGTCAATTGTGAAAGCATCAGTTTAGTTATTCAATTATCGTGCTAATGACAATTTCATTTATCATTTTGATTAGGATTACATTTCATGACAAGTGCCAACCAGTCTAAAGGAATTTGGGTATTTGAGGGCCAATTCGTACGTCAACTTTTCAGTCAGGATTTCTTGATTGGAACTTATCCTTAATCTAGGAGTACATTGATCGGATGTTGCTGACTTATCAACCTTTTGGTTGGGATCAGTTCCTTTGATCAGGATTACTCAAATCGAGAGAGCATTGATCTGGTTAATGTACTTCTTGCAGGAAGTATAATGATTGTTAATGTTATGGTGCCTTCTAGCTATGAGGCAAAGGACTCTTAGGGCCTTTTTAGCCTTTCATTTTGATCAAGTTTCCAGTGTTTTGGCTTTATAGCCTTCTCTAGTGTTCTAGGTTATCCCTCTTATAGTTTCTTTTTCCATGCTTCTTTCCTGCTAGGTAGACGCGATCGCCTTTATAAGGTGTCTGAAGGCTTCGTTCAGTTGGATGGCTAAAGAGACATGTTGCGGCTGTGGCTTGCCTGCAGTAAGAGTGTTCCCTAAGTCGTGATTCTTTCCTCATCGAGCTTGAGAAATAGTTATCCCATGAGGCAGAGACATCAGTACTCAAAGCTCGGGCCAGGGGGTCTCTCAACCAATTTTCTCATGCATAGGGATTAAAGAAGCGACCCTTGCACTTCTCCTTAAGCTTTTTTCTATAGAAAATGTCGGAAGCCTCGTGTATTGTTGCATGACATCTCGAAAGGGGAATATTTTGTCCTCCTTTAGTCCTAAAGCTTTTCTCCAATTCGACTTTCTTCAATCATTTTTTGGAGATCTTTTATATAATCTTGGAGACTTTTATGGGATTTTGGATTTGGCCATGTAGGGTGATGTCTCGACCTATCCCATTTAGTAGAGAGTTCAAATCTACCTTGGTGGCATAAAAATTAGGCATCTCAGCTTAATTGTGGGCTTTCATAAAAGCAAGAAATGATAAATCCTGAGATTTTATAGAGGGAAACCGTGTATGGCGAGTGAGATTATGCCGTACCAAGTTGATAGAAGAAGAGGAGGTAGGAACCGATCAGGCCAGATGAGATGGAAATCACATAAAAAGAAAATTTTGCCCGATCGGATCAGGTGTGACCACTTCGATGGTTAAATTAGTTTCATACTTTTTAGAGAGAGAAAGTAAAAGAGAGAGTGTTATACAGGATATATGTATATAAAATGTAATGGAACCTGATATTTATAGGGAGTAAGAAGAGCCACTTGAAAGGCCTATCTTAGTTTTAGAGTACATGAGTGATGATGTGATGTGTAGTAGGTGGCGGATGGGACACTGACATGTGTCAGAGGATTATGACAAGATAAGACCTGTCTTCTCCGATCGGGCAATCCTATCTCATAGGTTTTGGCATGCTTCTGACGGTACACGCACAGGGCCTTAGGGACGTTGGATTTTTGCTAGGTCAGGCCTTTCAGCATTTTGAGCCAGACTTGGTGCAGGCCCAATCAATAGAAAATGTTGAGCATTATCAATACCTTTAATAAATAAAGATGAAATTTATAAAGAATTAGCAAAATTACCGGATAAAAATAGGTATAAAAATTTATACTTAGGAGCAGTCCAAATAATAATAAAAGCAATTTTTGGACAAAGAGTAAATAATCCAATGCAATTATTTTGTATGAATGATAGAATATTAAATGACCCAGTAGATGCTTTACAGGTGGTGTATCAGGAAATTTAGTCTATAAAAAACTAAAATTTACTTTAATATCAAACTTTTCAATAAGTTTATAAGATAAAAATATAGATAAAGTATTAAATTTATATCACAAACTACATAGGATAGAAATGGCAAATGGATCTAAAGTATTCTCTATAACGTATAGGACAATATATGCCTTTACCATTAGTCATCATAAGAAAGTCCAAAAAGATAATATCAAATTACAGGTAGAAATAAATGATACTTTCTCTAATCTAGTTGAATATATACCACTAAGACAAGTACCATTGACTAGTATGGTAATGTTAAATGAATTAACTATAAATCTTAGAAAAAGAAATAAAAATTATTCCTAGAATAAGACATATAGGTGACAGATTATTAATAGCATCAAGAGAATCATCTAGTGAAACTCCAATGCCACAATTTAAAAATAAAACAATAATAATAAATGAACAATGGAGAATTTATTCTCAATCTAGAAGAATTATAGATCTAAGATATACTCTAAGAGCATAACAATATTATATAGAAACTGAATTGGATATAGAAAAAGAATAAAGAATATTAAAAACCTTAATAGACACAGGAGCAACTAAAAGCCATATAGATGAAAGTTTAGTATCTACATTTATAATTCTCCCTTATTGAAAGCAAAAGCTCTGGACAATCCATCACACTAAAAAACACGCACATATTTTCACTGAACATGGGAATCAAAGTTGGAGTTTTAGATCTTTGTTCTTCGGAGCTACAGGGTCAATAATTTCTGAGGGTAATATTCTTGGCTCATTTTCTCTCTCTCTAAACCACATCATGATCATGTAAAGTTACTCGCTATTTTATGATGCTGTAATTTATGATTTTATGTTATTTGATTTGTTATGCATGATTCTTGTAATGCCATGATCATTTAAAAACTGTTAAGCATGTAAAATGGCATGTTGGGATTTTTATGCATATTGTTCTTCCAATTGATGCACAATAAAATAGTTTAATTTATTTTTTGTGTTTGCATATTTATTTGTATTAACATGATTTAAATCGTTTTTTGTTGTTACTTCTATATATTTGGTATGTTTTAAGGTTTTAAGATTACATATTTAGGGTTTAAAACTTGTTTCCCTTTTTTGAGTTTGAAAACCTATTTCTGTCTATGTTTTCAAGTGACAAATGGGAAGAAGAATTCACAGACGGTTGTCTGTCAATGCGGTAGATAGGACGTCGTGATGCTTTCTTTTCGTCATATCTCTCCCTTTTGCCTGAGCATCTGTCTTTTTTCCTTGGGGCATATATGGCTCCATTTTCTCCTTTTTAACATATTTTAATGTCATTTTTGTTAATTTAGTTTTTTTTGGGTGTTCAGATGCATTTTAATTCCATTTTCGCTTTTGTGTGACATGATTTGCATTTTGTACTTCATTTTTATTTATTCTAGTATGTTTTTGTGAATATATTTAGTTAATTTATTTATTTATTTTGATTATTTATTTATTTATTTATTTTAATGTGCTAATCAATTTTCTTTATTTGTGTGCTTGTGTGAGCGCTTTTATTTTCCTATTTTGGAGAAATTTTCAGGAGATTTACATTTTTTGAGGCCATCCTTCAATCGGTTCTTTTCTATCCCCTTTACCCTTTATTACATTTAGTGTTATGTTTATTTTATTTTATTTTATTTTACATTATTATGCTTTATTTATTGTTTTATTCCATTTATCTAATTTTGGTACTTTATTTTATTTCTGATATATCTCATTTTTGGAAATGTAATAGATAGTAAAAAAGAAATTTTAGCACATTAATTAATAAGAGTCATTTAAATATTTTATACTTAATTAATTTATATTTTTCTTAATAAAATGGACCAATGTCCACTTTTTATCCCAAAATCGCACAATAAAAGAAGAGTTTTATTTTCATCAAAATTGGGATCACTCATCCCATGTTTTATTAAAATTAATAAAGACTCTTTATCTTTCCTTTTGTAAATATGTATGAGGGAACCAATATTTCTAAAATTAACAAATAGCGCATTTTATGTATTAAATTTTATCTTTTTTTAGACAATTTGCCCTTGTAATAGTTTAAATAATGGATTTGTTTGCTTTATCTACTTGCATTATTTATCGCTTTAATTATTTGCTTGATGTGTTTATTTATTTTCTTCGTAATGCATCGTATGAGAAGTGAGGTGGTAAATTAATAAAATAAAAATCTAGTTATAAACAACACCTAATCGAGATGCCAAGTAAGAGTGATATCCCGAACACCGATATCTGTTTGGACATTAAAAAGTTGAGATTTATTTTTTAATGTTATATTCGGTGGCAACTCCATGATACCTGCCTCTTTGAGCTTACATTGGATGTCTTCATAGGTTGACCATCAACAATAATTTGAGTTTGATCCCTTTTTATTGTGAAGTGATCAGTTTATAAGTTATAGTGAGCCTCATCCAGCCTTAAACCCTAAAAGTGAACCTCCAAAAACCAAATCGAAAGCGAGAAGGTTCCGGCACGTGTCACACAAGCATTTAGATGGAAAACATCACCATTAGTTCCTCGCGCAGCAAACCGTGGTGAGACTAATATAGAAAAAGAACCAGTAAGAGCAAGTAAAATAGACAATGAAAAAGAAAATGTACATATCCTAAAAGAAATTGAATATTTATTAGAATGATGTATCGAAAAAAATCCTATAGAAAAATAGGAGAAAAATAAAATTTATGCAAAACTATAATTAAAACATGATATACCTACTAGAAGTAAGCGAATGTGGTATAATATAAAGGATGAAAAATAATTTAAAATCCAAATAAAAGAATTATTAGAGAAAAAATTAATTAGAAAAATTAAAAGTCCATGTAATAGTCTGGCATTTATGGCCAAAAACCATGCTGAAATTAAAAAAAAAAAAAGCTAGAATGGATATAAATTACAAAAAAAACTAAATAAAGCCACATAATTTGATGGATATTTAATACCACAAAAAGAAATTCTTATAAATGGTATTAAAGGAAAAACTTGGTATTCAAAATTAGATTGTAAATCTGAATTTTGGTAGACTAAAATGCATCTAGATGGTATAAAATATACAATATTTAGCACACCTAGAGTACATTATGAATGGTTAGTAATGTCATGTAATGCTCCTCAAAAATTTCAAAGAAAAATGGATTATGTATTTAAAGATTTTAGATGATTTTACTTGAAATATATTGATGATGCTATAATATTTAGTAAAAACCTAGATGAACATTTTAATCATGTTAAACTATTCTTATTAAGATGTATTAGGCATGTAATTATGTTATCTAAAGAAAAGGCAAACATAGCCAAAAGAAAAATAAAATTTCTAGGATTTACACTATCTAAAAGAGAAATAAAATCACAGCCACATATAGCTGAAGCATATTAAAGTTTCTCGATCAACTAGAAAGAAGAAAAATGATCAAAGAATTTTTGGGACACATAACAGAAGAAAATGAGGAATTAAACTAAAAGGAAATAGTCAATGGAAATAGCCAAATAAAGACACCAAAGTAGTAAAAGAGATAAAGTAATATTGTAGAAATTTACCAAAGCTACCCCTACTAGAAGAAAATGAGGAATTAAGATTAGAAATAAATGCATCAGATGATTATTGGGGTGCAATTCTAAAAAGTAAAGATGGAAAAATGATTTATGGATATGCATCATAAACATTTAATATGTCTGAAAAGAATTACCATAGTAATGAAAAAGAATTAGTAGTAGTAAAACATGCAATAGAAAATTTGAATTAGTGTTATTAGCTAAGAAATTTATAGTAAAAACATACTATACTCAAGTAAAATATTTTATTACAAAAAAAAACTATAATGGAAAGCTACCTCAAAGAAGAAAAATGGGATGGCAAGAGTACTTTGCTAACTTTAATTTTGATATTGCATACATTTCCAAAAAAATATAACATCTTGGCATATTTACTTAGTAGACAAAAAATTTTAAAAATTATTATTCTACCAACGTCTGAATTACAGGAATAATATGGAGAAAAGTGCAAAACGAATATTTAAGCTCACCTCTAAAAAGAAGGAGCTAATAGAACATATCAAGAAATTCATATCTCGAGTTGTAGAAATAGAAAACGAGATAAATCAAATATCTATGAATTATCTACAAGCAATTTGAAAGTAGCCTAGACAAATATTTATTAAATCTAGCAACTCTAATTTTCAAAAAATGACTATCCTTGGTACAACAGCCAAGAGAGAATAAGAAGATGATGCAACAAAAAAATCTATTAATGAGGAGATCAATTCAATATTTAAATCGTTTTGATCAAGTTTCAGCATCTACTTCAATGGCGAACTTCAGTTCAAGATTGATAACTCCAAAAGATATAACAGAAAATCTATCAAAATCTAAAAGACTATAAATTGAAGATGAAAGATCCAAGATTGACTCCACATAATAGAAAGACCAATGGAATCTAATTTTCTTAAAGCACTCCAATATCTAGCTAAATTTACTAATGTTTTTGGGATAAGCAAAATCCAAATGAATAGAACCTATAATAAAGTTATTATCAAGAAAGGAGTAGATCCGAAAATGGTCCAAAATTTGAGTCGTTTTGGATTAATTCACACCATCTATCCAGGAGAAGATATAGAGGAAATTAAATATTTATCAGAGACTATTAAAAATCAAGTCCAGATATTTAAAAATATAACTAAGTCAACAAAGATCTATTTCAGAACCATAAGTATCATTCATAAATGGGATGAAGAACTCAATACTAAAATATTTGTAGAAACCTTTATAAAAATGGGAACTACCAAACAAGAATTTATTCTTAAAGATCAAAAAACATTTTCTTTATTACCCATAATATTAAAGAATTTACCAGAAATTAGGGTAAAAAATATAGAAACCCTTTTTAAGAGGATTAAAAGAAATCCTGAATGATGACAAAAAATACTATACCAGTTATTAGGAAGGGATAATGATCACAAATCCCTCTGAAGAGTGGTATCAAAAATATCTACTATAAGCACTACAAGAAAAATGCAATTTAGCAATGGAAAATACCAATTTTCCGTTGCTAAAAAAATAGCAACCAAAATTAGCAACGGAAAATTCCGTTGCTAATCCGGCGGTTGCTATTTTTAGCAACGGAATTTCTATTCCGTTGCTAAATTCAACCAACTCATTTAGGTTATTTGGTAAATTTTAGCTACAAAAATTGGAATTTCTATACCGTTGCTAAATTTAGCAACAGAATTTCTATTCCGTTGCTAAATTCAACTAACTCATTTCAGATATTTGGTAAATTTTAGTAACAGAAATTCAATTACCGTTACTAAATTTAGCAACGAATTTTTTATTTAGCAACGGAAAATAAATTCCATTGCTAATTTGAGGAAAGGCAATCAAAATTCGCAATCATACATAAATTCCCATCAATAATTATCGTTACTAAATTTAGCCATTGAAATCATCAAAATATTGAGGATCTGAATAAAATTTTAATTTAAATCTAAATTTATTAGTCATTTAAAAAAAATATAATGCAATTAACTTAATTATAACATAGTATATCCATAGTCTGAATAAGAATCCATAGAAACATAACATAAACTCAGTATCAAAACCTAAATAATATAGTAGAATCCATAAAAACCAATATATAGAAATACAACTCAAAATCAGTACCAATACCTAAATATTACAAATAGAAACTATGTAGTCGGTAAAGGGGGACGATCTGGCTGTTGAGAGGTGTCATTGTTTTTCAACTCTTTCACCTCATTCTTCAGTTGGATTACAGTATCGAGCAATATACTGACAGTATATATTCTCAAGCTGAATGGCTCTCTCAGAAGGTTCAGAACGCCTACTACAAGCAGTTGTGGATGATGTAGAGGAATGCGAATGAAATGTTTTTGCAATAGATCCTAAGCCAAAAATCATTCCTCGGTTATCTTACCACCAACTACAATTGGAGTTTTCAAACAGAATTGACACTAATACAACAATTCATGAAGCAGAAGTCGTCAAGTTCGATTCATGAAAGACACCATATCCTTTGAACCGAAAAAAGGAAAGAAGGACAGAATACCTGACTTCAAGATTGGTGCTGATGTTTCTAACAAGCTGCACAAAACAAATACCAACTGCTACACCAACAGCTCCAAAGAGAGGAAACACCTATACCGTAACAATAATGGTTAGCAATAAAAAGGTCTCCTTTTAAATAAAACTTGGTCTGCATTGAAGAGAAGAGCCAATGCAATATCTGCATTGCAGGAAAAAAATCATCATATGTAACGTTGATTACCTACTTGCCGACCGAGTATGCCTCTGAAATATGTAAATAATTTGACTTGAAATGACTGAAAAAAATGGGACCAAAATAAAAGGGCAGCTCAAATTCTGGGGGGCAAAGTCCAACTTTATACGCTCCACCTTTTAAAACAAACAGCCAGCTCTAATGAGCTCCTTCCGTAGAGTGAGAACGGTGAGACACTGTCATTAACCAACTTCTAATTGAATTCTCGTTAACTTTACAGGCAATCAAGGTATAGCGAGAAAGTTTTTGGTAATTAAGCAAATTATTTGCTATTTAATCCCAATAGCATCAGGCAAAACTGCCCAATCCATGATCCATTCAAAGCTCTATTCATCACCAAATGGAAAAATACCGGTGTAATACCCTTTCTAAAATTTCATAAAAATTATAATTTAATTTTATATCTTTTAATAATTTAAAATTAAAATAATTTGATCCATAAAATGATAATTGTTCAATTTTTGAGTAATATATGTTTAATTCTTAAATATCAATAGTTATTTTAAAAATTAAATGGTTTCAATTTTAAATTATTAAGATGATATTATATAAACTTATATTTTAAATTAAGGGTTTTTTTCAGCTAATTTGGAAAATGAGAAGAAAACGTTTGGTACTACGCAATTAACCAAACGGCAACGTTTTCTGCTGAAAGTGGGGCTCCATTGATTAATAAAAATAGTTTAAATTGTTAACATCCCAATACATTGGGGCCAATTTATAATTATCATAAAATTAAATTCATTATTGATTATTGTTCTCTTTTTATATTTTGTTTTCCATTCATTTAAATTGTTCTTAATGCTTTATAGCTTAAGTTTTTTAGTCACTTGATTAAGAGAAGTTAACATATCTTAACTAAAAATCTTTCCTTTTCTTGTTAAAGACATACCTCAGGTTCCTTGACAGGTCAAGAGTATGTGTAGGAAAAAAGAAGAAATTAAATTAAAAGTTAATAAAGGACTTTATTAAATAAAATTAAAATTTAAGGATTTTATTTAAAAGAAGAAATTAAAGTCCATATAAAATGATCACATCAACAGAAATTAAATGAAATGAAAATGAACACTAGGTACATACCTCTCACCGAATAGTTTCACTTACTTTTAGTTACTTGAATTGCCTTAATGGAAGGAGCTTTCTACCAATTTCAGGCTTCTCAATGATCTATTTTGTAAATGACATGGCCCTGAAATGGATAATATTAAAATGAGATTAGGTACACCAATATGTCTTTTTCAATTTTATTATAATATCATGGCGCAGATAAGTTGCAGTTCACTTGAATTTGGCAAAATACAGCGAGTGAAGCACACAATATCAATACTAGAAGCAGAAAACACATATCATGCATCTATCAAGTCAGTACCTACGCAGAAAAGATATATGCAGTACCATGCAGACGTAAAGGACACAACACTAATGCTTAATGCAAAACCAATTCAACAATTTATAAATTGTAATGTCAGACCATGACTTGACCCCTTGGAAAGTTCAGAAATAGGCATACCCGCTGATTTTATCAAACCTTAATAAGAATAAACTGCTCCAGTTGGAATGCTATATATATAGTTCATTCATGACAAAATATACATGTATAGGCTGAGCATAAAAGCTATTTAACCTAAATGCCAAGTAGTGAGAACTCAAGCATGAATATTATATATCTAATAGAAGTCCTGCGAGCAAGTGTTTCTCAAGCTTGAATGCTGGAGAAACATAAATTTACCTCCAAGTTGAGTGAAACCAAAGTAATTGTGTTGAAGTATGAGAGTCCAAAATTCAAACGGTAATCCTTTTGGCTAAATAGGTTTTAATGTATACAATAACTAAAATCCTCTGTGTTGAGGTTACAATACTCTGTTTATAGCTCTAACCTTAGAAGACATGAAACCAACACACCAGCAACAAACAATAGGCGGCCTTTTTGTGACCAGTAGCCAAGAAAGTAACATGTTTGTTTACTTGATAGTAGAAAGAAAAACGACTTTTTCTGCTTGTTGACAGGCCCACAACATTTTAAGAAATCTATAATCTATTACATTAAATGAAATGCATTCATATGAATAGGTGCATCCTCATTTCCTTGTCTATTAATCGCTGACAGGCTCGAATAATCTATAATTTGAATCAATGAAACTCTTGAATTTGTTAATAGTTTAATAATTTGAGGTAGTAGTCCGAACCTGGACGATAAAGCGATGAAGCAGGACAACAAACAGCTACTATAACCAAACTTTGCTCTTTCATTAACATATATTTTCTTTGACACGTAAGAAAAAGGAACACTACTCAAACTTTTTCCTTTCTTTGACATATATTTTCTTTTTTTTTAAAAAAAAAAAAGGCATTTACCTATCTTAATGCTTTGCACTGGAAATGTTTCAAGAAATTGGTTACTTGTGATTGGATCAGAATCTACTATTAACAGCTGATTCAGAGCAGTTGCTGGGCACAAAACAGCTACCATAACAAAACTCCCCCACAATGTAACTAGAAATTTGTTGTTCAATGATTAGTTCTGCGCCTTATGATCTTCCGGCTCCCATTGTTCTTGTTTTTGTTTCGAATTCTGCAGACTACACACTTCTCCAACTGAAAAAACTAGAGAGCAGACTACACAAATGGCAAAATAAAAATTTTGTCTTAAATGCAAGAATCCATAGATGCATAAAAATAGCTACATCCATTAACTTAACTAGCAGTTAAGAAGCTTGCCTGGCCTTCACTATCTCTGTAACTTGCAAAAACAACTCTGCTACCTCTAACAGGGCATGCCTCCACATCAGCGGTCAAAAAATAAAGTACGATCAAATTAACAGTTTCGTTACTTAAAAAGTAAAATTGTTCTATTTTAATAACTTTAAAGATAAAATTGCTTGTAACTAAAAATTACGAGCAAATTTGGTTTTTTTTGGAAAATATTAAGACCATTTTTACAACCTTTTATTTCATTTCCAGATAATGGCAGCACAAAGTAATATTCCAGATACCATTTTTCTTAGTAGTATATATACACTAATTTATTCCAAATCAGTCTACAATAGGATCCATGGCATCATGTAAGAAACTCTCTTAATAATGGTTTAGTACCTAAGCCGCTGCATTGTTCCCATAGTTAATCTGTTTAGAATTTCGGTTTTCTTACTCTGACTTCACTGTTGGTTAATTTTATTTCTAACCATATGACATCACTGCTGTCCCCACCTCTAAATTGTGTTCACATTCAATATATCAATCCCATGCGACATTTTTGTTAGGTTATGAGCTGTTTTGGAAAACTATTGTTACACCAACTCCTGATCATGTTACTACAAAAGCATATTAATATATTATCATTATACATCCAAGAGATTAAGATGGAATGACTTAGGTCCATTTTACATTAATTAGAAGTTTCAAATTCAAATAGTGAGATTTCCATGCAACTCAACTGATTAAATATAATAAGAACCAGATGTCTGCAACATCAATGCAACTCTTAGCACCAGCTTGACTACACCACTTGGAGAAGGGAAAAATAGCAGAATCCGAGCAAAAAGACAAAGCAAAGACAGGCTGAAACCAGGGCCTGAGCAAAAGAAAACAAAAACAAAAATAGGAGAGCACCAAACAAGAGCAAAGAACACAAGACCCCCCAACAAAACAGGAACAAAACAAAGCTAAACGGAGAATAAAAACCTGATAGCACAGCTTAGTCTCTCAAACTACCAAACTTACAGCAGGCAAGAAAGAAACCAGCGAAGAAGAGAAGACTAGCAGCATCTCACGAAGAATACAGGCATAAAACAAAAAACAGTCTAGCACCGGAAGAGGAGCTAAGAAGTGAAGCCGGAGGAACTGAAGAAAATCCAAGCAAAAGAAGCTTTCTAATTCAACCAAGTCATGACTCAAACATGACTTTTCATATAATAAAGTCTAACCAGTGATGCAGTTTACAGCAACTAAACTTAGAGTATGTAATTTTAACCAAAAAATGGTATCTGGAATATTAATTTTATTTTATTTTATTTTATTTTATATATATATAACACTACAACCTTTTACTAATATCTGAAATGAGATTAGTACATATTCAAGTGAATGATGTTATGTGAATTTGTGAGGTTATCTATAAACTAAATATATGAATGTTGGAAAGAAGCCGTGATTATTGTAACCTTACATGAAGTATTGGAGTTGGAGATTGATGTAGATATTTGAGAGTGTTTAAATTTAACTGTTCAACAGAGGTAGAAGTACATGTAGTTATTATGCTGTTGAAATTTTTATCAAATAAATAGGAACTAACAAAATTACACCAAAACTATAGGCACAAAATAGTAATGTTCTAAGAACAATAATAAGTAAGCGTACATGTAATACTCATTACTCTGTTGCATATAGCTGGGTGCAGGGTATTGCAATATTTCCATTCTAATTTTTATATAAATTAGATTTAATTGAAAGAAAAAAAAAGAAATGTTTAATTGTTTAATTTTTAAGCTGCAAACATAAAAGGAAAATAATAATTAAGAAGCATATAGTGTATATTATAAATCACTATTTCTATTCTTTGCTTAATTATATTGAGATAACCATACAAAACATCCCAGAATTGATCAAACTTATCAAAAGAAAACGAAGCAAATACCTCGATTATGTTCTGATAATCCAGCAATCAACAAAGGATCTGCAAAATTAAATACAGAGAGAAATGATCAATGAAAACAACAGTAACTCTATTGCACGCAGGAAGAGAAAGTTTCTTTCTTGGACACGAAGAAGAAAACAAAGCAAGTATTTTCTTTCAATAGAAAAAGAATGCTTTGTCACTGCACTCCTCTCTATTGACGTGAAGTTGCGAAACGACAAGGGTACACTACAAGAAAATTAGTAAATAGCAACGAAAATTAGCAACCGAATTTGTTGAATTTCCGTTGCTAATAAAAATTAGCAACGGAAAATAGCGACGGAACATTCGGTTGCAAATTTGGCGGTTGGTATTTTTTATTTTTACCAACCGAAATAAATTTCCGTTGCTATATTAGCAACCGAAATAAATTTCTGTTGCTATATTTAGCAACCGAAAACAGTTTCCGTTGCTATATTTAGCAACCGAAATCAGTTTCGGTTGCTAGAATTGAAGTTTAGGTTGCTAAATTCAGCCAAAATTATTAAAAAATAATTCGACGGAATATTCGTCGCTATTCCGCTACTAAATTAAGGACGAATTATTCAGTACTTTATCCTACAGCAATATACTTACTCAGCATTGCAAGATGCAGTTTTCACACCTCAAAACATTAAAACAATCACTTCACACAACAACGTGAAGCTTGAGAGAATGGAAATATGTTAAGGTGTTGTAGGGAATTGATTCCTTCAATTCCACTTCTTTACATGAAGAGAATTGCACAAAGAGAGCATTTTGAACCAAAACTTAATAAAACAAAAATAAAAACAAAAAGTGATGAACTTTATAGTTAACTAAGCATTAGTATGGCAATTTACAAATAAAAACAAAAAATAGCTTTCAGGCTCCTCCCTGTTCCCAGATTACGTGATAAGATATTAGACAGATTTTGCACACAGTTCACCATAAAAAGTCAGGTATTTAAACCTAAGACATAATATACCAAAGAAATAATAAATACAAGAAAAGGAACAATCAAAATAAACTAGAAACACAATCAAAATATGATTTATGAATTTCTTAAATTATAACCATGTGTAACTTAGTTTGAAATTCATATTTTGCCAATATTAAGATGACCAATTCACGTTGTTTTGCAGAAACTTATTTAAGTAGTGAATTGAACAATAAAGATATGTGTAAAATTTAGGACGGCATAACAAATATTTACTATTGAAATGGCAATAAAAATCATATTTGACATTGCCGATAGTAAAGAGAGAGAAGAAAATTATGCTTTTCCATATATGCATAGAGACATATACGCATGAATAATGCTTTTCCATCACTGAAAATGAAGAGAAACATTGGACCCATTAACATAGTAATATATGGTAATGATATGTATATATTACTACGTGCTTGTGTGGGTGTGTCTTTTAACAGCCTATTGTCTGGCAAATTTGTTAAGATATTATTGTGGAAAGGGAAGGGGGTATACATTTGTAGCTAAATAATAAAGCTAAAGTCTCTCTCGGTCTCAGTATATGTGTATATGTATATATAGAGTTATTAACATTAGGTGCATAGATTTTCAATCAATCAACATTTAGCCCCCACAGGTTTCCCACTAATTTGTTAGTTATTACGTGATATGTTGTCATTGTATGTGGATTATGTTCCCCTTAAATGTTTCCCCATCTATCCTAAATGCCTACAAATTTGTCATTGTATGTGGATTATGTTCTACGTTTCTGTGACAATTTGACGCCAACTTGCTTCTATTTTTTTACACCGGTCACCTTATCATACTACTTCTACTTAAGAATCATAGTGTGTTGAAGGCCTATTGATGCTAATGTGTTTTCGGGATTTTATATATTGTTTATCAAATTAACAATGAGAAAATCACTGAGAGTAGTTACCACTGTATGGTAGCTTTTAAGTTTAATTTTTTTCTAATGAATTACTTATTAATTATGCCTCTCTATTAAGATTAGCAGTTGTTTAGTCCGAGTACGTAGCTGTGAATAAAAATAAATATTGCAGCAAAAAAAGTATGCAACTTTTTGAAAAATGAATAACCTTTTATAAGAGCAAAAATAAGCTCCAATAGCTCAATAGAAGGTTTCTTTCTATCTAGATTCACCATATAGATTCGGATACTTGATTCACAGGGCCATATAAATCTCCAACAAAAACATAACTTCTCTCTCTTTATTCACTAAGCATAAGTAGTAGCTGCCACTAATGTATTCTTTTTTTTTAAGTCTAATTTTCATATTTCAATTTACACTACTTAAGAAATTAGGGAGTAGAAACATACCAGAATGAACCTTAGTTGGTTGTTCTCTTCAGCATAAAAACACTGCACATTTAACGAGATGAGATCAATACCAAAAGCTGAGTTCTTTGTCTGCCTACAAAAAGCCAAAGAAAATACCAAACAGCCGGCAAGTATGGACAATAGAAACGAAGAAAAGTCACCTGGCAAAAGCTAGCAGCAACAGAAGGAACAAGCACCGCCAAAACTGAAGAAGAACCGCAACTACTAACAGGGTTCAGCTACAAAAAGCCAAAGAAAATACCTCATATTTCATCTGTTTGTAATTACATTTTTTTAATTATTGCCAAAGAAAGCTAAGCTTAATAAATCAACTAAAGAAAGCATTGATTAACGAGAAAGCCTGAGATATGTTTTCTTAAAGATGAATAAGGACAATATAGCTCAACGATCGTACTTTGTAGCCCAAAAAGAGTAAAAACAAACATAAACGGACAGAGTCCGTGAAAAAACACTGAATCATATTATAATTTTAAAACCCAACAAGCAACTTTATAATAGTGTTTTATGGGTTTTACGTACCTTAACGTCGTTGATCTCGGAAGGGGAAACCGGAGGACTGTCGGTTAAGGAACCATTGAGTGGGCCACTGCTGTGTGATAATCTGCCGGAAGTGCGTGGAGAAACCTCCTGCTGTATTAAGAGACAAAACAGAAAGTTTTCTTAATGATTTTTTTTTTAATTTTTTTAACAGAATCCATGGTTTTGAGGTTCTTAGTGGACGTGAAATGGCAAAAAAGAATGCGAGTTTGGAGAAAGAAACACCCAAATGTAATTTCTTAAAGAAATTATCATTTCAAGTTTCAAAATGAAACAGCTTGATTCTCTCCTCCAATAAGCACACAGAAGAGCCAAAAACACTAAATTAAAAAAGGACAAAACCAGTCAATTAGACAACAAAGAAAAGAGAAAAAAACAAAGTATAACACTTCAAGAAAATTGCAATTTAGCAACGGAAAACGTTAATTTTCCTTTGCTAATCAAAAATTGCAACGGAAATTAGCAACGGAAATTTCGATTGCTAATTCGGCGGTTGCTATTTTTAGCAACGGAAATTTTATTCCGTTGCTACATATAGCAACGGAATTCAGTTGCTAAATATAGCAACGGAATTCAAATTCAACACCGCAAGATTCGGTGACTTGGTCAAATTTAGCAACGGAATTCAAGCTCCGTTGCTACATTTAGCAACGGAAAAATATATTTCGTTGCTATTTTAGCAACGGAATTCATTTTCCGTTGCTAAATTCACCCATAAGTAAAAAAATTAATGACGGTTCTGTCCGTCGCCAATCCGTTGCTAAAAGTAGAAATTTTTAATACGAACAATATAAATTTAAAGGTTCTGTCAATGAGTAGGATAGGGCAATCTTAGTTAATCAAATTCGCTAAAGCTGCAATTCCACCTCAGAAATTGTCACAATAAATTTTTCGATGAAATTAAAAGAACTAAAATTTGTAGAAAAAACCAAACACAGAAAGTTAAATATGAAAAAGAAGAACAATGTAAAACCAAAGGAGGCAAATTCAAGGGGTTGCAAGAAATATAATATCCATCATTTCCTTATCAAACTCCTGCCGATTACAACAAAAATATAAGCTGCACTATGAACATCCCCAAATTCAAATGAACAAATCTATAATATGCAAAGTATCCTTAACCTAAAATTACACACATGTTAAAAAAACTCCTAAGCGCGTTCACCACGGATACGCCTGGCTAGCTGAATGTCCTTGAGCATAATTGTTACCCTCTTAGCATGAATGGCGCAAAGATTAGTATCCTCAAACAGCCCAACTAAATAAGCCTCCACGGCCTCCTGAAGTGCAAGCACCGCATGGCTCTGGAACCTCAAATCTGTCTGCCAAGATTAACAGAAACGATTAAAACATTAGCAACAGAAATTCCCAAATTATGATTCATTTTGCAGCTTACATATAGATAAAATAATACCTCAAAATCTTGAGCTATTTCACGAACAAGACGCTGGAATGGCAATTTGCTAATCAAAAGCTCAGTGTTCTTTTGATACTTTCTAACTTCACTAGTAAATTCATCAAACAAAAAGAAGATAGCATCAGTTATAGGACTAAAAGAGTTGATTATAGGACAAGAATTAATGACATGGCAATTACATACCGGAGAGCCACAGTTCCGGGGCGGTAATGAATTATTTAACATATATTAATATAACAAACTCAAAATGAAACAAAGTAAAAACTAATCTGAAACCCTAGATTTAGAACGAGAAAGAGAAGAACATGTAAAATCAATTTTATAAGAAAATCATATCGTATTCCCCTTAAAATTGCACATTACAAAACATACTAGAGGAAGATGAAACAAACCTTTGTGGCAAGCTGCTTCCTCGGAGCCTTCTCGCCGGTTGATTTACGAGCAGTTTGCTTGGTACGAGCCATCTCAACTTCAGAAAGAGCAAAGGCCTTGTTCTCGCTAGAGACATTTCAACTTCAGATTTTTGAAATGGTCCTCGATCCATGTGGTGAGTCTCCGATTGGTTAATTTTATGGTGAAAGGATTGCCAGCGTGGACGAGTTGTGTTTCTTTTGTGAGAGGGATACGGATTTTTACACCTTTTGTCCAAAAACCCAAATCTATTCTAACACAGTCAGTTGCTTAATTTGTATTGCACAAGGGAATTAATTTGTGGGTTATTACCCAATAAATTCTTTAACTTTTATACCCTGTAATATTAAAATTAATGTATTATAGCTACAAAGTCCGGATAAACAGTCTTCATTACTTTTTCAGTTAACTGATGAATTTACTTTAATTTAAATTTTTTTTTGAAATAATAATAGTCCAGTCACCATTTTTTTGACAACCAATTAACTATATTCAATTTATCTACATTGAATTTAGGTAAGGAAGATAAATAATAATAATAATAATAATAATAATAATAATAATAATAATAATAATAATAATAATAAATGGGGTCAAAAGACACTCAATGATATATTTCCATAAATCCAATGGAGTCAATCAAATAATTGTGATAATCTAAATTGAACAAAAAATATTAAATTTATAGATCCAATATTTATATTCTAAATAAGTCCTGGGACTGGGAGTCAACAAATCCTACTTTAGTAGAAATAGCAACGTATCCATGGAGATGGCTAATAATGAATGGAAAAATATTGAAAATTGGAAATAATAAATTAAATCAAACCTAAAGGCTGCTTTCATATTCAAGGGAATATATTTTTCTTTTCTCTTGTTGTCTTTATGAAACCGTGTTTGAATTATTGTTTGCATTTTCACCCAAATTTGCTGAACCTTTTTCAAAACCCACAAGCATTGTTTTCATTATTTATTACTAAATTTTCAAAGACTGGTACGTTTTTGAACTTTTCTATGTACTTAATTAATTATTCTAAACAGCTTTTACTGTAACTTTGCTGATCAATGGATATTCCATTTTCTTGTTATTTGCAGTTTGTTAGATATGGTATGGTTGTGTTATTTAACCTGATAATGTGGGGATGCTACGTTAATAGCCTTAAAGCTCTTTCATCTCTGCAAGCTACAGTAACCAATTTTTCCATGAATTTCCTCTCCTCTGGTCTAGCTGGATTCATTTTGTTCGAGGAAGATTTATCAGCTCCGGTCATTACTTGAAAGTTCTCTATGAAAAATTTATTTCAACTCAACTTCTATTTCAAGTAAAAATAATATTAATTTACCAACGGAATTTAAATTCCGTTGCTATTTTAGCAACCGAAAATAAATTCGGTTGCTATTTAGCAACGAAAATCTATTTCGGTTGCTAAATAGCAACGGAATTCTATTCGGTTGCTATTTAGCAACGGAAATATATTTCGGTTGCTATTTTAGCAACCGAAAAAAATTCCGTTGCTATTTTAGCAACCGAAAATAAATTCCGTTGCTATTTAGCAACTGAATAATTTTTCGTTGCTAAAATAGCAACGGAAATTAAATTCAGTTGCTAAATTAGCAACGAAAATCATATTCCGTTGCTATTTTTTGTTCCAATTTTTTCCGCCATCTATTGGTGCCTTAATTAGCAACGGAATAGTGATTCCGTTGCTAATTTTCGTTGCTGAATTTTGGCGCCAAAAATTCCCTCCACTTTTAGCAACGAAAAATAACCAAAAATTTTTTCGTTGCTAAATCTACAAAGTATAACCAATTTTAGCAACGGAATTAATTTTCGTTGCTAAATAGCAACGAAATTAGCTTTCCATTGCTAAATTAGCAACGAAATCATTTTCGTTGCTATTTTTAGATTTTCTTGTAGTGTAAGCTTCAACTTTACCCAAGAAACCGAAAGGAAAAAAATATTATCAAAATTCCCAAAATTGGTCTTTATCCTCCAGTTTCAATTTCAATTTCAAAACAAAAAAAACTTACGGATTGTGACATGATTCTGTCCATTACCATTTGAGAAGTTTCAGAAGAAGCAAATGAAAATGGATTCCCGAAAACAGTAGCATTCTCCTCTAACTCTCCAGCTATATCCTCCTGGATGGAACCACCGCTGACGGTTTTGCAGAGGACCATTTGGGGTGGAGCCAGAGCTTTGGAGACCTCTAAAGCAGATTA
The DNA here is from genome assembly GCA_037975025.1 of Excoecaria agallocha. NCBI lineage: Eukaryota > Viridiplantae > Streptophyta > Magnoliopsida > Malpighiales > Euphorbiaceae > Excoecaria > Excoecaria agallocha. The sequence continues at coordinate 100,440,663 of CM075808.1, read as the reverse complement.
AAAAGAAAACTAGTACATCAGGTGCAAAATAAATATTAAAAACACACAAACTTACAAGATATAGAGAGATAACCTGATAGAGGAGAGAGAGAAATGATGGAGGCGAGAGGAATAAGGTTGAAAGCTCACGAAAAAATGAAAGAACAGAAAAAATTGGATTATTTATACCTAGGGCAAAAATGAAAATAGCAACCAAATTTATTTCGGTTGCTAAAATAGCAACGGAGTAATATTTTCATTGCTATTTTAGCAACCGAATTTGAATTCCGTTGCTATTTTTCATTGAAAATGTAAATTTGCAATGGAATTCTATTCGGTTGCTAATTTAGCAACGGAATCAAATTTTCGTTGCTAATTTTGGAACTGAATTTTTAAAATCAATAATTTAGCAACCGAATACCAACGGAATTTTTTTCCGTTGGTAAAATAGCAACGAAATTCAAACTCCATTGCTATTTTACCAACGGAAAAAAATTCCGTTGGTATTTTTAGTCCCAAAGTTTTTCCACATGCGCTACAAAATACTAACAGAATTAATTTTCCGTTGTTAAAATTGCAACCGAATTTAAATTCCGTTGCTATTTTTAGACCAAAAGTTATTCCACCTATTTGGCACCAAAAATACCAACCGAATTCAGTTTCCGTTGCAAAAATAGCAACGGAATAAAAATACGGTTGCAATTTTAGCAACGGAAAAATTTTTTCGTTGCTATTTTTTGTTCCAAAATTTCACCGCCAAACGTTGGCGCCTTTTTAGCAACGGTTTAAGTGTTCCATTGCTAATTTTCGTTACTAAATTCTGGCGCTAATAATTTCCTCTACTTTTAGTAACTGAAAATAATCAAATATATTTTCGTTGCTAAATCTGCAATGTTTAACCAAATTTAGCAATGGAATATATTTTTCGTTGCTAAATAGCAACGGAATTCATTTCCGTTGCTAAATAAATTCCGTTTCTATTTTTTCGTTGCTATTTTTATATTTTCTTGTAGTGGTAGGTACCGCTTTATTAATCATTAATTAATTAATAATAAATTTTTATAACACAAAAACGGTGGGTAATCTTTGTTGTGAGCATTTGAAGGTTTTTCATAAAAAAAAATCACTATAAAATGTCACAGATTCAGATCGATAGCTTCAAATGTAAAACAAAAAAGGTGGATCTATGACAGACAAACAGAAATGAAATTACAAACAAACGAAAATGAAATTGAGAAAGAAATGAAGATTAGTGGCCTACCATAGCGAGAAACGTCACAGATTCAGACACAGAAACGGTGGAGATCGTTTAAATGCTTGTGATGAAAGTCGATTACAAGTAGATTTACCCCCGTCTTGTAAATCCAACGGGTATGAATCCCCAGCCTACGATCTATTGAAATCAAAAAAGCAAGAGATTGTGATTTTTCTCTCAAAACTAGGGTAGAGAGGCGAGCAACGCAAAAGAACCAAAAAAAGAAGAAAAAGGCAGCAATATTTATATATAGGGTATTCCAAAAATAGCAACGAAATTATTTTCATTGCTATTTTTGAAAAATATTTCGATGTGGGTCCAAAAATAGCAATGAAAATATATTTCGTTGCTATTTTACAACAGAATTTAATTTTCGTTGCTATTTTTGGACATAATTTTTTCACTTCTTTGGGACCAAATTACCAACAAAATTTGTTTTCCATTGTTAATTTAGCAACGGAAATCTTCCGTTGCTATTTTTTACCCACATTTTCTGTCTCTCTATGACCAATTTACCAACGAATCCTATTTCCGTTGCTAAAATAGCATGCAAAATTTTTTGCCGCCATTTTTAGCAGCGAAAAAAGGTTTTCGTTGCTATTTTTCGTGGCCATATTATGGCGCTAAAATTTTCCTCTCTTTTTAGCAACGGAATACCACCATTTTTGTTTCGTTGATAAACAAAAAAAAAATTTAACCAAATTTAGTTTTCGTTGCTAATTAGCAACGAAAAATGAATTTCGTTGCTAAATTAGCAACGGATTAATTTCCGTTGCTATTTAATTGTAGATTTTCTTGTAGTGAAGGTTATCTCAAAGGAATCCTGAAAGGAGATGGACCCACAACAAGGAAAACTCGGCAAATATTTGAAAAGAATCTAAGAAAAGAAATAAGCATTGAAAAAAAGGAGGGAACAAGTTTTGGTGGAGCTGGACCCCCTCTAAAATGAAGACGAATAATTGAAGATATAAGCCAAAAACCATGATGTAAGGAATGAGGTAATATAGTAGCAATAATGTAATAGAGGTAGGGTTTAACTCTTATAAAAACCCACTATATATCTATAAGAGGCACATCTTAAGTTTATAACTTATCTTTTGCCTGCTTAATTGCTCCCAATTTGAAAATTTTGTAATCTTTTTCTTTGAAATAAAATCTATGAAATTCTAATCACTTCATTTATTCTTTTTGAGTAACCTTAGTAGTTAGTATTTGAATCTTCTAAGAAATGTAAGAAGCTAAATATGATAAACTTGGAGAGTCAGATCACTCATAAATCTAAAACTTTTTCTATCAAAGTCTATTTATGAAGAGTTTACCGTTGCTTGCTGAAATATTTTTCAATAGCATCTCCTAATTGATCCAAGCCCATAATTGTGTAATAGAAAGGCAAAAGGTATAGTTTTGGAAAGCACAAATCAACCCAGAATGTCTACAGCCTGAGGGTGAATAGCTACCAGAAATCATTGGTAATTAGATTTATGCAGCAGTAAAAGAAGCACAGTGGACCCAGAAGAAAATTTATAAGGTATATTGAAACCTTGACTTTTGTTTGTTTATGGTATTAGTTTTCAATTCTATTTTTCAGAAAGATTGCATCCTAAAGAAAAGGTAAAAAGAAAGAATGTTTATAAAAATGAAATTTTTAAATTACTAGATTATTTGTAACGGATAGAATAAGACAAATAATCAGAATAACTAATAAAATTCATTCTCTAGAGATAGATAATATACAATTCAAAAATGAAATAAAATATTTAGAAAGAAGTATGGAATTTTTCAGTAAAGTAGGATTAAAACCAGCTCCAGGAATATATGAAAGAATAGAAACTTTAAATTGCATCATGGAGAGAAATCAAAAATATATATATTGGTTAAAGATATGAAGAAATGAATACTATTAGAATAAATGAGTATATCAGATATAGTTAATTGGTTAAGAAGAAAAAATCTAAATGAATACCGAGACAATATAGAATTATTAAATGATATAACAAATATAAAAATGTGTATTGAAATAGAATTTGAACAAAATAAAACTTTAATTTTATCAAATGATTTAGATATTGCAACAAAAGAAAGAATAATCACAGAAATGTATAATGATAATTCAACAAAATTAAGTATAGTAATAGTTATGAGGAAACACTTAGAAGAATAATTAGAAATAGATTTAATCAAAATCCACAAGTAAAATTTTAAAAATTTCTTTGGCACATATACTAGTATCAGAGCCTGAAAGCATTTACTGCTTGCTAAAAATAGAATAATGAGTGAAAATCTAATAATAAATGATTTAGAAATTAATTGGGAATTTAGTTTTAATAGAGAAGTCATAGGAATATTATATAAAATATATTTAGAAGAAATAGAACTATTTTCAGATTTAAAATATGAGATTTATTATATGAACATTTAATATATATATATATATATATATAATGTTAAGTCTAATTTTAAGAGAAACTTGTGATATAATATTTAAGACATGTTCAGAAATAACGGAAAAAATAAAATATTATAGGAATAAAATGAGAGATATGGAGAATGAATGTATATTCATATAACTTAATGATTTAAAGGAAGAATACAAGATACTTAGATTACAAGAAATAAGGATAGAATTAATGGTTATAAAAGAAGAACAAGAAAAAGATAGGGGTGAGCATGGACCGGTTAACTGGTTCATTAATAATTTTATTAATTAATCCATTAATTTCGGTTAATCGCTATATTAATTTTGATTTTAACCAATTTTTTTGAATCAATTTATTGGTTAACCACTAAAAAATTTTAACAGATAAATTTAATAAATTATACAATTTATAATATTATTTTTAATAGTTAAAAATGTTTTAGAAATGAAAAAATAAAAATTAAATATAATATCTATTAAAAGAATCAAAAGAAAAAAATTTATAATTAATTATAAAAATTAAATATATTCAATATAAAACTAACAATACAGTACTAATTATACACATGCAATGAATAAATAATAGTAATAAAAAAATAATTTTAATATTTATTTACTAAAAATATGTATTATAATAATATTTTAAAAAGTTATATTTCATAATATTTATAAATTATAAATATATTTAAAAAAATTAAGTTTAGAGTTTAAAATATAATATATAAAATGTATAGAAATCGGTTAATTGTTAGTCAACAATTAACGTCAATTTTTAAAAGTAAAAATAATAAACCTAAATTTTTTATTCAATTAATCTAAAAATTGGTTCGCTTTCGAATCAATTTTTTGATTAACCAAAATTTTGATTTTTTTTCTCACCCCTAAAAAAAGATCTAAAAAAAATTACAAAAGAAATAAATAAGGTAGTTTAAAATTGAATGAAGAATGAATATGGAACAAGAGACAATTAAAGAAAAAATAGATAGAGAAATTAAGGAGAAAAAAATATATAGAACATATAACAAATAGAATTCAATATTTAATAAGTATAAATGTAAATAAAAATACAATAAAATTATTAGAAGATGCTTTAAAATATACTAAGGAAGAACTACAAGAATTATTATATATTCTAAATAATTTATAATGAGTATAATAAAAAAATTTAGAGAATATTTAAGTCTATTAAATTTAAATAGTAAAAAAGATATTAAAGATATAATAGAAGAAATGGATGGACAAATCAAAACTTTATATAAAAATGAAATATTTGACGTAACACCAAAAATCTTAGGAGAAATGGTAAGAAAGTAAATCTTAATGAAAAATATTGGATCTACATTAATTAAAATAAAAAAGGACTTTAAAAAGAAAAATTGAAAGAAAGAAATATTCAGGTATCAAAAGTTAAGTTTTCAAGATAAGAACTATTTAGTATTTAGTCCTGTGGATAAGTTGCATTTTTTAAAGTTTTGAAGTTTTTGTATATATTTATGTTTGTACATCCCTTAAAACAAATGGCCATGCCGAATTCGGAAATAAAATAGCATAAATTGACTAAGCACGAGGATGTGCTTTAGCAGGCTTAATGATTTTTTAATCCAAATACATGTTATCTTTGAAGTTGTCTTGATGATTTCTTAACCCGAATACATGTTATCTTTGAAGTTGTCTTGCAAATGAAGACCTATGTATTTGTTGTTTTTCCATTTCTTTTCCTTTTTTGACATGGCTGAGTTCAAACAAGCAAGCATAAAGACAATTGGTTAACAAACACTACCTAAGCAATTTCTCTTGTTGGCAAAAATAGAAAACTGGCCCACCATTTTTGGAAGCTCAGTTTGACCGTGATTGGGGGATAATAGTCCAACAATTTACTAAGCCAAAATCCTTCACTTAAATCAAGGCTTATGTAAAGAATCCACAGTGAAATATAATAAATTGTGGGAGTGGAAATTGAACCCCTAAAGTGTTCTCTATGATTTTGCCCATACATACTGTATTACTAATAAGCATCGGACTTTGAAATGCTTTTTCTATGCAATCTGCAAATAACACAAGAATCCAAATACATAAGTTGGCTTTGAAGAGGTCTTGCAAATGAAGACAACAGCTAACTCGCTCTCTAAATCTCTAAAAAGTAAGAATTATTACATTGTTATTTATAAAGCATTTTATTATTAACTCCAACGTAACTCTATATATTTTGGATGAAACTTTTGAATTCTATTAATAAACCAATATCTTCCTTATGGAACAGCAATTCCCCATCTTTGTCACCTTCCTAATCTTCATCTTCCCTCTATTTAGAATATTGAAGAACAGAAAATACTCGGCTCTAAATCTCCCACCAGGGCCATGGAAGCTACCTCTAATAGGAAGTATGCACCACTTAATTGGCTCACAGCCCCACCACTGCCTAAGAGACTTAGCCAAAAAGTATGGACCTCTTATGCACCTTCAGCTTGGCGAGGTCACCAACATTGTGGTTTCTTCTCCTGAAATGGCAAGGCAAGTGATGAAAACTCACGATGTTAACTTTGCTCAAAGGCCTTTTCTCTTTGCGGCAAGCGTTGGGAGTTATAACTACACAGACATTATATTCGCACCCTACGGAGACTATTGGAGACAAATGAGAAAACTTTGTACAATGGAACTGCTTACTACGAAAAGAGTCCAATCATTCAGGTCAATCAGGGGAGAAGAAGTGTCAAAACTCATCACATCCATCTCTTCTAGCGCAGGATCACCGATCAACTTTAGCTTGATGTTTAATTCTTTGGTGTATAGCATTGTCTCGAGGACGGCCTTTGGGAAAATATGGAAAGGAGAAGAAATACTGATACCAGCTCTCAAGAAAATGACACAAGCTGCTAGTGGTGTTGCTCTTCCTGATCTATACCCTTCTATCAAACTTCTTCATCTGGCTTCCGGAATGAGGACTAGACTAGAGAAGCTTCATCGAGTAGTAGATAACATATATGAAGACATCATTGATGAGCATAGAAGTAGATTGGCTGGCAGCAATAGTAAAGAAGAAGAAGAAGAAGAAGAAGATCTTGTAGATGTCCTCTTAAATCTTCAAGACCAAGGAGATTTTGGGTACCAATTAACAACTGACACTTAAAAGCCATTGTCCAGGTTATTGCAAATTTCTTGCTTCTTACTCACTCCATTCACAGACAAGTTTCATCTCGCTAAAATTAATAAAATATTAGAATAATTAACGGGTTCTTGATCTTGAGACTTATTTGTTAACAAAGCGGGAGTATTATGAATATTTGAATTGGTATGAATGATGATTTGGTGCAGGACATGTTTGCTGGTGGAATTGACACAACAACTGCAACAGCAGAATGGGTAATGTCTGAGATGATAAAGAATCCAAGAGTGATGGAAAAAGCACAAGAAGAGGTAAGGAGAGTGTTTAGTGGGAAAGGAAAGATTGAAGAAGAAGGGCTTCAACAACTGAGTTACTTAAAGATGGTAATAAAAGAAAGTCTAAGACTACACACGCCACTTCCATTTATTCCAAGAGAATGTAGGCACAGGAGTGTGATTAATGGGTATGATATTCCAGCCAAATCCAAGGTTATGGTGAATGTATGGGCAATAGCAAGGGATCCCAATCACTGGATTGAACCAGAAAAGTTCTATCCAGAGAGATTCCTGGATTGCTGTGTGGAGTATAAAGGGACTAATTTTGAACTGCTCCCATTTGGTGGTGGTAGAAGGATCTGCCCAGGAATGTCTTTTGGCATGGCTAATGTTGAGCTTCCACTTGCTCAGCTATTATACCATTTTGATTGGAAGCTCCCTACAGGAACCACACCACAAAATCTTGACATGGAAGAAGTATTTGGGGTAGTGCTCAAGAGGAAAAATGATCTCCACTTAATTCCCACTCCGTACATTCCCCCAATTCTCAACTGAGCTCATTTGCGTTGTTTTCAAACCCTCGAGTTTGAAGATTTCCTAACGAAGTCGATCGCAATTACCTTACTCCCAGATGAAACTTGTATTCTTGTTCCTGAAACTTTTTTTTTTTTTATAAGATCATTTTCGTTATCATTACATTCTAAGTGTTCTCCTTTAGCCACCTTTGTTCACTTCATCATTAAAAAAGATTCATAGGCAACTTTCATGGGTGATGACTCTGATGATTCTTACGTTGGACATGTAAATAATATTTTTTTTTTTTTATTTAACAGTCTGTATGTGCTGATATATAGATCTGGTAAGTGTCTGTTATTTTGATTCAGTAATTGAATCAAACTAAGATACTTCAAAATCAAGCTAAATACATAACTAAATTAAAATAACTGAAATATTTTAATTTGATTCGATTTTTTCGTTTGAATTTTTTAAAATGGGCTAATTTATAATGCCTAAATTCATTATAATTTTAAATAAATTTTTTTATAAATAAATAAAATTAAAATAATTTCAAAATTCAAAAAATTCATAATATTAACAACTTAATTATATATATTTCAAATTTTATAGTAGAAAATAATGTTTTATTAAGAAAAAAATACAAAAGAATTAATTGGATGGATTATTTATGTACCATTTAAATTATACAACAAAAATCAAATTGTCTTTAAAATTACAAATCAAAATTGAACCAAATACAATACATAACCAAATCAAAATAATTGAAATATTTCAATTTGATTCGATTTTTTGGTTTAAACTTTTTAAAGTGTGCTTATTTGTAAAATCTAAATTCATTACAATTTTAAATATATTTATAAATAAATAAAAATTTACATAATTTCAAAACTCAAAACTTAATTTATATAATTTAAATTTTATAATAAAAGTTAAGAAAAAACTTACAAAAGAATCAATTGGATGGATTATGTATCATTTAAATTATACAATAAAATAAAACTTAAAACTAATGACACTATATTATGAAGAAAAAAAATGCAAGAATATTAGTAGACTTTTCTTTTTTTTTTTGAGAAATTAGAATAGACAATTTGAATTTATAATAAAAATGGACTGAATTTTATTTTTAAGTATTTCTACGTGACCAATTATTATCTCTCTGTATTTCTCGATGTGGGATTTTGCTCTCACACCTCCTGCCTGCTGCTCTTTGCATTTCGTCACTTTTGGCAAATCATTTGAATTTTTTCTGTTTGCTGTTTCATAGGTATGTTGTTCCCTCTCGAGAAATCCAACTCACTAATTTCAGATCTACCAGAAATGTCATACATTTTTGCTGTTCCATTTTCTTTTCTTGTCCAAATAGATCGACAGAGGAAAAGATGAAGAGAGGAAAAAAGCAAGCAAGCTTGAATTCGCCTCTCTTAATATAATCATGCCCCCCTCCAAGTTTCAATTTTTATCAGTGAAAAAACCACTTGCGTTAAAGAAGTGACCTGCGATTTTCTTCCCTGCTAAAATGAAAGGACACCCATTTGCGTCTTCGAAAGCACCCATCAAGTTCAGGATGTAAGTTAGTTTTCGCCTTTCTATAATTTTTTTTGTTTTCAACTGATTGAGTTCTTTTTTTGTAAATTCGAAAAAAGGCCCACGGCGGAGAATTTAGTACCAATTCGACTGGACATAGAAATCGACGGCCACCGGTTTAAAGATGCTTTCACATGGAATCCTTCTGGTATTTTCTTCTCAGACTGCATCTATGGTTTTTAAGATATTATTAAAAACTTCGACAATAATTTGACAATTGTGAAAGTAGATCCCGACTCTGAGGTTGTGGTATTCGCTAAAAGGACTGCCAAAGAGTTGAAGTTGCCTCCTGCTTTTGTTATGCAGATCGCTCAGTCTATTCAGGTTTTCTTCTTCTTCTTCTCTGCTTGCATCTTTTGTTTCTTAATTGATTACACCTCGATTGTTGGTGAAATTTTTTGAAGCTAAAATGACAAAGTTATTTTTTTTGGCAATTTTTACAAAATTCTATTCCATTCCAACACAAATCATCCATAACTTTTTGTAATTGCTTGCACGCCTGTATGTACTTAGACACAATTGACCGAGTTTCGATCCTATGAAGGCCAAGATATGTACACTGGCGAGAAAATTCTTCCAATCAAGGTTTTGGTCTCCCATGATTCTGAGCACTGAATTTGTTTGTAAATCATTGGTTACCTACTTGAAGCTTGGTTACGTAATAGATTTTATCGTGCTTGCTTGCTTACAGCTTGATCTTCGAGTAAATCATACTCTCATCAAGGATCAGTTTTTGTGGGTAAAAGTTTAAGATTCAAAGCCATAATAATTGATTCTGCAATGTGGCTATTGTTATTTTTGTCTTTAATGCGTCTATCATTGATGAATTTTAGGACTTAAACAACTTTGATAGTGATCCTGAAGACTTTGCTAGAACCTTTTGTACAGATATGGGTATTGAAGACCCTGAAGTTGGAGTAAGAAATGCTATTCATCATTGCATCTCCTCCAATCACCCTTCACACAACCCTCACCATCTTCTTTTTATGTCAAAATCCCAAGTATTTTAATTCTGAAGATTTTTTTTTTCAGCCTGCAGTTGCGTTTGCAATCAGGGAACAACTTTATGAGGTTAGACATCAAATGCTTAGTTGATTTTGCTGCACCATATCTTATAGCACTCAATATAATTTATTTAATCCTTATGATGTTTGGTGTGCTAGATTGCAATTCAAAGTGTAGCTACAGCAAGAGAAAGCAGATTGAGTAAAAAGGGTCGCCGTGCTGCTGAATATGTTCCTAGCAGGTATTTATTTGCTGGCCATCTTTTGTTCTAGTTGCTTTAGATTCTTTTCACTGCAGGGAGCTAGATGCTTTAGTTACTTGATAGATAAATCGACTTACCGACATTTCTCTCTCTTGCCCACAGTAAAGCAGGAGGTACTACGGTGGAATTGATGAAGCTATTCAGCAATAAATACAGCGTGGTTAGGTATGTTTTGATTTTTTTTGACACGAATAATTAAAATTTCCTTGGACCCTGAAGAATTTAACATTACATTGTCATGTTAGTTATTGCCATATCTCAAAAGCTTTAGCAGGGAACTGAAGCTTTTCCCAGACAACAATTACATAATTTGCATTGGAGCAATGTTATGTAACATAAATCTGTTTTCTTATAGACAGAACACTTTTTGATGATATCTTGCTTTCTTTTTACTCTTTACTGTAGGAAAAGAAAGGAATGGGATGCATATGAACCTATTGTGGATCTCCTATCAAATGAGGAAGTCGATGCTCTAGAAGCCAGGGAAGAAAGAAATTTTCGGTGAATTAAACGCACACAGAATAACCTTTATTCACACTCAGCAGTCATTTCAGAGCTGGAAATATAGCTAGTCTTAACTGTAAGAGAAGGGCTTTATTGTATTCTCTGAAGCATATTTCATTTAAAAAAAAAATTGTAGCAAATTTGAGCTCATTATTGGTATTGTTGCTGTTAAATGAATACATATATGTATCTTCGATAATTTTTCTCACTCAACAATTATATTGCACTTCGATTTTCTATTATGCTAATTCTTGGATTTTTTTTTCTCTTTTTTTTTTTTTTTTGTTCTACTTTCCATCTCTGTATCTTGATGCAGATACCAGAATAATGCTTTACCACCCCAAGTGCAGGATCACCCATTAACTTAAGCTTTGATATATGCTTAGTTCGTTGAGATTAAGGACACTAATCTTGAGATTCCCCAGTATTTGATTTTGAAGCATATATGTTTAACTGATTAATCAGCCAGATAGGCGAATATATAAATCAATTTCAACATTAAAGTAGGACTATAGATACAGATATGGCACAACAACTATGCTACAGTTAAAATGTTCGAGTACAAACACATGTTGACTTCAATCTCCCAAACATTCCTCCCTTTATATCTTTTAGACGAAATGCAATTTGGCAATAGCACACAAGTGTATTTCATGAATATTTCCATTTTCCACATGGAAAACCAATTCCGTTCCTTCCCAATCTCTCTCACCTTCCTACTCGTCTTCTTCAATGTATGTAGAATATGGAGAAAATTGAATATCTAGAAGTCAACTCTAAATCTACCGCCAGGGCCATGGAAGCGACCTCTCCTAGTATTTTGCATCACTGCCTAAGAGACTTAGCCAAAAAAGTATGGACCTTTTATGCACCTTCAAGTTGGTGAAGTTACCTACACTCATATTTTCTCCTGAAACGGCAACAGAAACGATGAAAACCCATGACATGATATCAACTTTGCTCAAAGACCTGATTTCTACCAGCAAGTGTTTCGAGTTACAATAAAAAAGGCATTGCGTTTGCTCCCTATGGAGACTATTGGAGATGAATTCAAAAACTTTGCACATTGGAGCTGCTAACTGCAAAATGAGTGCAATCATTCAGATCAATCAGGGCAGAAGTATCAAAGCTCATTGCAGCCATCTCTTCTGGTGCAGGATCACCAATCAACTTTAGCTTCATGATTCATTCTTTGATCTATAGCATCGTTTCAAGATCAGCGTTAGGAAAAGTATAGAAGGGAGAAGAAATATTGATACCAGCTATAAGAAAATAATGCAAGATGCTGGAGGTTTTACTCTTGCTGATTTGGACCCTTCCATCAAACTTTTTCTTATGGCTTGCAGAGTGACGACTAGACTCCAGAGACTTCAAGTAGTAGATAACATACACGAAGATATCACCAATGAACATAGAACTAGAATGGCAGGCGACAATGGTAAAGAAGAAGAAGAAGATCTTGTAGACATCCTAAATCTTCAGGATCAAGGAGATGTTGAATATCCTTTGAACGCCAAAAATATAAAAGCTATCATCCAGGTTAGTGCATCTCGTCCTTCATATCATGTTGCTACATTTGATAAATAAGTTGCAAGACTTGGTTCTGCTTTTGACGTTTCAATCAAATTCACAATCCAGAAAAAAGAAGCAACCAATCTGGATACTGTATGATAAATAATAAGATAGGTGACCTTGTCCTATTGCAGATTTTATTTCCTTGCTGATCTGATAGGCTCAGAGTCTTCTTGCAGTCTCATTTATTTCTGATATCTCGAGGATTATCAATAAACATTGAGTTCCAGAAATTTATTGAAATATTATAACCTAAAACAGAAACATCTAGGTTAAACAGTAAGCCATAAAAAGTAACAAAAAGGTCAACCATCAAACAATCATTTTGATTGTTTCCAAAAACAGAATCCCTTGCAATGACTATTTGTTGAAGATCAAAATTTTCACAAAAGTTAAATTTGCTTGAGGACATATTTACAGCTGGCACGGACACATCAACTGCAACCTTAATGGGTAGTGTCTGAGATGCTAAAGAATCCAAGAGTGGTGGAGAAGACACAAGAATAGGGGAGGCAAGACTTCAGTACATAAGGAAACGTCGATGAAGCATGCTTACATGAAATGAATTACTTGAAGTTAGTAATAAAGGAAACTCTAAGATTACACCTACCTGGTGCAGTTATTCTAAGAGAATGTAGGAGCAACTCTGTTATTAGTGGTAGGAGCAACTCTGTTATTAGTGGTAGGAGCAACTGTGTCATTAATGGTTACGACATTCCTGCCAAATCCAAGGTCATGGTGAATGTATAGGCAGTAGCAAGGGATCTCAATTACTGGACTGAACCTGCAAACGTTGTCCAGAGAGATTCCTAGATTCTTCGGTAGATTATAAGGGAACTAATTTTGAATTTCTCCCATTTGGTGGTGGAAGAAGGACATGTCCAGGAATGCATTTTGGCCCAGCTAATGTTGAGCTTCCACTTGCACAGCTACCATACCATTTTGATTGGAGACTTCCTACAGGTATCACACCAGAAAATCTTGACATGGATGAGGTTTTTGGCCCGGTAATAAGGAGGAAGAATGATCTCTATGCAATTCCCACTCCATACCTTCCCATATTTGTCAAATGAAATATCAACAGAGCTTATATATTTTAGTTTAGTACCAGCAAATAAGCAAATTGACTTTAAACATATCTGTTAAGAGTGTTACAACAAAGTTTTGATATTTCATCTATTACTATGTTATAATCAGTTTTTTGTATCACTGTCACGAGTATTCAAGAATATTTAGTGCTGACAGCTAAGCTGAGATCTTGAATAACTCTTTTCTCTTCTTGGAACTTTATGGCTAATTTAAGAACATGGTCTCTGCAGCTACGGAAGATGCCTTCCAGTTAGTTGAACTTTTTCAAGTAGGCTATTTGATGTTGAAGAGGTTAAGGAATCTACATGTTCTGTATCTTATACAGCATGTTTAACATTGAATTTTGTATGACATTGACACAAATTTTGACAAAAACGATGAATAGAAACGAACACATTACCAAACATTAACACATTTGTATAAATTCAGAATATTATCTCCAATAAATTGGTTTTACTTAGTGCTCCTAAATGACAGCTTTATATAACCATCAATCAAGTGTAAAGTGACCGACTTAAAGGTTAAATGATAAATTCTTCTGTGACAAAAAGGGAAATGAGTGCAGCAACCATGAATAATTTTGATTTGACTCTTCTATTTCCAACATCTAGTAAACTAAAATAGCAATTAGGTATAAGATAATACAGCAAAATGCAGAATATCCTATCAATTGGCATTACACCATACACCATATTGATAGTGCTATTCAGACCATATTGATAGTGCTAGTCATCTGAACATAAATCAAATCCCTAATGTGTCTTGCTTGATTTCCAAATCCAATGTAGATGCCTGGCAATGGAACATATATTTTACTAATATTTTAAATGATAATTGCAAATGAGATTTCAGAAAACAAAAATATTCAAAATTCTTCAAATTGATGCTACACTAACATACAAAACTAATAATTGGTTAACAGAATGTCAACTAAGTTTGACCTGCAAGGCTAAGTGATTACAAGATCGATATTAGGCTGCTAGGTCAAAATCCTGTTTAGTTGGGATTTGCCATTTACTTGCTATACACTAATCAATTTGCAAAAGTGTATCAAATTTCAGAAGAAATATAACCTTCATAGATGATGTTTACATCCCATTGTATTTCCTCGCAACTTTCCTACATTGTCAAGCATGCTAAAAGTGTGCTCCATCTTGAATCTGAGATGGTATATACTGCTCTGACAAGAAGGAAAGAGAGTGGACAGACAAGGCTTCTATCTCAAATTTCACTCCTCTTTGCAGCATCAACTGCAGTTCATGTCTTCAATGAAATGAAATAACAATTCATATGCGCATATAGTCAAGCAGAATTATACAAGGGAAAGGGAGCACAATATCCTTAAAATTTCACAGAATACTACCTCCACTGTGGTTCTTCCCTTTGCAGGTAGCATCTGAGTAGCATAGTTTCAGTTCTCCTTTTATCTGACAAGAAATGTATGGATATAATAAGATACAGATAAAAAAACAAGCAATCCAATTTCCATGAAGGGAAGGGAAAGTGAGGAAGCAATAGCTCTTGCCCTCTGCAGTCAAAGGAAGTAGGCAGTGTTGCGGAATCCCATATTTCTCAAAATCCGAAGGAAAAGCTCCAAGCCAGCGTATTTCAGGGACACGCAGAAATTTAGCATCATAGGCCATTTGCTTACAACACAGAAATGCTTGGAAAATGAATCAAATCATAGGAGAGGACTTCGGCAATTTAAAAATGTGATAGATATACTGCAGCCATGTGACTGGATTTGATATTTAAATGAAACCAAAAGTCACATAGTATTTGACTAACCATAGAACCAAACCTGTAAGTAGTCAAGATGTCAAAGCCATATGGATCACAATCAACCAAACAATATACAGGCAGACGCAATTTCTCAACAAGGAGACGCAAGAACCTAATAGTCATTTCAGAAAAATGATTATCAGAAAGACAAGTTCATGAGAATGGTGACGGTACTCTATGGAAAAAATTCAATCAGAAAACACTACAAAGCATGAAAAGGCTACCTCCTTGTGGGAATATCTGGATATCCTCTTCCCTGAAAAAGTAAAAAAGTAAAATGACTCAACAATTCGTTCTCCTTCCACATTCTCTAATTTTATTTTCATTCATAAAAGTACCAACCAAAGAGAATTTATAAATTCAGATATCGCTTGATGAATTACTTTAGTGTATTCAGTTTGAAAGTTTTTATTCCAGCCCATATTTATCTAAACACTATGTTAGTGAGAGCAAATACTTACAGTAATGACAATACAATGATTTGCATTGCAGAATTGGTCATTTGCTAATCGCTGGAACACTGCTGCCAAGGATTCACAAAAGCAGTGCAGCAAATTGAAAATGATAAGGAAATGCAATTACTCAATTTTCACCAGAGACAAGGGCATTGTAAATTAGAAGGTTCACCTGATTCCTTCTCCACAACTAGTATATATTCGGCAACACTTACAATATCTGCACAAAATAATTAGGTGAAAGTTCCTTTCTATCAGATAGTGATCTACCTATTTTGTACTAGTTAGATGCCTTAAAATAGTAGGATGTATTAATATTGTTTAAAAATCAAATAATAGTTAGTTTAAAAACCTTTTACTTCATCAACATGCACAGGAATCGGATGTGCCTGTCAAACAAACAAATATATAATCACATTCTAAAAAGTATTGCAACAAATGCAATGTGCCTCTTATCCATTCTTACATTACTGGAACTGTTTATGCAATCAAATTTCCTTCCAGCTTCCATAAATCGTAGCCAGCCCATCACCAAACTATAAAACAGGCATAACAAAGACATTTAAAGCTTTACACCAAATTTGAATCTGCAGAAGTTTTCTTATCAGCAAGTTTTGTCTAAAGCCACACCACCTTCTTAATAATATTGGATCCATGAAAAACTAATGCAGGGAGAACAGTGAGTAGTGAGCAATGAAATATTATGCAGGCAACTGTATAAATCATTAAGAAATCTGTACTTGCAAATGAAATCACAGAAACTGATACCGCATAGATCAATTTTCTAGTTGTTGTTTACTCATCACTGGAGAAACTACATACACGACTATACTTCAATGTTGTAATTTCCATATGAATCTTCACTTAAATCAATAAAAAGAGAACTCATTTGAAAACAAATCAAATCTACCTTCAGGAAGTCCCAAGTTATAATAACCCAACATAAACCTTACCATGTTAGCATTTATTGGCTGGCTTCGAAAATTCCAACAACACTAAACATATAATTTTCTTTGCACCATAAGAACCACAAATAAAACTTAGCAGAAAATTAGTGAGGACCACATCCCCACAAGATAAGCTAGGTGGAAATAAGTTAAATTCTCTCTTATCCTGCAACAGCTGAGAGTACTCATAAGTACCCACCCATTTCCAACAGAGACCTGCCATGAATGACAAATAATGAGTTATCTGGATACAAAATTGTTCCTTCAAATTATCAAGCAGCAATAATAGCAAGCTGAAATCCAGGGAAAGAGCCATCTAATTAGCCTTTATTGGGTAATATTCAATCAACTTCCAGATTTCACCCATTGACTATATAGAAATCAAGTCACTTGATGCATAATTCAGATGAAATGCTGTTGAAATTAAAAAAAATTAAAAAAAAAAATGGGGCTACACTTTCTTAATAACATCATTTAATGATTGTATTTGTTGCAATTTGAGTGCACAAACCTCATATAGTTTGTTAATCCAGCTTTAAAAAGAGCAATGTTGTGCTCCCATGACAGTTAAATTTCAGTATTTTTCATGTGACGATATAGTTTGTGTCTTGCCTTCGAGTAAGGATATGAACTACCATCTGTTTTGCACATCAGTTACCCTTACCATGAGTCCGATCTACAACAATTATCCAACTCTCAATGCCAAACAATCATAGCACATTCTATCAAATCACAGAAATATTTTCAAGAAAAGCAAAATAGCAACATACTGACCACATTTAAATTGTGACGGCTGCACTGCACAAGGATGCATATGTCATTGATTGCCTGGTCGACGACTGACTGATCTGCATGATGAAGCAAGCAGAAAAACTCAGCTTGGGCAAAGCCAAGTATATATAGAAAGGAAAGCATTGTATTTTTTAAGAGACAAAATATACAATACAATAATTTGACTTCTCCAACATCTCAGAGCTAATTAGAAGTTGAAAAGAACTAACACCAAACTATAACATTGAGCAAATAAAAGATACATAATTATCATGTCACAAGTAAATCCAAATCATAATTTTCAAAAGTAAACAAAATCATGCAAAATTGTACGTCAAGCACCTTATTAACATCCGAATGGTGTTCAATGTCTTATGTTTCGAGTTCTAAGCATCACTGCAGTATAGAATGCAAATTTATGGCTTGAATAAAGAAATCTATTTCTGATTTAAAAATAAATAAATAAATAAAATGCAATAGATTCACCTGAAAATACAGAAGGATGCATATAATATATATCTCTTTTAGAACCATGTTTGTTCTCTCGAAGAAGTTGTTGAACAATCAGCAGCACCCGTAGCAAGACATCTTAGCAAAATAAGAATTAAAAGCAATTAAACTTCAAAAGCAGCTTGTTAAATTACTAGCACACTCTGCATCTCCTGATATTGATCCGACTCAATAACACAGTACAGTTACCTATTCTACGGGCATGGCATTCTCTTTGAAGCGAGACAATTTCTCGCCCCTTTGGCAAATCATAGCTGCAATAGCTGCATAAAGCAAAAATTGCACATTCAAAAACCCTTAAAAATCGGAGTTCAAATTTGAAATCAATCAATTATTGCAAGGAAACAAAAGCACCAGTCAGCTTCTACATTGGTGCAGTAGTTTCTAAATCTGTCGATGAAAATGGTGGGAGATCGTCCTTCGCTTAGATCTATAACCAACGATTTTGTGAACTCTGCAATTCAAATCACCCGTGTATATAAAATTAGCATCGATTGGAAAGCTTCTTTAGCTCAAACAAGATGAATTAAAAGTGTTTTGGCAATAATTGAGAACCTCTTATTCTTCGAAGTAAATCATTGCGCCTTTTTGAGTTTCTTCGAATTCCCTCCATTTTTGGTTCCTGCTTTGCGTGTTAGGAGCTCAAAAGCTATGTAGGAAACAACCGTTGGTTATATTATATAGGTTTAGGCACAGGTCGGATTCGGATTAACCTGAGTACTTTATCATTTTCGAGCTTCATCGGTCGGGTTGGGGTTTAACCCATGATATCTGCCCGATAGCCACTGAGGGGATGCATGACCGGTTAAACTGATTGATAATAATTTTATTAACTAATTGATTAATATCAGTATTTAAAAATTATTAACTATAAATTTAACCTTTCACTTTGACTAATTGGTTTATCAATCTCAAATTCTATAGTTTCTTTAACCATAATTTTCTATACCAAATTGACCGTTTGAAAAGAACAATTAATTTACAGTAGAAAGAGAAAATTAAAGATAAATTAATAATATATATATCTATACACATATATATAGTAAAGCAGAAGTTTTGCGACTTTTTTAAATTTGATGTTATTTAAAAATATAATTGAAAAAATAAAGCTGTTTTTTGCTATTTGGAAAACGGGGTCTGTCATCTCATTTCCGCAACAACTCACTACGAAAATAAAAATGTGGGTCCGACAAGAGAATGAAAGCTAATTATGATGGGCCTACTTGTTCATTTTTGCAACAATAGGCTGTGAAAATGAATATATTAATTGCCGATCTCATTTATAATGAAAGAGCTATTTTATCATGATAGTAAAGTTGCACAATAATAAATTCAAGGTCTTGGTTTCAATTCTCATGGACAGCAATATATTAATTCTTTTTTTTCTATTTTTTAAAATTAAAATTTACAATTAATTTTTATACATTAATTAATTAAAATCTATAATTAATATTTTAAATTAAATAATTTTATATTATCTTTATTTTTTTCAATTTTTTAAAAAAGTAATTATAAATTTTAATTTACACTGAAAAAATTTTTAAAGTAATTTTAATTTTAATAAAAATATGAAAAAATAAAGTTACTTAAATTTGCACATTTTTTCATCAAACCAATTGTCCAATGCCATTGCAGACATAAAATTAAATAATGTGTTTTGTTTCACGAGTTATTAATATTTGTATCTCAATTTCAAATTGATGTGCATTATTAATATATTGTTAATTTGAAATTAAAGTATTAATAGAAAATAATGATTAATTTAAAATTAGTATACAGATATATAAAAGCACATTAAATTAATAGAAAATTTAAAATTAATATATTAATAATACACATCAATTTGAAATTGAGATACAAATATCAATAGCGCGTGAAACGAAATACATTATTTAATTTTATGTCCTCAATGGCATTGGACAATTGGTTTGGTGGAGAAATGTGCAAATTTAAGTAACTTTATTTTTTTCATATTTTTATTAAAATTAAAATTAATTTAAAAATTTTTTCAGTGTAAATTAAAATTTACAATTACTTTTTTAAAAATTGAAAAAAATAAAGATAATATAAAATTATTTAAATTGATTATAAAATTATTTAATTTAAAAAATTAATTATAGATTTTAATTAATCAATATATAAAAATTAATTGTAAATTTTAATCTTAAAAAATAGAAAAAAAAAAGATTTAACATATTATTGTCCATGAAAATTGAATCCAAGACATTGGATTTATTATTGTGCAACTTTACCATCATGGTAAAACAACTCTTACGTTATAAATGGGATGGGCAATTAATATATCCATTTTCGCAGCCTCTTATTGCGGAAATGAACAAGTGGGCCCCATCATCATCAGCTCTCATTCTCTTGTCGGCCCCACATTTCCATTTTCGCAATGAGTTATTGCAGGAATGGGATGATAGACCCCAATTTTTCAAATACTAAAAAAAACGGTCTCATTTTTTCAATTATATTTTCAAATAACACCAAATTTTAAAAAGTCCCGAAGTTCTGAAAGTGATTTTAGGGGTCTCTATCTTTTAAGAAAAATATTTATTTTTTTCTAATTCATTTGATAATTAATATTAAGAAATAAAAGGATATGCATAAAACTTAAAATAGAATAGTTTGAATATTAATATAGGCAAAATAATTATTTTCAGCATACAATTTAATATTATTTTGATATATTTGTTGGATAAAAGGATATGCATATACCACTGTTATAAATTATAATAAATAGATATATACATGAATTGGTATGGATAAAAATAAAATGTTTATTTGATAGAATAATAATTTAAATTTATTTATGTAAATTTGTTAATTAATAATTAATTATTAAGAAAAATAATAGAGTTCATTAGTTTTGTTTTTGTCCCCCACATTTCCACATTCAACTATTTTTAGACTTTAAGTATATATCATAAATGTTAATTTAGTGCATGTAGACAAGATTAGTTGCTAAGGTGATTTGCAAAAGCCATATCCAATTGCTTCTTTAGAAATATTGGCAACCACACTTATTTCTCATTTCTCTAAAACATTTTGCTCTTAAAATCCTAAAAAAATCTAATTGTCTCAAAATAATAGTCTATTAAAAAATATATTGCAATCTCCTCTCTTCCGTAGAGGTCTTTCTCTGTAAGGTTTTCTTCTTAACCTCAGGGTTTATCTCCTTAGCGTGGCTAAGGTGTTTTTGATTATTGGCTGAGTTAATACAACAATAACAAATCATGAGAACATTAATTCACTATTTTCATCGATGCACTTGACTGAGGAGAAAAATCAAGTCGCAAAAGTTCAGTTGGATGAATGTATCAATAAAAAAACAACGCCTGCGAACATCTTTATGCCTTATGGGGAAGTTTTGAATGTCAAATGAATCAATGTGAAAGTGTTTCATACTACCATGATGAACAGTTGGAGATTGCAGTGAGGTTTTAGCCTGCGAGATTTAGGAAATAATGCGTTCATCTTCCAATTCTTCCTGAAATCTGACAAACAAAGAGTCCTTGATCATGGCCCGTGGTGTTTCGATGATCAATTAGTATTACTTAACGAAATGAAAGAGACTGATGTTGCTACCTTTCCTGTTCTTGAAGAAACAACCATCTAGATTAGGGCTTATAAAATCCCATTCCTTTGGCACTCGAAGGAGACTGTAATGATTATGGCAAACATGATTGGAAAGTTTGTGGACTTTGATGAAAGTGAGAACTGGGGATGAGCTCCATACATTCGGTTCAGGGTTAAAATCTGGTGACAAATAAATTAAAGAGAAGGGTTTTGCTAGATTTGGGTGACAAGGTGGTTTAGGCAAAGTTCAAGTATAAGCGTCTTCCAGTCTTTTGATTTCGTTGTGGTCATATTGGGCATTAAGTGCAGGAGTGCGATATCGAGGTAAGTAGTTTGGAATATGGTGATTGGATATAGGTGCCCCCACAAAAAGGATTCAGGCTGTGAAACCAAGTAGAGAAAGAAAAAGAGGATAAACTGTTGGCACAGTTGAATGCAACAAGTCCGATGAATAAAAAATCAGATTGTTAGAATGAAACAAGAAAGCTGAGGGCAACATGTACAAAATCCTTGAAAGTCATACTGGAACAATTAAACTCCAAGTCGACTACCAAATAGTAATGATGAAATGGCGGACCAACCAAATTCATTGGAAAATGATTTCCAACAGGACGCTATCACGCCTCATGGTTTATGCTCAATTGTGAAAGTAGCGATACCAGCTACTACAAACCATTTAGGTCAATCTCCATCTAGTAATTCTTTTTCCTCTATAGCTACTAATTCTTTTGAGGGAAGGGTGGGAAATGATATCTCAAAATTCACTTATACTAGTATTGATAATTTGGTAGGGTCGAGAGATATTGAAATGCTACATGTAGATAGAGATACAGGCACGGGCTTGGGCATTAAAAATTGTGTTACTGATGGTATTGTGAAAGGTGTTAGGGATGCAAGGGAATCCTAGAAATGATTAGCTAGAGGAGGAAAAAAACAAGAAGACACTAGCTCTGGAAGTATTTCCTCAGGCAAAAAATGGGATGGGTCTATTTTATTTAGTGATGAAGGAGCTATTAGTAAAGATTCGGTGGGTTTGATGAAAAGAATGAAGGGTGTGAGTATGGTCTCTTAGGGAGAAAATAATTTAAAGGCGACCGGTGGTTCTTAACCCGGTTGCATATCACAATAAGTATCCTAAGTTATAATTGTCATGGTTTGGGGAGTTCTACTACAGTTGCTAACCAACGACATTTGGTTAAGTAGCAAAATCCCTTTATCCTCTTTTTAATGGAGACAAGGGTATCTGAGGATAGAATAAATTTCATTCGAGTTTCTTTGGTCTTTAAGAAGGGTTTTAATGTTTGGGGCACACATGGTAGAGGTGGTTTGGCTTGTATATGGAAGGATGAAGTTGTTCTGACTCTACTGTCTTTTTTTAGCCACCATATTGACTTGAAGGTTAATCATGACAACAATTTTGAATTGCATCTGACGTGTTTTTATGGTTGGCCTAAGAGACATCTTAGACAACACTCACGGAATTTAATCAAAAAATTAAAAAATCCTTCTCTCTCAGGCTGGGTGATTATTGTTGATTTCAATGAAATCTTGTCTTAGTCAGAGAAAGTGAGAGGGACAGCTCATTAAGATTCTGCTATTCATTCTTTCCAGGAGGTTTTGATCGAGTGTGGCCTATCAGATTTGGGTTTTTCATGATACCCTTTCACTTAGGATAATGGTAGAAGAAGAGATGGCTTTATTGAAAAACGTCTAGATAGATGTGTGGCATTTCTTCCTTGGATTCAAAAGTTCAAATCAGGTAGTCTTACACCTCCTACAAGATGGGTCAGATCAAATTTTGATTGTGCTTAGGCTAGATGATGAGTGCTTTAATATGGCAAGTGCAAATAGATTTCAGTTCGAAAGCATCTATAGAGATCAAGGGTGCAGTGAGGCGATAAAAAAAGCTTGGGTTTACAGGAATAGTTGGCAGAAAAAAGTATCAATGTGCACCGCCTCTCTTCATCATTGGAGCAAGATTTCTTTTGGTCACTTAAAAATAAAAAGAAAGAAAGCAAAGGTGGAGTTACAGAAGTTGGGGTCATGAATAGACGTTGAATCTGAATGTGCTAGATTAAATTTGAAAAAAGAATTGGCAGAGTTATCTTTAAGGGAGGAGCTGATGTGGCAGCAATGTTCACGTGTTCAATGGTTGAGAGAAGGAGATAGTAATACAAAACACTTTCATGCATCGAGCCTATTCCATGTCTCTCCCTGACGCCGACCGCCTTGCTCCACCTTCAGAAGTGGATCGAGCAACGAAAAAAGTAAAACGCAGAGCAGATCTCTCTATTCCAGCTGGGTATAGAGATAGCCTAATGAACGGAGCTGTGAGAGAAACCTCCATGGAGGAAGTCATCGAAGCTGCGGAAATCTCCTTGGATGCAGGGGATGTGCAGATAGATCGCTCTGGTGCAGTACCGGTTATAAGTTTCTCAGACAATCTTCGTTATAAACTGTCCACCACGTTGGGGAAGGCAGTTGTCGTTAGTTTACTTGGGAAGTCAATAGGCTACAAAGCTCTGTGTGCAAGAATTCAATCTCTCTGGAGCCCTACAAATGCTAAAATATTAGACATAGGCAGGGGCTTTTTTCTGGTGCAATTTACCAACGAGAATGACTATATGAAGGCTCTTTATGACGGTCCCTGGGTTGTAAACGGAGCTTACCTGTTAGTGCAGAAATGGCACCCTGAGTTTAGAGTTTCCAGTGGTTCAGTTAATGCCACCACTGTCTGGGTCCGGCTTCCTGAACTTCCTTTGCAATACTACTCCTGTAATGTATTGACAGCCATAGCAGAGGCCATTGGTCCCGTAGCCAAGATAGATTACAACACCAGCGAGTTGCATCGCGGCCGTTTCGCTAGAGTCGCTGTAGCTATCGATCTGCGGCAACCACTGGTCTCCATGATCGATATTGATGGAGAGACCCAGAAGGTAGAGTATGAGAATATACCAGAAATCTGTTTCTTCTGTGGGAGGGTTGGACACTACGATTCGTATTGCCCCCATAAACAGCCTACTGCAGCCAAAGGAGACAACCAGGAAGCTTCAATGGAGGGCGCTGGGTCTGCTAACTCAGGCCATTTTGGTGAGTGGATGGTGGTCGAGAAACAAAGAAGGAATCTCAGAGTTCCAGCCGAGAATTCAGGAAGAAAAACCGGTATTAATGGTAAGGGCTCCAGATTTGCTGCTCTAGACGGAGAGGAGGGCGAGATTGCAGGGGGAATTTCGGCAGACAAGGAGAATCTTCCTACATTCAATAATAACTCAATTGGTGGCCAAATTAAATACAATACAGGGAGCTTGAAGGCACGCGGTATTAAAAGCATTTCATCACGTGGTAGTGGGGGCTCCAATAAAAGGAGATTTCCACGGGAACAGGACAATATAAAGGAAACTACAGCGACCAACAATAAAGTTATTTTTGGTGATTTTTTCATGTTCAAGAGCAAAGTCCAAAACGAGGAAAAATTAGTTGCCATGCCTTCGTCCCTTAACCCAGAAAAACATACAGTGGTAGGCAAACCGATTAAAGAAATACGAGTCCCATCTACAGTCCCTGTTACTGATGACTTGGAGACTGGCCCAGTAAATTCCCATCTTTTGGGACAATTTGAAAATAGGCCTCCTGATTCTGAACTACAACCTCTTGCTGTTGGTAGCGATTCCCTGACAGTGGACATTATGGAGGCAGATGTGTCTACCCAAGGGGAAAACAATGAGGAAAAAGTTGATCTCAGTGAAGATGAGGGGCCTCTTGACCCCTATTTACGTGATGATTGAGCTCTGTCTCAGAGGTAACCTTCTCTTTTTATATCTATTTTATGTCTATCATTTCTTGGAATTGTCAGGGTGCTAAAAGCTCTTCGTTTGTGAGAACTCTGAAATGTTTTATCCAAAGCCATAATCCAAAGTTGGTGGTTCTCCTTGAGCCTAGGATTAGTGGCTCTACTGCTGATAAATGCATTGAAAAAATTGGTTTCCCTTGATCTTATAGAGTTGAGGCAACGGGCTTTAGTGGCGGGATCTGGTTATTATGGAAGGAGAGTTGGAAGGTTGAGATCTTGATTAGCAATACGCAGTTCATTCACCTGGGTATCAAAACTGATAAGAAGAGCATGTTTTACTTCACTGCTATCTATGCACACCCGGTGGCTTCACTCCGCACTAAGCTTTGGTCTTCACTCCATCAGATTAATAGAATTACAGATGAGCCTTGGGTTTTAATGGGAGACTTTAACTCTATCTTATATGCCAAGGAAAGGCAGGGTGGTTCAATGAATAGATCGGGGATCAGTAAACCCTTCTTGGATTGGTTTATTTCATCAAAGCTGATTGATATGGGGTATAAGGGTCCTGATTACACTTGGAAAAGGGGTAATCTCTACGAGAGGTTAGATCGGGGCATTTGTAATAGTGCTTGGAGTACTCAGTTTCCCGATGCTTCCATTATACACCTAGCAAGAATTTCTTCTGATCACAGGCCTCTTTTGCTGAAATTATGTAATAATACAAATGTTAATGTTAATCGGCCTTTCCGCTTTTTGCAAGCCTGGTTAACTCACAGTAACTTTCAGGATTTTGTTCGTCAGAATTGAAGAGTTGGTGAAAACATGATGGCCTCGGTTAATGCTTTTGTTGAGAAGCTAAAGATCTGGAATTGCACAACGTTTGGAAATATTTTTTATCAAAAAAGGGAACTTTTGGCCCGCATAGCTGGTATTCAGAAAAGGCTTACTCGGATTCATTCATCTCATCTTGAAAGTCTTGAGTTGGATTTGAAAGCTAAGCTTGATCAGGTGCTTTATCAAGAAGAACTTTTCTGGCTTCAGAAATCCAGAAGTGATTGGATTCAAAGTAGGGATAGGAATACTGCTTTTTTCTACCAAAGAACTATTCGTCGACGAAAGAGAAATCGCATAGAGTTTCTTCAGAATTCTGAGGGTGTTTGGATTGACGACCCGTTAATTTTGAGTGATATGGCAGTTAGTTTTTTCTCCAATCTCTACTCGGAGGAATGTTATAATCGCCCGCCTTATCACATTAGGGGCCATTTCCCTCTCCTCGGTGAGAAGGCGAGGGTGCTTTCGGAGGAATTTTCTTGCATTGAAATCCAAAGAGCTTTATTTGACATGAAACCTTGGAAAGCTCCTGGAGTGGATGGCATTCAAGCGGGATTTTATCAATCCCAGTGGAACGTAGTGGGTAATGATGTCTGCCAGGAAGTTTTGAGAGTGCTTAAGGGTGGTAAGATGGATAGTGCTATGAATAAGACTCTCCTCTGTCTTATTCCAAAAATAGAAGTTCCAAAAAATATGTCTCAGTTTCGCCCTATTGCTTTGTGCTCGGTGCTCTACAAGATGGTAACCAAAACTATTGCTAATAGGCTTAAGAATCTAATGCCCCTCTTGATTGGGCCTACACAGACTAGTTTTATTCCTGGAAGACATATTACGGAAAATATTATAGTCACTCAGGAAGTTATTCATTCCATGAAGAGTAAAAAGGGTAAAACGGGCTTTATGGCAATTAAAGTGGACTTGGAAAAAGCCTATGATCGGGTTAGCTGGCACTTTCTCAAGGACACTCTTATGGATGCTCGGTTTCCTGTTGACTTAGTTAATGTTATCATGGATTGTGTCTCTGCTTCCTCTACACACATCTTGTGGAATGGTAACATGTCAGATGCTTTCATGCCTTCTCGAGGTCTCAGACAGGGTTGCCCCTTATCGCCCTATTTGTTTGTTCTTTGTATGGAGAGGCTCAGCCATTGTATCAATATTGCAGTAAAAAATGGTGATTGGCACCCAGTGCATCTTAATAGAGGTGGTCCTCCTATTAGCCATCTGTTCTTCGCTGATGACCTGATCCTTTTCAGTAAAGCTGAGGTGAGGCAAACTCGGATTATTAATAAGATTTTGAATGATTTCTGCGAGAGCTCTGGTCAGAAGGTTAGTTCTGACAAAACTAGTGTTTTTTATTCAAAGAATGTTAATAATCATCTTCGACGGGAACTGAACCACAAGTTGGGATTCAATGAGGTTACAGATATGGGGAAGTACCTTGGAATGCCTATTTTACATTCCCGAGCTTCTAAGAAACACTACTCTTACATTCTTGACCGGATGAAAAGCAGAATGGCCAGTTGGGATGCTTCTTGTATATCCATGACAGGTCGTGTCACGCTTGCTAAGCATGTGTTATCTAATATGCCCTCTTATGTTGTTCAAGCCACTAGAACTCCTTCTTCCTTCTGTGCAGAGGCCGATATGCTGACTAGACAATTTATCTGGGGGGCTAAAATGGGTTCTCGCAGCTTAGCTTTAGTCCCTTGGAGCACTATGGAAAAACCGAAAGATAAAGGGGGTCTCTCTTTCCGGAATACTTATACCCTCAATACAGCCTTTCTGATGAAGCTTGCGTGGAACTTGCTTACCCAGCCGCATCAGCTGTGGGTTAGTATCCTTGCTTCTAAATATAAGTTTTCACACGGTATTAGTGCTTATCCCATGGTCCAGCGCAGCAGTACTCTAGTCTGGAAAGGAATATGCTCTGTCTGGTTGAAGGTTCTGTCTCATACTAGGTGGGTTATTGGTAATGGCAAGACGATCAGATTCTGGTTGGATAGATGGGTTCCCGGTCTGGACTTACCGTTATTTTATCATACCTCCAGGCTTATTCCCGAATATTTAATTAATAAAACGATTGCTTATTTTGCTGATGACAACGTTGGTTGGTGCTGGAATCGCTTTGAGGAGTTTTTCCCTCACAATATTCTTTTGAGTATTGTCGCAGCTTGCCCTCCTCATTCTAGTTCTGATGAAGATCAGCCCATCTGGGATCTGTCCTCTTCGGGTTCGTTTACTACCAAATCTGCCTACTCGAGTTTGGTGGAAATGGTTTCAGACACCTCAGACTCTCTTTGGAATCAGATTTGGAAATTAAAAGTGCCTCAAAGAACTAGAATGTTTATCTGGTTGGTGATAAATAACGGCATTATGACAAACGTTGAAAGGAAAAGAAGACATTTCACAGATAAGTCTGATTGTGCATTCTGTGGGGTTGAAGATGAAGACAGCCTTCATGTTCTGCGTGACTGTGTGGCTGTGAAGCAGTTCTGGAGCTTCTGTCTCTCAGGAGATCACCTTTAGCAATTTATGGAATCTGTTAGCTTGAATGCCTGGGTGAAATTCAACCTAAAAAGCTTGAATGTAGTCTTGGAAGAGGTTGCTTGGCCGGAGATTTTTGCTATTGGCTGTTGGTTTTTGTGGAAGCAGAGAAATGAGTTTATTTTCCAGAACAAGCGCAGACCCATTCTCTCTTTAGTAAATGACATGCTCATCTTTGCTAAGTCTTGTCAAGGATCCCTGGCTTCGCATGAGGTCGGAAATAAGGCTGCATCCCTTCCCTCTCCAAGGTCTTGGTTGCCTCCCCCTATGAACTACTTTAAGGTCAATACTGATGCTTCAGTGTCTAGAGGGGGTATAGCCACTTGTGGAGGTCTTTTGAGGAATTTCTTGGGACACTGGTGTTCTGGCTTCGTGGCTAACTTGGGCAGTTGTCCTATTCTTATGGCTGAAATTTGGGGAATCTATTATGGGCTTTGCAGAGCTAAAGAAGAAGGTATAGTTAATGTGATGGTGGAAAATGACAACATCTTGGCTATTGAGATGATCCTTGGGACTTCTACTCCTAGTGCTCCTTGTATCGCCCTGGTTGATCGGGTTCGCAACATAGCCAAGGTTTTTGCTAATATCTCTTTCAATCACATCTACCGAGAGGCAAACCTTGCAGCCGATAGGATTGCCAAGACGGGCAACGACTTCACTCATGGTTATCATGTGTTGTTCTCCCTCCCTCAGGGGTTAGTTTACTGGTTGTATAATGATTCTGTAGGAGTTTCTTATAACGTTTAGTGTGTTGTTTTCGTGAGCTTGCTCACCTTCTTTAATAAAAAAAAAACACTTTCATGCATCAGCTTCAAGAAGGAAAAAGGCCAACCGTATTAATAGCCTTTTAAATGGAGAAAATAAAGTATTGTCGGGTAGTGAATTGGGGAAACACATTGTAGAGTTTTATGCTGAGCTTTTCTCAACTAAAAGCTGAACCATTGGTGAGGGGGATCTCAATTTGATTCAACCAAAAGTAACAGCCGAGATGAATGAGATATTAGACAACCCATTTACCACAGATGAGGTTCTTAAGGTGATAAAAATGATGCATCTATTAAAAGCTCCTGGGCTGATGGTTTTTCACCTTTATTCTACCAGAAGTATTGGAATATCATTGGAGTTGATGCCGTTAAGGTGGTTATTGATGTTCTCAAAGGGGTACAATGCCAAACCATTTTAATCATACTATTTGTGTCGTCCCAAAAGTCAAAGAACCAAAATTGATTGTAAAATAGCCACAAAAGTCCTGGCTCATTAACTGAAGTTAATTTTGGGTGACATTATTGATAAGATGCAAAGTGCGTTTGTACCGGGGAGGTTGATTATGAATAATGACTTAGTGGCTTGTGAAGATTTTTCACCACATGAAAAGTAGTGGGATAGGTAGAAGGAAGTTATGTCGTTAAAGCTAGATATGACCAAGGCATATAATGGGGTGGGATGGCCCATTTTATCTGCTATTATGGGGAAATTTGGTTTTTCGGTGAAATAGGTGGACATGGTTATGAGAATAGTGACATCAGCATCCTATTCGGTTTTAATTAACGATAAAAGTGTCGGTCATATCGACCCATCTCGTGGTCTTCGTCAAGGCGACCCATTGTCACCACATTTGTTTCTTGTCTGCCCTGAAGGACTTATTGGTTTACTGAACTCGGCAACTAGATCTGGATTTCTTCATGGTCTACGGGTTTCAACAAGTGCACCTCTAATTTCCCATCTCCTCTTTTGCTGATAACAGTCTCCTCTTTTGCCGTGCATCTATTGCAGATGCGTCCGCTATCTTGACGGTTCTACAGAGGTATGAATTCATATCAGGCTAAAAAGTTAATCTCAGTAAATCTAAGATCTCTTTTAGCTCTACAGTCAAAACTAAACTAAGAGGGACTTTAACACAATTCTTAGGGGTTAAATTGGTTGATCACTATGAACTCTACCTTGGTCTCCCTACTGTAGTGGGTCGGTCTAAAAGGGTTGTCTTTGATAGGATTAAAGATCGACTGTGGCAGCGATTGGAAGGTTAAAAGGAGCATCTGCTATCATGGTCGAGAAAGGAACTCGTCATTAAGGCGGTGGCTCGGGCTATATCGACTTACATTATGCAATGCTACCTCCTTCCTACTGGTCTTTGTGATCTTCAGGCCATGATCTGTATGTTTTGGTGGGGACAGAAGGGTAGTGAAAAAAAGGTCCATTTATGTAGCTGGAAATAGATGTGCAAACCGAAAACAGGGGGTGGTCTTGGCTTTAGGGATTTCGGCTATTTTAACATGGCTTTACTGGCAAAACAACGCTGGCGTTTGGTTACAAATTTTTCTTCTTTATTAGCTAGAGTTTTAAATGCCCATTATTTTTCACAATCATCTTCTTTAACGCACATATGGGATCAAATCCTAGCTACACATGAAAGTATATTAGCAGGTCAAAATTTACTGATGTCTGGTTCATATTGGCAAGTGGGCAATGGAATGAGTCTGAATATTTGGTAAGATAAATGGATACTGCAACCCTCATCTTTTAAAATCATTACTCTATGCATTTCCAGTGATAGGGATGAATCGGTGGCTTCCCTTATTGATCACAATATGGGTTATTGGAAATGGGACTTGATTAATCGGTTGTTTCTCCCAATTGATGTGGACCGAATTAAGATGATTCATGTCGGTTTGGTAGATAGTGCAGATTGACTTATGTGGCATTACCACTCTTCAGGTTAGTATGTAGTTAAAAGTGGGTATCGCCATGCTCTTTTGATGCAAGAAGAACAGTGTTAGTTCAATTTCAGGCAACCAGAACATGGCTTTTTGGAATTGCCTTTGGAGAATAAACGTGCCACCAAAAATAAGTAGTTTCTTTCTTGTGGCGGGCCTCTCTGACCTCGCTACCTGTTATAGAGGTTCTACAGCAACGTGGTATGGGGATATCTGGTAGTTATCTTCGATGTGACGGGACGGAATCTGTTCTCCATTTGCTCAAAGAGTGCCCTTTTGCTATGCAAACTTGGCAACTTGCAGGTCTACCTATCATGAGAATTCAGGCCTGTAATTTTAAAGGATGGTTGGCAGCTCTGTTGTTTTGTCTGAACAAGGATGAAATTAGTTTGTTTTCTTTCTTATGTTACCAGCTATGGTTTGCAAGGAATAAATTGTTCCATGATAATTTAATTCTTGAATGCTCACGGGTTCTATTCTCAGTTAGACCTTTAAAGAAGAAATTTATTGCTATTTTTGTCAAGTCTGATGGTTGCAATTTACCTGCTGGAGATGGTTTGCGTGGGTGGAAGCCTCCTCTACCTAGTTTGATAAAACTAAATATGGGTGCTGGTAGTGTCGGGACTGACTTAATCAGGCTTGGCGTGGTTCTTAGAGATTATAAAGGGCAAGTTTTGGCATGTGGTCAAAGAACACTGTTGGGTGATTGGAATTCTTATACATCCGAAGCAATGGCTCTACTGTTTGGACTTACACTAGCAAAAGACTTGGGTTTTAGTGAGATTATGGCTGAATCGGATTGTAAACATGTTATTGATTGCTTGGCAGGGAACTCAGATATTCGAAATGGCTTTGGTAGTCTCCTTGAAGATTGTCGCACTATGAGAGCACACTTCTCCTCCTGCATATGGTCTTTTACTAAAAGAACTGAAATACAGTGGCTCATTGCTTAGCAAAGAGTTGATCCACTTCTATTTCTACTCTAATTTGGATTGAAGAATTTCCTTCTTGTATTTTCCATTTACTGATGGATGATGTAAACTCTTTTAAGGTTTAATCCATCTTTTGAGGTATTTCTATCAAAAAACACATCCTAAAAAATATGAGCTTACAGTTTTTTTCAGAAAAAAATATAGATACATTAATTGATTCAATTTTTAATTTTTATTTGCCCTGTACTTGTTAAAATTAATGCAGTATACTTAAAGAATTGTCATAATAATAATAAAAAATCTAATCCAATTTAAAAATTATGAAGCTAATGATATGGTAATTAAATATCCAATCTAATTCTTAAAAGTAATTCATACAAATATATTTTATGATATAACATTGAAACTATTAGAAATAATTATAGAAATTTAATAAAAAAGATAATAGTATCAAATATATTTCTTATTTACTAATTATCATATTCTTTTAATGATAAATAAAAAATAATTTTAACTTTATCCTAATTGGAGATGCGGATAAAAATATAATTTGATAAAATCAATTAACTGAAAATTAATTAATAATTAGTTATTTATATGAAAACTGAGGAAAAATAAAAATATTCACGCATATTATTATATTTTATAATTATAATATTAAAAATTATTAATGTCTCAATCAATGAAAAAAAAATATTTTCAAAGAAGAGATTCTCCCGAAGCCTTTTTAATTTCTCATATATTTACGATTCTTCTAAAAAAAATTATCTATAATTATCATATCATAACCTAATAAAAAAATATTTAATGCAACTTTATCTAAATTTATGTCAATATCATAACCTTTTTTATTTTTTTGAAAAAATGATACACATGACTAAATTTCATACAGGAGAAAGTATTAGCAAATTTCCCTATTGATCCTGAGTCTGGATCGAACTCTGCATGAAATTCTTATATTAATCAAATTAAAAAAATAATTTTTAAAAATTATACGTAATTCAAACAATTAAAAACTTAACTATTTTTTTAACATGTTCAAATCCCATCCTACTTCAATTTTTTAAGAATATATAATCAAAAAATAACATTAAAAAATTTAGATATCATATTTCTCAACTTGCATTTATTTTTATGATTTTTTTTTGCTAAATATTAATTATATCAAATTAATGTGTTTAATCTATCGAAAAAATAATTAATGTTTCAAAAAAACTATATCACTTATCAAACAAACTTAATTTTAAAAATTATTATTTCGCTACATTAAACACAAAAAAATTATATCAATTATTATCCAAACTGTAAATATATTTGAATAATATGATTTCATCTATATAATATTATATTTTACAACTTAATTATTAACATAATATTTTACAATCGCAGTCTAACATAATATTACATTTGCAAAAAAAAAATATTATGTGACGACTGGTGTCAAATTTTCACATATATAAGGTGATACGTGTCCATTTTCAGCAATTTAAAAATATTATGCAGATAATGGTTATTAGGATAGATAGTTTATGGGCTGCACTTCAAGTCAAAATGCACCAGATTGACCACATAATCATCATTAAATGAGGCCGACATGCTAATTATTACCAAAATCAACGGCGTAACTCCTTCGTGCTGTTCTAAAATCCCATTGGAAGCAGTGGAAGCTCTATTCAATTCAGTTTCGGAATTTAAGTGAACTATAATCTAAATTATTAAGAACCCTTGATTTGAAACTTAAAATCCAAATAACCCAGAGATTAATTTCGGATTATTTGATTCATCCAAATTTCAGAATCCTTTTCTATAGAAAGAGGAGCGAGGACCAGATCCCAAAAGTATTTCTTCAAGAATATTCTCCGGAATTTGCTAATCAAACGTAAATGTTATTGAATAAATTGATCCCGTTCTTCTTCCCTCTGGTAATTTCTGCTCTCTGCAACTTTTCTTGCTTCGTCTTTTACTTGTATCTCTCTTTGTTTGCGAAGTTTTCGGTGTTAATCTCTCACTCCAGCATTCTGGAAACCGCCATTTTCTGGATCTCTTGCTGTGTAATTTTGAGATTCCCTTCTATTTTTTTTCTTTTTTTTTTTTAAGATCTCTTTTGGTTCTATGTGAAAATCTTGATGCAATAACAAAGATCGAAAATGATTCTCGCTCAGCTGAATGATACACATGGAATTGAACGGTGAAAACCTTTGAAATTTGGATTGGTATGCGAAACTTCGCAGTGGCATGTTCATTACGCCTTCTGAAATCTCAATTGATTAACCTAAGGCCAAAAACTGAAATGAAGACAAGCCAGTTTCTTTTCTGAGGTACAGCAGGGTTTTTTTATTGGCATAAGATTAAACGTATATGGAGGAATCTACTGAGAAATTTCCTGACTGAATAGCACTTTATATTTGGTGTAAAAGTCATTCTGGAAATGCAATTGAAGTGGAGTTGAGTTTTTACTGAGACTTGTCAGTGAGTTTTTTTAACTTTGCATCTAAGTTAGAATACTTTTCTTTTACTTTCTGCTTTTTTTTCAGTGCTGTGACTTTGTTCTTTCTTTTCTTTGATATAAACATAATCACATCAAAACTTAGAACTTTTTATATTATAAAGTTTGTGTTGCAATAGCAGTAAATTTTCGCTTGCAGAGTTTGGAATTTGCTGAAGTCATTGAAATATAGATTAGCTCACTGGCTTTATCTCTTTTAGACTTTACTTGTGTTCTGGAGATGTTTGTTCAATTGTTGAAAGAGTTTATTGGATATTACATTATGCCGGCAGAGAAAAAACTGCTGTTTGCCATTGTTGGAATAAGATATGTAAGATTAAGGATAAATAGTATATGCTCCTGTATTGTTTAGATTGAAAAGTTATTTTGTGCATTAGCTGATAATATGAATCATATGACAATTTTAAGGCTTCAGCGTTTTCATTGTGTTATGTGTAATCTGATAGCATTTGCATTTTCTCTTGTCCTTCTCTCTTTTCATTTACATACAGGTTGACTTCTTTTATCTTTGCAAATGATAATCGCTCAATTTATTTTACAGTATTAAAGACATATCAGTGGAAGATTTACTTACTGGCAAATGATCTTTGTATGTCTAATGAAAAATCTCTGATTGAGTAGTCTCGACCTTTTAACTGAAGCTAACAGTGCCATCTACTTAAAAGTGTTTAGACCTTTACATTATCATATACGCTATTGATGACTAGGTTAAACTTTGCATGACATGTTTCTTTGGATTTTATTAGTACTGTTCCTAATCGGAGCTCAACATATCAAATTCTTTCCAGGTCCATTAAGGCAGTTCTACTTTTGTTATATTATCTTAATGGCCTCCAATGGTGTGAAACAGCCCTTGCTGCCAGGGTCAGCAGAGTCCACTCTTCAAACAAAGAATGGACATGCTCCCCACAGAAGGAGATTTCGCCGTGTTAAAAGTGCTCCTCAAGCAGAGCCTGTTACTTCTGATGTTGGTGGTGATGAGTTGTTTCGACGCCCTGAATCCATTTTTGGAACACTCCACCCAAGTATTAGGACAGTGGGTGTCTTCCTGGGTGTCTACTTGGGTGTTGGCACCATATGCTTTTACTT
The DNA here is from genome assembly GCA_037975025.1 of Excoecaria agallocha. Lineage (NCBI taxonomy): Eukaryota > Viridiplantae > Streptophyta > Magnoliopsida > Malpighiales > Euphorbiaceae > Excoecaria > Excoecaria agallocha. The sequence goes on along the minus strand of CM075808.1, from coordinate 100,404,638 downwards.
GGTCAGGGATGATATTGAAGGGACGAAAACAAATCCAATTCTTGATGCTCTTTATTTCTGTGTTGTGACTATGACAACTGTAGGTTATGGGGACCTTGTGCCGAACACTTCCTTTGTGAAGATACTAGCATGTCTTTTTGTCTTTGCAGGAACGGCAATTGTTGGATTTATATTAAGCAAAGCAGCAGACTACATAGTAGAAAAGCAGGAAACGATGCTGGTTAATGCCTTCAGCAGGCATCAAAAAATGGGTCTGTGCAAAAGTATAAACAATATCGAATCCAACAGAGTGAGATACAAGTGCCTCTTGGCCTCAGGCATACTCTCTTTGCTTATATTGGTTGGAACCATTTTTCTACTTCAGGTCGAGGGTATGGACCCAATTGATGCAATCTATTGTGTATGTTCAACTATCACAACCTTAGGTTACGGAGATCAGAGCTTCTCAACAAGAATTGGACGTGCTTTTGCTATATTTTGGATAATGATTAGTACCCTTGTATTAGGTCTGTTTTTTCTCTATGTTGCCGAGGTATTCACTGAAACCAGAAGAAAGGAACTTGTAAAGTGGGTTCTCACTAGAAGGACGACCAACTTAGATTTGGAGGCAGCTGATATTGATGATGATGGAGTTGTTGGGTAAGTTAAGTGTGCATTACCTGGTTTTCATCTAATTTCCATGTTCTTTTTTATATTGATCACAGATGGTTAGTTACATAGCTGATTCTCTATTTCCTACCATTTTATAGGGTTGCTGAGTTTGTTTTATATAAGCTTAAAGAGATGGGTAAGATTAGCCAGCAAGATATCTCACTTGTAATGGAAGAGTTTGAGAATCTTGATGTCGATGAATCCGGAACCTTAACAGTGTCTGACTTGGTGCTTGCTCAAACAACACAACAGAATAGGTGATCTCAACCATCGCAAAGTGGTTATCGACTTGTACAAGTATGTAAAAATCAATATCATATAAGTCTACTTTCCAAAATATACGCTATAATTTATTATAGCTTTTATTTCTATCTCTAAGGTTATCTCATTCCTGTTCTCATGAATATATATTTGCTGAGCTTGAAAATAATTCTCCTTTCTGTTTAAGTGCATAACATAATTTCATCTACTTTTTTAGTACTTAAAGAGGACAAGCTGCAACTGATCTTGATGTGTAGTTTAAAAAACAAAGCAGCAGTTATCTCAACTGTTGTTTGTTGGTGCAAAATAGTTGAAAGCTTAAGACAGGTTGCATGAGCTATGGTAACCATTTTCAGAGACTTTTGGAGCAATAACCTGTCTGATAAGTAATGACAAACTAAATTATCATTTTACTAGAACAATTATGAAACTGAACAGAGATTAACTTCTGATTGTTATTATTGCTTACTTGCTAGTATTCTTGTCTATGTTTATCAAGGCAAACTTAAGTTTCAACAGCCATAATATCACCAAGCGAATCTTAAGCATGCATGCCGCTCTTTTCTTGCAAGGTATTAAACAGGCGGCCTGAGTCGGTTTGGCTATTGCTTTCGGAAAAATCTTGTTTATACCGAATTCATGAATAAAGTCACTAAAAATTAAATTATCATTAAGCACTTCTTTAATTTATCAAAAAATAAAGAGGAATTCTTTTGCTTCTATTTTAAATTGGAAATTGAAGAAAATGCTGTAGATGGTAATTAAATGCATAGGTTACGACTTCACTCCAATCACTAAAGTCTATGTAATTTTGATTCTTGTGAATAATTACATGTTTATTCTTGTTGTCGGGTCAATTATCCAGTAAAATAATTCACTCGGTACCTTTGGTAAATAATGGGTCCGTTGGCATTCAACCAACCCGAAATTGGGACACGAAAATTTAAATAAAATCATATTCAACTGAGCCCACAAAAGCATCTTTTTTAAATTATTTATGGGCAACGCATAAGCGCTTGTCTCTCACTCTGTCAGTCACATCAACGTTATTGGATGTCTTTTAACCGTACAACCCTGTCATCATGCATCCAGATTGCGTTTTCAAAAACTTATTTTGAATTTTCTTTACGTACCAAATTTTAACAGGAAAAACAAATATTTGTTATGAAAATTAAACTTTCATAAATAATATAAAAAATTTCATCCAATACCAATATACATCCGAAAAATATAGATAAAATTTTAAAATATAAGAATAACATATAAATAAAAATTTTAAAATTTCAAAATATATAAAACATACAAAATTAATAAAATTATTAAAATATAAACTTTTTTGACAAAAATAATGGATAATGGTTACAGATTGTGAGTAATTTAGCTTTTAACGAAAAATTAATACACCTATTTTTTATAAAAAAAATTGTCAATCTATCTTTCACAAGAGAAGGATATCTTCCATTCAATAAAAACAAAAATTTCAATTCAGGAGAACAACAATCTCCAAATCAAGAAAACAAACTTGTATAATAAAAATTTAAACTGTACTTAATTTTAATTAATACAAACGAAGAAAATCTACAAAAACTCAAATAAAATCTAAATAAATACGAATTGGAGATCAAAAATTTTATATCTCAGTTTATTGAAATAAAAACATGAGAAAATAAAAATTAAAAAAAGTAATAAATATCAAAATTTATATTTATACCGATTTAAAAATTATCTATATCATTTTAGGGGGGTCAAATTACATATTTATTCTTGTTGTCGGACCAACTGAAATAAAAACACTAAAATACAACAATTAAAATTAAGATAAGAAAAAGAGAAACAGGATTACTACTTATAGATAAACTTACAATAACCCCATATTTAAATGGTGGAGATTAAAAAAAAAAAGTCAAAGGTGCAAATTGCTTCTAAAATTTGGCAAAAAAAGTAATTTAAACCCTAAATTTTTATTTGCACTAAGGATAAAAATCGATGTAATTTGACCCCTAAAATCATACGTGTCCGATCCTTAAGTGATACATATCAAATTTTTGAGCACTAGCTATCATTTTAAGGATCAACGTACTCCAATTTTGAAATATTAAAAATGATATTATACCAAATAAAACTTTAGGGTATAAATTACACTTTTTACCAAATTTTAGAAATCTGTTTGCACATTTAGCCACAAAAAATTAAAGTTTTAGAGAGAAAAGGAGAATTTCTACATAATAAAAAAATACATTTATTGTTGAAATGTTATATTTTTCTGCATTAAATCTTTACACTTTAAAAATTGAGTTTCACTGCATTGAATTTCAAAAATTTGAGTCTATTTGTTTTTTTATTTACTTACATTAAACCCAAATTTAAAGGTTTTAAAAGACACTATAAACATGCGCCATTAAATGCACGTATGGTTAAACTATTTTAAAAATGAGGTTACATTTTTATTAAAAAAATAATAAAAAAATACATTAAATAAAATTTTTTTACTTTTTGAATCCTTCATAATAATCATATTGAGTCCAAAGTTGACAGTTTTGACGTTGTCACCTTTGTACTTAATGTGAGTTCTTTAAAAAATAAATTTATTTAATGTTGAATTTTTTTTTGAAATACAAGGATCCAAAATAGAAATTTTTTAACAATTTAAGAACCTAAAAAATACATGTCCAAAAATTAATTTTGACCGGCTTAAAAATATTTTATGAATTTTTGAAAATTATTCTAATTGCATGAAATATCTTAGAATAATGAATATTAATTTTCAAAAGTAAATAATAAAGTTTTGAATACTTTTAAATTTTAGGATTTTCGGACCAACCGAAAATATTTCGATGCCATGAAATCTATCGAAATGGATTCCAATTAACTCAAAATTTTAAAAATTTATTAATTATAATATTTAAAAATTTTTGAAATAATTTTGGTGGAAAATAAAATAAACATAGATGAGATAATAAAAAATTAACAAGTGGCATAATAATTACCACTCGTAATTGGTTATTTGCATTTGAAAAGAAATCTCAAAATAGTATGAGAAAAGATATTAAATTTTTAAAATCAAATCAAAATATGAACTTATCAACAATTGAAAGCAAAAAATAGATTAGCATATTATTGTTATTTTGTTAGATTAATTTTTATCATTTGTATATTTAATATGTATACAAATTTTTATTTTTGGGGTAAAATTAAATTATTAATGAAAATTTTATATATTCACTAAAAATTATCTTCATTAAAAAATATGGATTATAAATGAATCAACATGCATTAAACTCATGACTTGATCCAAATTCATCCAATCTATTTGGGCATTGGTTTATTTATATGACCCATATTTTTTAATTTATTTATGACTAGCTCATTTATAGCCCAATTAAAATTCCACCAACCCGTTCATTTGTCATATCTACGTGGCTCCATTTTGATTGCACAAGTGCTTGTCATGCGTCAAAATCATTAATTTTGGACTCAATGTAAGTAATTCAAAAAAAAAATTAATATTGAATTTTTGGAGTGCAGGGACAGTATACAATATATATATATATATATATATATATATATATATATATATATATATATATATATATATATATATATATATATATATATATATATATATAATAGTTTGGAACTAAAAATGTGTTGTTCAATTTGATATGTATAGTTAATAATTAGACTTGATAAAATTGATCTAAATCTATGGATCGATTCAAATTCATCCAAAAAAATTGACTCAAACTTAACTCAATCAAATATCCATTGGATCAACCTAAACTGATCCATTTTATTTTTCAACTAAATTCAATCCAACCTAATACCCATTGGATCAATCCAAAACTGATCCATTTCATTTTTCAATCTATTGGATTTTATACCCAATGAATTTCTTACAAAATCTTTTTTTCTTCCTTATTTTTCTCTCTTTTCAAAATTCTAACCTCGTCACTATGATTTCAACCACTTCACTCTCGGTGCCAGCAGCGACGATTAATAATATCAGGTCAACCGAAAATATTAATTTTCTCTTGTTCCCGCCCTGCGAGGATCCGTCCTCCGATTTTTTTTTATTTTAAAATATAATATTTTATAAATAATTAAAATATAATATTTAATAAATAAAAAATTAAAATCAATAATAATTTAAAATTAAGTATAATTTAAAACTTAATAATTATAAAATTAAGTTATATTTTAATTTTAATTATTTATAAAATATTATATTTTAAAATAAAAAAAAATATTTTTTGCGGGGCGGAGATCCCCCATTCCCCATTCTTGCTCCCTATTCTAGGGCAAAAAAATTTTTTTCTCCACCTCTATCCCTGTAGAGGAAATTTTGAAAATTTTACGCCCCGTGATCATCCCTAATTTCCAGTTCTCATAGTCAAAAATAGCTAAATCTGGATTGAAGCTTTTGCGTGGGATTTATATTTCTAGCAGTGCGTCTGTGTGTGATGATATACCGAGTAATACAGCAGCGCACCATACAATATATATATATATATATATAACGGTGTGCATGTGATGTATGGTGTCTATCTAGCGTATGGGGTGCCATAGTCACAGTCTTTCACGGTTCAAAAATTACTTAATAAATCACTATGTTAAAATTTAAAATTAAAGTTAAATTCTTTTATAGCCTCTCAAATATTTTTGTAAAAAGTATTATAAAAAAATTAAATTTACATTTTTAATTTGACTAGAAAATTCAAAATGCATACTTAATTACTTATCAATCAATTAATACAAAAATTTATTATATAATTGAATAACTAAACTTTTAATTTTGCAGGATAAAATTTAATGGATGATTACCATTTAAAGACAAATACATTAATGAATTACTAAAATAAAATATCTTGAACACAAGTACTCACAATTTCTTTCTCAACTAGAATCCGAGGTGCGATTTGAATATAAAAATGTTTTACATCGGCAGGAATTATTATGGAAGCAAAAATCAAATTCAGATTCGTTGATGGATGGGGACAAAAATACTAGATATTTTCAAAACAAACACCGAATTAAGAAGCACATATTGAAAATTGAAAGACTTCAATTACCTAATGGCAGATGGAGTTCAGATGAAGTGAAGTTAAAAGAAAATGCTATATATGTTATTTTACTCTCATCTTTTATTCAAAAGGCAGTGAGTTAGCACTGGCTTATTCCATTAGAGGCCGGTTTGCCAAATTATCTGGAAGTCTTCTCAAGATGGTTGATGCAGTGGTTACGAAGGTTGAAGTTCGTGGAGCCATCTTCAGTATGAAACCTTTTAAAGCACCTGGTAATAACAGTATGTGTGCTGGCTTTTTCAAAGCAATTGGGAAATTGTCAAACATTCTCTTTGCCATTTCATTGTTAACTGTATGAATGGGGAACACTTTGATCCTCTCATTTGCCAAGCTATCATTACTCTTATCCCCAAAAAGGAGAAACTTGCTAATATCTCAAACTTCAGGCCGATCAGTTTACTCCCAGTAGTTTTCAAGGTGTTGATTAAGGTTATTTCTAATAGAGTTAAACCATGCCTGGTGAAACTCATTAGTAAAAATCAATCTAGTTTCATTGCTAGATGACAAATCATTGACAATATCCTTATTACTCAAGAAGTGGTTCATGCCATGAATGAAAGTGAATCTTCAGAAAACTTATGATAGATTATGCTAGAACTTTATTTATGATACTTTGATCGATGCGGGTTTCTCGAATTCACTAATTCAAGTCTTGATTAATAGCTAGGAGTGTAGTGGCGCAAGGGTTCTGTGGAATGGTGAATTATCCAACTCTTTTAAACCTTACTGTAAAAGGATGCCTTGAATTTAGTCAAAGAAAGCTGTTTTGTTTCTTTGCTTTTGCTTTTGCTTTTGTTTTTTATTTTCTTTCTTTTTGGTCAAGAAGTGTAGCCACCGAAAATGTTAGTCAAAGAAACGCAACAAATTTTTGTTGGCTTTGTTGATTAATCAAAGACCACCGAAATTAGCATTAATTTCGGTGGCATAATAGTAACCCATTTTTGCCTATAAAAGGCTTCTCCTTCATTTACACCAAGACATAGAAAAATTTGAGAGAGTTGCATAGTTAATGCTCTAATTAATTAAAAGAGCATTTTCTGAGCGGGTGTATTTGGATTTTGGGTTGAAAGATACTCCACTTGTATTATTATTTATTCATAGTGAATTTTTGCTCCTCTTCTCCCGTGGACGTAGGCACATTGCCGAACCACGTAAATTTTGTGTGTTTTTATTTTTTCTTTATACTTTGGCTATTTCTTCATTGTTGCCATTAAATTATTGTCAAAAATAGCGCATCGATCCTAATAAATTGATATCAGAGCCAAGTTCCTTGGATACTGTTCACGTATATAGTACTGTTCAGCCATACAGTAACTGTTCATACATACAGTTACTGCTCTTTTATACGATACTATTCATATGGTTACTATTCACGTGTACGGTTACTATTCACGTGGAATAGTTGGAGCTATTTTTGAAGTTCGTGTTTGAAGCAATGGCAGCTACAAGATTTGATATTGAGAAATTTGATCGCAACATAAATTTCTCTTTGTGGAAGATTAAGATGCGTGCCATCTTAATTCAGAATGGGCTTGAGAAAGCCTTATTGGGAAAGGATAAAATGCCAGAGTCAATGACTGAAGAAAAGAAGGAGGAGATCATTAACAAGGCAGTTTCCACAATCCAGCTCTGTTTGTCTAATGAAGTTCTTCAGGAGGTTATCAATGAAGATACAGCAGCTGGCTTATGGACGAAGTTGGAGTCCTTGTACATGTCCAAAACCCTGACCGACAAGTTGTACCACATGACGCGGTTCTACACATTTCAAATACAGAAAGGTACTTCTATTAAAACCTACCTTGAAGAATATACATCAATTTTAGTAAGTCTAGAAAATGTTGGTGCTAAAGTTGATGATGAAAATGCTGCTTTGAAATTGTTGTGTTCACTACCACAGTCATATAAAAGTTTTAGGGACACAATGCTTTATGAAAAAGATAGCGTATCTTTGGCTGAGGTTAAGACAGCTTTACTCTCTAAAATTATAATTGATAAAGGGATTGTCGGTAGTAAAGATGATAATGTAGCAGAAGGTCTTGTTGCTAGAGGAAGGCCTAAGAATAAGAATTCAGGCGGTAGCAGGTCTAGGTCAAAATCTAGACATAAAAATTTGATCTGTAACTATTGTCATAAGAAGGGCACATTAAGGCTGATTGTTATAAGTTGAAAAATAAACAATCAAATGAAGAAAGAAAAGAACAATATGCCGAAGCTAGTGTTGCTGAAAATGAGTCCACATCTGATGTTCTTTTAGTCACTAACAGTGAAAGGTGCAGATTCAAAGATGATTGAATTATGGATTCAGGTTGCTCTTATCACATATGTCCCAATAGGGATTGGTTCTCCGCATATGAATCTTTTGCAGGTGGAGTTGTTTTGATGGGCAACGATGCAGCTTGCGAAGTTATTGGCAAGGGCACAATCCAAATCAAGATGCATGATGGCGTGATACGAACTTTGACAGATGTTCGTCATGTTCCTGATATGAAGAAGAATCTAATCTCTCTGAGCACCCTTGATGCTGGTGGGTGTAGATACTCAGGTGAAGGTGGAGTCATGAAAATTAGCAAAGGTGCTCTGGTGGTTATGAAGGCTCGACAGATTGGAAGTCTTTACATTCTGCAAGGAGCCACAGTTACAGGAGCTGCTGCTGCAATTTCTACTCAAATGTCTGAAATCGACATCACCAAACTATGGCATATGAGGCTAGGCCACATGAGCGAGAAGGGCTTGACCTTGTTAAGCAATAAGGGTCTTTTGAGTGGACAAAATACTGGCAAGCTTGATTTTTGCGAGCACTGTGTTTTTGGAAAGCAAAAACGTGTCAGTTTCAGCATAGGTACCCACACAACCAAAGGTACTTTGGATTACATCCATCCTGATCTTTGGGGGCCATCACAAGTTCCATCAAAAGGTGGTGCCAGATACATGCTTGTCTTCATCGATGACTTCTCGAGGAAGGTTTGGGTTTATTTTTTCAAACACAAGGATCGGGTATTTTCCACATTCAAGCAATGAAAAACCATGATAGAGAAGCAGATAGGAAGGCAAATAAAGAGGCTAAGGACAGACAATGGCTTGGAGTTTTGTGCAAAAGAGTTCAATAACTTCTGCAATAATGAAGGCATTGTGAGGCATCACACAGTTCGCATGACACCCCAGCAAAATGGAGTTGCTGAACGCATGAACAGAACTCTTATTGAGAGAGCACGGTGTATGCTTTCAAATGCTGGATTACCAAAGAGTTTCTGGGCTGAAGCTGTTTCTACGGCTTGCTATTTAGTCAATCGTTCTCCATCAGTTCCAATTGGCTTCAAGACTTCAGAAGAAGCTTGGTCTGGCAAACCTGCAGATTATTCAAATTTGAGAATTTTTGGCTGCCCAGCATATATGCACGTCAATGATGGCAAGTTAGCACCAAGAGCGAAGAAGTGCATTTTTCTTGGATATCCATCAGGGGTAAAGGGATATAAACTTTGGTGTCCCAAATTATCCAAAGTGATAATCAACAGAGATGTCACATTTGACGAAGGTTCCATGCTTCACTCAAAAAATGAAGTCTTGGTACCTTGCAGTTTTGATAAGCAGGAGGAGGCCAGTCAGAGGCAGGAGATGGATGTTGCAGACTATCCTGCTCAGCAAGTTTCTACCTCACAGTCGGATTCACATCCATCCAGCTCTCAGCAAGGTGATTCAGAGCCCAACTCAGTTGAACCAGAGCAATCATACTCTATTGCCAAAAATAGAGAAAGGAGAGAAATAAAAAAGCCAATAAAATTTAAAGATTATGCAAACTTGGTGGCTTATGCTTTGTCCGCAGCTGATGTAACACCCTTATCAGAACAGTATTCTTCGATGCAAAACTTAGCGGTAAACGGTAAATTTTTTTTTCAAACTTTCCATCATGGCCAAACAACTTTGATACAATTTAATATTTTATTCAATTTACGAAATTTCGGCAGCACAATGGCTAGAACTTACTAGCCTCCTGAAAAATTCAAACAATCCACACAGCCTCTCAGAGGCACAACAAATCATATATCAATGATAGTCATTTATAACTCTTTAACTGACATTATCAAAACAGCAACAATATTTATTATTTAACAAAAAGTACCTTTAATACATTTCAATTCTATACTCTCACTGTCTAAGTATATACATGCCACAAATACTAAACATAAAAGTACAACTAGCTTTCTTTATCTTCGAATTCTGCTTCTCCATGTGTAGAGCTCCTTCAACCCTTCAAAACCTGCACGCAGTAAACACTACGTGCTGAGCACTAGAAATGCTCAGTGGTGACTACTAATCCTAGAACTTTCCAATTCAACATAGTTACATAAATTGTGCAAACTTCTATTCTTATTTATCAGAAATTTACTTTTAAGTTCTTTCACACTATTTTCATTTTCTACCAACATTTTGTTTTAACCGTTTTACTTTGTTCGTATACTTTTCAATTTACTTTACACTACTTTCTTTGTGATTCGATTACAAATTGACTTTTTCTTTTACGTTTCTTACTTCTACTTTTAGTTATCTTTTGTCCTATACTTTTACATCACTTGACGTAGTTGTCATTTCATTTAACGAATTACATGAATACTCATGTCTTTAATGGCAAGTTGCCTGTGCCTAGTTCCATTAGATAATTCAAATACGATTTTCATTACCTATTCTTATAATTCACTTTAATCTTTAGGCTTATAATCTTTTATTGCAAAGTGATGTAAGTATTTTGGATCACTCTGCATACAAATCTTTATTTTCTTTTCTTTTTTAAATGAAACTTTTTCATTTTAACTAAACCATTGTTTGTCTTTTGATCATTTTACTTTTCACTTCCTCTTTACTTCCAGTATTTATTATTTAGTCATATGTTTACACTTAAATACAGTATTGTCATGTTTGACTTTAAATACATAATTAGTACACAAATTACAAATTCAATCTCATAGGTCTTTTCATAAACACTTTATTTTTATAACCATTTTCTTATCATTATTGCTTATTAAATACAACCTTTGGGAACAATTTCGGCTTTATCCCAAAATTTTCATTTTCTTTCAATCAAGTTCTTTGTCATTTATAACATTTACATTTAATTACTTTTACACTTCCGATTTATTCCTTTCAATATGCCCCTAATGCAATATGACAGGACTCTCAAAAAGGATATACGGAACATGAACCCAAAGGTCCCACTAAACAGATAGAGAAATGATCTCGAAAGATCAAATCTCACAGAGCAGAAAACAGATACACTTTCACTTTCACTTTACACTGAAGCTATGGAGATCAAAGATCCCACCCATAGCTAAGCAAGTCGCCATGACTTGCACCGCGGTACAGAGGTGTCCCTATGGCTAGCCAATTATATCCTGAATAAGAATATCACTACCTGACTATTGCTAATGGCAAAAACAGCCAAGGCTTTTCTGAATGATTTTCAAACATCAATAATTTTAATTTCTTTTATTTTACTTAAAACAGTGCATTTTGTCAATCGCACTCTTTTTAGTGCTATCGACTATACAATAACTTTTTCTTTTCGTTTTCTTTTTCTTTTCAATCACTTTTGCGTGAATTATTTGACAATAATTCACTATAAATAATTTAATTAATTATTTTCTCGATATATATATTTTTTTCCATATTTTGTGAATTATATCAGAATAATTCACTCTTTTCTTTCTTGGCACTTATTGAATTATTTCTTTACAATTCAAAAATATACTTTTACAGTCATTTTATTTACTTTTTGTCTCTTAGTCAATCTCTTGCTCTTTCAGTATGAATTTGCAATTATTTGAAAATTGCAATACTTAATACGGGTTGTGAATTATTTATAATAATTCACCATTTTATTTGAATTATGAATTATTTTATAATCCGATTTTTCCTTTGAGTACTGTTCATTTATACGGTTACTATTTACTTATACAGTTACTATTCACTCATACGATTACTATGGTTAATTTATTTACTATACTTTTTATTTTCTGAAAATTTATCATTTAATTTCTTCCTTTTCCTTATACGAAATGTACATTAAATTATATTAAATTATCGCTTTTAATTGTTTATTGAATTATTTCTCAATAATTCAATATTTCAATTACGTATATTCCATATTTATTTCTAAATTAATCCATATATCACATAAAATTCGTAAAAATTTATGTGAACATTGTTTTTCAATTATTGTCATATTTTTTTATTTCATGAATTATTTTAACATAATTCATCATATACCATATACTTAACAATTCTCTAAATTTTCGTAAATTTCATTAAAAATTTATAAGCAATTTATTTTATGCTTATTATCATTATATAACATAATCAACAAAAATTCTCTACTTGATCAATTACATTATTCAATACATATTCCAAAATAATCATGTAAATTTCTATAAATTCTATAACAATTTATGGATATATATATTATTTCATCTTTTATCAATTAGGACATAATTTCATTAATTTACAACACAATAATTCATTTCTTTAACAAAGAAATTTTTGATTCACAAAGGAAATTTCTTAATAAATTTTCTTAACCCAATTTATACACTATATTAGGCTTAATTAAAATTTAATTGAACAACAATAACACTAATTTCAATATTAATCAATAATTCAATATTTTTCCTTAATAAATTTAAAGGAAAAATTCAACAAATTAAGGAAAATTAAAAGATTTCGTAGTCACATACCATAACGGTCGAATTCGTTTCAATTTGCTTAATAATTTGCTTGCCGGAGACTCGCCGGAGGCTCGCCGGAATCTCGCCGGTGACAATCCGACACTGCTACCTTGTAGATCGAAATCCCCTCTTTCATTTTTCCGGTGGTCACACGTCCAAATTATTCCTTGGTTGGCCGGAATCTTCACTTAAATAACCCGCCAAACCCATTTTCGATCTACCGATCGCCGGCGTTTGAGGAGCGATGGAATATACCGAAAGACTCGCCTCGTCGCCGTGAGTTAATCGGTGGTGGCGGTGTCCTCATCCGATGCCTTGATTCGCCGGAATGAACAAAAATTTATTTAAACTAAAATTAGAAAAACTCGACGATCGGACCACCACAACGGAGGCCGAACGCCGGTGAGAGGAAGAGGGCGCGCTGCTCATCGCCGTCGCGGTGGTGACCGGCGTGAAGGGCGGCCGATGACCCTCCCTTTCTTTCTTCTTTCTCTTTTCTTTTTCTTTCTTTCTTTCTTTGGTGGTCGACGACCACTGCATCTTGTTTCTTTTTTTTTTTTCTTTGGCCCACGTTTTTTCTTTTTCTTTTGTTCCTTTTCCTTTATTTCTTATGCCTTTGTTAGATTGTGGCCACTAGACCACACAATTTGCCGACATTTATTTTCATTTCATCTTTTTCTTTTTTTTTTTACATATATATATATTTATTTATATATATATATATTTTTATCCAAAATTTTACTATTTTGGTCCCTAAAACTTTTTCTATTACTTTCAAAGCTCCTATTCACATTAAAATCGATTCCATAATTTTTATCACATCAAAAATAGGTGGGACATATATTTTTAACTCAATCGGAGCCCATTATCGGTCCTATTTAAATTTATCAGTCCAATCCAAAAATACCGGTGTTATAGAAAAATTTACTTTTTGCAGCCAAAATAATCTATATATTATTTTAGGCTTAACTGTAATTTTTTTATAATTTTTGGAGTTCGTTTTCTATTTTTAAATATTTATACAATATTGAGTCAATTTCCTGATAATAAAAATTGACGCGCTACCTTTTTCATATTTTTGACTTTTCGTGATCCAATTAACCTCGGTTTCACTTCAAATTTCAATCCCGGACTCACTATGATCAATATTTTCTGATGGTCCAATAAAATATTTTTCACTTTCGGATGCACTTTTCGGCTCGGAAAATACTATTCACTGTCGGAAAATACTGTTCACAGCTAACCCGGTGTTGAGGCCGTTACAGCTGAGGAGATTAACAATAATGGAAAACCATCCACATATTGAGAGCCATTTCAGGAGCTAACTCAAATAGATGGTTAATAGTTATGCAAGAAGAAATGGAGTCCTTACATAAGAATGGCACTTGGGAGCTCGTTAGACCACCAAAAGGAAAGAAGATTATCGACTGCAAATGGGTTTTCAAGAAAAAAGAAGGCACCCCAGGTGTTGAAGAAGCAAGATACAAAGCTCGCTTAGTTGCAAAGGGGTTCAAACAAGTGCAAGGTGTGGATTTTAATGATGTCTTCTCACCAGTTGTAAAACATTGTTCCATTCACATATTGCTTGCAATGGTGGCCAAGTATGATTTAGAATTGGAGCAGTTAGATGTCAAAACTGCTTTTCTACATGGTGAGCTTGAAGAACAAATCTACATGCAACAGCCAGAAGGCTTTAGGCATGAAGGCAAGGAGGACCATGTTTGTTTGCTGAAGAAATCTCTATACGGCCTTAAGCAGTCTCCCAGGCAGTGGTATAAGAGGTTTGACTCCTTCATGATCAATAATAATTTTTTAAGGAGTAATTATGACAACTGTGTTTACTTCAGAATGTTAGTTGATGGGTCATTCATATACTTATTGTTATATGTTGATTGCTGCAAAGGATACTTCTGAAGTTAAAAAGTTGAAAGTTCTGTTGAGTAAAGAGTTTGAGATGAAAGATCTTGGAGTAGCAAAGAAGATTCTCGGGATGGAGATTCAGAGGGACATAAAAGCAGGAAAGTTGTTCCTCACTCAAAGGAAATATGTTGAGAAAGTTCTGGAGCGTTTTGGCATGAAAGATGCAAAGCCTGTAAGTACTCCATTAGCTGCTCATTTCAAGCTTTCAGCCGCACTATCACCACATATAGATGAAGAGAAAAAATATGTGGATCATATTCCATACTCCAGTGCAGTAGGTAGTCTCATGTATGCCATGGTATGTTCTCGACCTGATATTTCTCATGCAGTTAGTGTTGTGAGTAGATTCATGGCAAATCCTGGTATAGTTCACTGGCAAGCGGTGAAATGGATTTTGAGATACTTGAAAGGCTCAGTTGATACTTGTTTGGAGTTTAGTAATGGTGATAGCAGTTTAGTTGGTTATGTCGATTCTGACTATGCAGGAGATCTCGATAAAATGAGATCTTTGACAGGTTACGTATTTACATTTGGTAACAGTGCTGTCAGTTGGAAATCTACATTGCAATCTACAGTTGCATTATCTACAACAGAAGCTGAATACATGACAGTGACTGAAGCAATCAAAGAGGCTATTTGGTTAAGGGGCTTATACAATGAGCTCAATTCAGATCATCAGGTGACTATTGTCTTTTGCGATAGTCAAAGTGCAATACATCTAACTAAAGACCAAATGTTTCATGGAAAAACAAAGCACATTGACATCAGGTACCATTATGTTCATGATATTATCTCAAAAGGAAGTGTTTTAGTTCAAAAGATTGGTACTGCAGACAACCCAGCGGATATGTTAACAAAGTCTCTTCCTACTACCAAGTTCAAGCATTGCTTGGATTTGATCGGAGTATGTACGTAGCACTTAAGTTTATTTGGAGAAGGTGGAGTTAAGTTTACTGTGGATAAAATTCAAGTCAAGGTGGAGATTTGTAAAAGGATGCCTTGAATTTAGTCAAAGAAAGTTGTTTTGTTTCTTTGCTTTTGCTTTTGCTTTTGTTTTTTGTTTTCTTTCTTTTTGGTCAAGAAGTGCAGCCACCGAAAATGTTAGTCAAAGAAACGCAGCAAATTTTTGTTGGCTTTGTTGATTGGTCAAAGACCACCGAAATTAGCATTAATTTCGGTGGCATAATAGTTACTCATTTTTGCCTATAAAAGGCTTCTCCTTCATTTACACCAAGACATAGAAAAATTTGAGAGAGTTGCATAGTTAATGCTCTAATTAATTAAAAGAGCATTTTCTGAGCGGGTGTATTTGGGTTTTGGGTTGAGAGATACTCCACTTGTATTATTATTTATTCATAGTGAATTTTTGCTCCTCTTCTCCCGTGGACGTAGGCACATTGCCGAACCACGTAAATTTTGTGTGTTTTTATTTTTTCTTTATACTTTGGCTATTTCTTCATTATTGCCATTAAATTATTGTCAAAAATAGCACATCGATCCTAACACTTACAGAGAGTGCGACAAGGAGATCTATTATCTCCTTATATTTTTGTTCTTTGTATGGAGCGGTTATTTCAGGCGATTAATAAAGCAGTAAAGGAGGGTCTGTGGAAGTCAATTAAAATGGGGAGGAAGGGATTTCCTATTTCGCATTTATTCTTTGCAGACGATCTCCTTTTTTTGCGAAAGCTTCAGAGACTAATTTCTCAGTTATTTGTGATGTTATAGAGGACTTATGTCGATGTTTTGGACAAAGAGTCAATAAAGACAAGTCCTCTCTTTTTATTTCGAAAAATGTCAGTGTTAAATTGAAACAAAATTTAAGGGAGAGATTTGGGTTTTCTATCACCTCTAGTTTGGGTAATCATCTTGGGGTTCTCATTATTCATGGTCGGAATGCAAGCACTATTTCCAATATCTGGTAGATAAAATTAAAAATCGTTTGAGTGGTTGGAAGGCTAACTCTCTTTCTTTTGCAGTTTGGCTCACATTGGTACAATCAATTTTAATGGCAATTCCAGTTTATGCTTTACAAACAATGGTGTTTCCTCAAGATGTCTGCAATAAGATTGTTGGCTCAAGGCCATATCCACATTTTGATGATAATTAAACCTTAAATAAACTGTAGTGTGAATTATGTTCTAAACTTATTTCTACAGAAAATTCTATATATCTTTCTGATGCAAATATCAAAAATGAAGATTGTGATGGATGCATGAAGACTCAAGTTGAAAAATATTTTAGTATAAAGGAAATTACAGTATTCAAATGTAAGATCAAATCGAGGCATAATTTATCTCTCATGCATACATATTTTAAGTTTTAAAAATTGCATAAATTAGGCTCTTAGTTAAAACTGATTTCGTTCAGAAAATATTTTAGAATTTAGCTTGTTAGAAATTTTTTATTAGAAATTGGATTAAAAATTTGGATTAATTTTTTAACAAAAATTTGTCTGCAACTATAAGACAAAATAACGGCTAGTTGTATATAGAATTGATTGTTTTGCCCTCCAACGACTGTAAACGACTATTTTTAGGATTCAACACTTAAAATTGATTTTTTGGATATAAATACATGTAGTAAGACCCATTAGATGATTAGATATCATTTGAAAAGAATTTTCAACCTCTTGAGAGAAAAAACTTATTTCTTTTATGTAACACCCATACTGAACAGTCTGACTGTGCATGAGATAACCTGAATTTTTTTTTTTTTTTTTACTCTATCAACTACAGACTTGCCCAACATGCAATACTTATAAATAACTACATTGATTAATCTATATTCTCCAATTAACCAACTTTCAAATAAAAATTTGGCAATATAACGCCTAAAAACTTAACTAACCCACCTGCAACTCAAACAATTCCTCAGCCCTTCAAGGGCACCACAAATCAAAACTAATTTTCACATACATTACATACATCCATTCTCATTATTAATCACACTTCTTGATACGGTTCAATATTACATATTACATTCTAATACCATTATAATACTCCAAAACAAAGAACAATTTACATCAAAATTTTCCCGTTACATCTATACACCTCAAAGGTGATCAGCCCACACTAGATCCCCTCTTCAGATGGTTGAACCAAATCAGCTGATTAACCAGAATCAAGCCTATCTTGATACCTACACGGATAACAAAACCCGTGCTAAGCTATAAAGCTTAGTGGGGAACAGTATATTCTAATAATAATCTTTTGAAACTCAAAATATTAATTATACAAATATAAAATTAGCAATAAACTGCAGAACATTTTAATTATATAAATAACAGAGCTTAATGACTCAATAAACAATTCAGCATGAACTGTTCCACAAATGATAGGTAGCATAATTTCTTTATATAAATACATCTTCGAAAGCATAATATGCATTCTACATTCATTTTCATGTAATCATTAAAATAATCTTAACAAAATGAATTATATATTATTTAACATCATCATGTACCATACATTCTGTACTTGACTCATAACAGAGTTATCTACACATCTATACATATATATATATACAAATAACCAATGTAGAAACTAGCTTATAACTTTCAGAAAACTATATATAATTATTGAAGAAATTCCTCGTATACAATACTTCTCATAATATCTAAATATATATTGTTTATCTGATTCACATACTTATCAATACTGTAACTTTGTTGTACATATATAAGAGGATATTTCTTATGCACAATAATTCTGAACCATAGCATTTATTATCTTTTATACTTGTTAACTTATTTTCACATTAATGCCCCTAGAACAGTACCGACAGAAATACTCAGACTGGATATACGGGATGTGGACCCCATGGGCCATAACAGAATGAGAAATGACCTACAGAACCATTTCTCACATAACATATGAACATATGACAGTACGTATAACAGATATACTATGGAGATCAACGATCCAACCATAGTAAAGCAAGTCGCCATGACTTGCACCGCGGTATAGAATCCCTATGGCTAGCCAATTATATCCTGAGCTAGTGTTTACTGCCAGACTCTTGTCTAAGGGCACAAAAGATCACTTACTTTCAGCACATTTATCAACTTTATCATCATTTTAATTCCTTTTCATTCCAGATAATACTGTTTCTAATAGCCATATATTAACAATACTTATACTTGTCATATTAGTTTATACATTACTAGACTGCTTACGTGAACATGAAATCATATATAATCACATCCATTATGAGTGTCTAAAACAGCATATAAACACATAGTCATTTCAGAAAGACGTACCTGCATAGTTCATCATACCATCACCCATGTTTCACTGCACTTTAAGGTAAACCTCAAATATGTATACTTTACTACTATATTTGATACATGTATACAATGCGTCACTTTTAAACGAAATGTATGTATATGTATCTATGTCAAAACTTGTTCGTGATTCAGAATGAAACCTCCGTTATCTCATATTTACTTACCTTTAAACATCTTTACATAATTCTAATATTAATACCTATTCATAACAATCCATGTTGGTCAAATATCTCTTCATGCATATAAGTTCAATATCAAAATTATTTATAGGTATACAATTTTACGTACACAAAAGGCTCGGGCAAATTCATGTATTTGCATAACATAAGTTCCTCTATAACATCATAGGAATACACCCACAATACCATAGTCATACCCTTTCTAACAAGTAGTATAGAATTATTCATGTATTAAGCATACATGCATACATATATACATATATTTTTATCTATATAAGTAATGATCATGATAGTTATTCAAGTATAGGCCTTATGCTATACTATAACCCAATTTTTATACAAATGTACTTAATCCACTTTTAACACTCATTAGATTATAGAGAACAACTATATGTTCTTTAACAACAACTAACGTAGTACCTAAACAAACTAATAGGATAATATAAGCACTACTCCTTATAACTATAGACATTAATTTCTCAACGTCAATGAAGAGCACTTAACATATTCAAGTCAAGTTTATTTAAGCATTATGGATCTTCTTTACATTTAAACACCAATAATGAGATGTATGTTACTCATCATTTATACAAATTATCAACTCACTTCCATGTTTATTTATACTATAATATTCATAAGTGAGCATGCATTACCTAGTTATATTGACTTAACCTGTTAATTTCTTCTAAGTAGAGTAATATAACTAACCACATTATTTTAAGGGTCATAGTAATACCAGCATATTTAACTCAGAATGTTCTTATTAATCATAACTACATAAGTAAATAACTTACCATATAGTAGGAGTCATATTAATCATCATGCTTATATATATATATTCTCTATAATCTATAAAGTCTTTGAAACTCTTCTATGGTTCTGACATTACAAACAAATCATAAGTTGTTATATAGACCAGTTTATTTCTACAATTAATAATTATATCAAAAACCTTGCTTTACAATGAACTTACTTTCGCAATTAAATTATAGTTATTAATAATGTTCAATACACAATTCGTATAACTCTCAGACAAGGATGTACTCATATCTATAATGAGAAATACCTTCACATATATTTATTAGATGCTTATTTATCTTATGAAATAGATAGTCTAAACTTCCCTATAAACATAATACATCAATGATTATATATACTGTATCATTCAATTGTTAAAACTTATATAAAAATCTAATAACTCCTTACATAGTTGATATTAAAATTAAATCCCTTTCAATTAATTCTATAATACAACTTCACTATTGACTACTCTTAACTCACTATATCTCCATATCATATTATTCTCACCATTCAATTTAAACTTAGTATCAAAATTTCTCTTGTATACTATCATCTGTTTTTCTCACTTATACATTCCACATATACATTTCACACATATACTTGTACTTAATTTAATCAGTAAATCTTTAACCATAATCTCAATAAATTAACCCAAAACTCACGTAAATTTTATACATGAAATTTAATTCTTAGTTTAGTTCCCATACCGTAAAAATCGAACTCATTTTGCCTCGCCGGAGCCCCACCGGAGACTCGCCGAAGCTCCACCGGAGTTGCCCACCTATTGCCAGAGACGCGAGCATCCTTCCGGTGGCCTTCACGCGCCCCAAGGCATCGTGGTTTGGTCGGAAAACCACCTGGAACCGCCGGCTACCTCACTCCCCGATCTACTCTTCACCGGCGAGTGGAGAAGATCGCCAGACACCGGAAGCTTCATTTGGCTGCTAGGAGTCGACCGCCGGTAGTCGTGTCGCCAGCTGCCGTCTTCGCTCGCCGGAAAAAAAGGAGAAAAACGATCCGGTGACAAAGAAACGAAAAAGGAGAAAAACACAGCCGCTGGGGGGAAAAGGGACGGCGAGGAGAGAGGCCGGTGGCCGAGGTGGTGGCAGCCGCACCGATCGCCGGCCAGAACGCCGTTGATCGGCGCCAACGCCTCCCCTCCGCCTCCCTTCTATTCCCCGCTTCCCCGACCCTCTCTTTCCTTTCTTTCTTTCGTTTTTCTCTTTTATTTCATAATAATAATCATAATTATAATAACCCCAATTTATTTTCCTTTTTAATTATTGACCCACACTTTTAGTCATTTCATTTTCATTTTGTTACCCATATTCAACTCATAGCATAAACTTCACACATTTCATCAATTTAAATTACATATTAAGACAGTGAATTATACAATTTCGACCAGGGTCAATTTTGGGACATTACATTTTAAATCTCACTTTCCATCTTTACACTTCATCTTTATATATTCTCCTTAGTTTGATTACAACTTTTGTTGTAATTACTTGTTAGGAATTATTATTGTGAAAGATTGTGAGTTTGGATTGGCTATAACCTAAGGAAGAATTCTAGTAAGTATTTAGATCTTTTATTTTGGAAAAAAGATTGTGGGTATATATACATAAATTGTGAATAATTCTTGAAAAGTAGATATAGGCATTGTGGCTGAACCACTATACCCACTATAAATTTGTGTGTATTGTGCTTTTCTACTCTATTTTCTATCATCTACTATTATGTCATACATTCTGAAAATTGTATTTTCGAAATTCTGCTTCAAAATTTTATAAAACGAATTTCTAAAACATTTTTAACAAATATAACACACACTCCTTTTCAAAATTACATTTGTAGTTTAAATTGAAAAAGGGAACTTGTATAAATCAAGTATATATTCTGTCTTGCATTTTTCTACATTTAAAATCAAAAATCTGCTCTTGCATAAAATTTTGTTACATTAAAATTTGAATTTCAAGATATCCATTTCCCCCCCTCCCCCTTCTTGAATATCTTTTGGGACTTACAAAGATTGATAGAAAGTTCTTATGGGGATCCAATTCTACTAAAAAAAGATACATTTGATCAGTTTGAGTAAACTGTGTATGTCTAAAAGCAAGGGAGGTTTAGGCCTATGTAACCTTATAGTTTTAAATCAAGCATTCATGTCAAAATTAATCCGGAGGTCTATTAAAGAGCTTGATGCGCTTTGGGTGTAGGTTCTATGTGGCAAGTATGGTATGGTGAATAATGACAATAGTCTGGATCTATAGTGAAGATGTTGTACTTTTGTCTTTGATAATATTAACATATTTATCAGAGATGGCAGATACATGAGATTCTAGTATGAAAAATGGTGCGGCAATTTCAAGTTGATTGATCAAGCCTTGCGAGCTGTCCCAATGACATATTAAAGTGAAAAGTAAAGGATGCCACAATGGAAATGGGCTGCTAGGATTTGCCCAAGATTAGTTCTCTATTTTTAGCTGATGTTGTGAAACAGATTAGTGAGATTTTACCTCCAAATAATATGATGGGAGATAGTACTGTCATTTGGAAGTCCACGTCATCAGTTAACTTTTCCATTGAAGTAGCATATGAATTACTCGATGGTGTTTCCGGTGACATTGATAATAGCAAGTGGCAGTTGGTGTCGAAATAGGTTGGTCCCAAAGAATAAGAAGCTTTCTTTGGCTCTGTTTTTATAATAAATAGTTAACAAATGTGGACAGACCAAGAATGCATTTAGCTTTTTTGGGTATTTGTTTTCTTTGTAACAATGGCGAAGAAGATTTATTACATGTACTTTGGGACTACCACAAGGCAAAGGAAGTATGGGCTGGATTGCTTAACTCACATGATGGAGCTATTTTCTTTGCTGGAAACAGTATTTAGTAGCTGCCTTCGAATTTAAAATGAAGGTTTGCAGGTCGGTACGCTTTTGATTGGAGAATCTTATTTGGGTTTGCGGTATGGCATATTTGGAGGTGGAGAAATGAAGGAATTTTTAGTAACTCGATGATTCCATGCCAAGCTAAAATTAAGATCATCATCAATGAAGTGAAAGTTGATTTGTTAGCTTTGTCGTCTTTGAAAGATATTTCTTTCTCGAGAAGGGAAGCTAATGGTGCGATGGCAAAGGGGCAACCGCCAGATGTGGACTGAGTGGCGTTAAATGCTGACGGAACTTTTCTCAAGTTGGTTACAATTATAGAACAGCTAGTGGTGTATTTTGGGTTAATATTGGCTTTTGGCTAGGAGGTTATTCCTTGCGGATCAATAATGCAGGATCGCTTTATTCAAAATTTTGGGCGATGAAACGAGGTTTGGAACTAGCTTGGGCCAAGAGTTGGAGCAAAATTCTGGTTCAATCTGATAGTCTTGAGGTAGTTCTTTGGTTAACCAATAGAATTGATGTTGAATATCATCTATCAGATATTGTTACGGAAATTAAAAGGGTATTGCATTGAAATTTTCCAAGTGAAAATAATACATGTGGAAAGAGAAGCGAACTATGTAGCTAATTTTTTAGCAAAGAATAGTGTTGTTCAAAATGTTAACTTGAGTTGGTTGGACATTCCTCCTTTATCTTTTAAGGAGCTTTTAGTGCAGGACAGCAGGGGATTAAGTACCCCAAAATTTTCTTATTAATTTGTAATATATTTTCTCTTCTTATATATATATATTAAAAAAACAAAATATCTTAATCAGTTTTACTTCTTTTTAAATTCTTGTAAGATCGTCTATTTTTCCAAATTGGCGAAAAAAAAGGCTAATAAACATCTTTCTAACTTCAATTTATTAAAAAAATGGACTTCTAGACTGAATTAATGAAATAATTGACAAATAAATCCCGAATCATCAATACAATTAAAAAAAAAACCCCTCAATCAATATAGCTTGATTCTTGATTTTTATATCATTATCTATCTAATAAAATTAACAAAAATTCAATTTGCCCAAAAATCAAAATTTACATTGACTTTGACATGTTATATGCTAAAAGAATTTCAAAAAACGGTAATTACATATATTTCAAACGGTTAAATTGATCAGAAGTTGAACCGAAAATTCAGAAAACGATTTGTTATTTGTCCCATTATTAATGCTCAACTTCCAAACTGTTTTAGCTTTCTGGAAATTGGTAGAAGAAAAGTAATGGACCACTCACTCAATCGCATCAAAATTTCACACCATAAGCGAATTACACATTCTAATTGCTATTTTACTGTCTTTATTCAGACTCGCATGAAACGCAAATAAAATATAATTATAAACTTTAGATTAAATTTCTCGCTTAGCAGTTAAAAAAAACCCATTCAATTTCTATGGTGCGCAATGCGCACCAGGCGTACTTTAAACGGTAAAATCACCCCTACCATTCACAGTCAGCACCATCATCATCACTCATTCAAAGCTATTCCTTTTCCTTGAATTGAAAAGACCTTCGAAGTAAAATAAATTAAGGAATTTCAAAAAAAAAAATTAAGAAAAAAAAATGGAGATAGAATGGATATGGAGATCAGTTTCTTAAACTAATAATAAACAGTAACACTACTCTTCCCATAAATTTACAGTTCACATCAGTTTCAGCCAACTACAAACCAAAGGGAAGAAGAGAAAAGAAGAAGATTATTGCTTCTAGAAAAGGTGAAATTGAAAAGAACTACTCGGATTTGAAATTGTCTACAAGCGGCTCAGGTTCTCCAGCGACATAATCAAGGAGCCCTTCACCCGCTTTGTCACCGGAAGCTTCAGTTCCCGGTAAAGCTGTCTTCCCAAACAAAACCACAACGCCGAGGAACAGAGCTGTGGAGACAAACAGAGGCCAAAAGTAGGCCAAGATTGTGACAAAACTCGGAGTTATGAAGATTAGACCCGCAGCTATAAGAGAAATTATGAGAGTGAAGATCACGTGGTACTTGTATTTCATCAGTTTTTCTAGGATCTCCATCACGGCGGAGGAGGAGATCGGAAATGATTGAGAAGGAGAGAGATAGAAGAAGGGGTTTGTATGTGCAGAGATTCTCTGAATGGGAAGTGTTTTGCTGTGTTTTTGGGGGTTTAAGTCGAAGGCCAACGCGACCCGTAATTTTTGGTTACTTTACAATACAGAGCTCAGTGTCGTTTTGTTCTTCTTAAGAATTTTTTTTTTTTCCTAAATTGCCCGTATAGCACAATCCAACGGTGGATTATAATTTCATTATAAGCTAATAATTTTTTTTTTCCTAAATTGCCCGTATAGCACAATATTTATGTCGTGAATTGATATGACTTAAGAAATATTTAATGATGTATGCATGAAGTAAAAAATTAACTGTTTAAATTTGTCATTTTAGCAAGTCATATTATATTATCCAAAGTTCAAACAATGCAAAATCCCAATCAAACAAAGAGAAAAATACTTAAAAGTTTAAATTCTGAATCTTTTTCTTTTTATGTCTTTACATGTAAAAACTAAACTTCATTAATATCGACACGAATACACTTTTTCAAATATTTTGATTTTAGATGTACTTTTTATATTATGCAAATTTTAGAAAGATATACGGTATATTTGATAACACGTGTCATTAGTAAAGTATTTATGTCCAAAATTGATATAACTTTGGATGTACTTAAAGTAAAAAAGTTAGTTGTTCAAATTTGTCATTTTTAGTAATTAGTAAGTCATTTTATAATATCCAAAATGCAAAACATTTAAAATTTAAAAATTTGAATCTTTTTCTTCTCATGTCTAATGTGAAAATTTAAAGTTTATCAATATCCACACGAATATATTTTTTCAAATGTTTCGACTTTAGATATTTGTCAAAAAAAAAAGATATACTATCAATACACGTGTCATCGGTGCAATATTTATGTAGTAAATTGACATAACTTTGGACATGTTTGAAGCTGTATGTGTAAAGTGAACAATTGGTTGTTTAAATTTGTCATTTTTAGGAATTGGTGAGTCATATTATATTACAAGAGTCCAAACAAATGAACAATGCAAAATTCCAATCAAATAAGAGAAAAATATTTGAAATTTTAAATTTGAAAATTTTTCCTTCCCATGTCCTTACACGTTAATTTAAATTTCATTAGTCTCGAAACAAATACACTTTTCAAATATTTTAATTTTAGATATACTTTTTATGTGATTATCATTACATGCAGTAGCATCCATACATTATAATTTTAATATAAAAAAATTAAAAATTAAAATACAAAAATTATATTATAACAATATATTTCATTTAAAATTGACAAAAGATAATGTTTAAAATCAAAGAAAAATACAATTTTTACAATTATTTTCGACATAATTTTATATTTTGAAACCGTTATATAATTAACTCAATGTTGATACTGTCAAAATTAACAAAAAGAAAATATTTTATTTTAATTAATTATCACTCAAATTATATATTTTTAAGGATTAATTACAAAAAAGGGGCTCAACTATAGAGTACCTTACAATTTTAGACCTCATCTTCAAAATCTTACAATGTCAACTTTCAATTTCGACCCTACTTTCAATTAAGAGATTCCGTCGTCATTCCATCATTTCCCTTTCTATAGTGACAGAATAGCGACGGAGTCTTTCAATTCAAATGAGAGTCAAAATTGAAAACTGATATTGTAAGATTTTAAAGATCGGATCCTATATTGTAAAGTATCATATAATCTGTGCCTTAATTTGTAATTAATTATTTTTTAATTTTATTCAAGATCAGTATTAGAATACATATTCAACTTATTAAAAGCTAAATAATCCATAAAATAATAAAAAACCAATTAAAGAAAAAATTAATAAGCACAATATTAAAAATTTCAAGAAAAAAGTGAATTTTTTTTATCAATTGCCAATTGAAGTGATAAAGAATCCTTATTAATCCTGTTTTAAATTTGAAAATCTTAAAAAATTGCAATAAGAAGAAGCAAAAAGGGAAAAAAAAAGTGTGTATGAAAGTGAAAATAAAAAATGAAAAATGTATTTGGCTATTTGTATTGAACTTAAGTTGTTAAATAAGTTGACATTTATTTTTTTATTTTTTTAAATTAGTATAATTTTATTTTTGAATTTTACCATTTTTTTAATTTTCTGTTTCAATGGATTTGCATTATCCTATTTTAATTTTTATAATTTAATTTAAAAAATTGTGTAATCATTATTGGATTAAAATTTGAGATAAGACATTTAAAATAAATTAGAGGCTCCTAGTGTGTATGTGTGTATATATATATCTCAAAAGAAATTCCAAATTTGACTGTGCGCACCCTCACTGAAGTGTGGCTCCGCCACTGATAGCACGTGTGATTATCATGAATTGATATAAATATTTATGTACTTAAAGATGTAATGTGAAAAATTAACTGTTTAAATTTATCATTTTTTTTGTAATTAGTAAGTCATATTATATTATCCAAAGTCCAAAAAATGCAAAATCTCAACCAAACAAGAGAAAAATATTCCAAAAATTTAAATTCAAATATTTTTAATCAATATCTTTATATGTAAAAGTTTAAACTTCATTAATGTCAACAAAAAAAAATACATTTTTCAAATGTTTTTATTTTAGATATACTGTCTACATGGCTATCAATCCACGTGTTATCAGTACAATATTTATGTCATGAAATGATATAAATTTAGACGTATTTAAAATTTTACGTGTGAAATAAAAAATTATTTCTTTAAATTTGTCTTTTTACTTTAAAGTAATTAGTTAGTTATATTATAATTATTATTTGTAATGCTCTATTAGCAAAAAGATTTTTAGTAATTTTTCTTATTCCATTTTATTTCAAAATTTTATTTGTAATTCTCTATTAGCACAAGGAGTTTATATATATATATATATATATATATATATATATATATATATATATATATATATATATATATATATATATATATATATATATATATATATATATATATATATATATATATATATTGCTACCTATTATTTAAAATCAATTTTTGTTATCATTTAATTCATAATTATTATTGCACCCTTACTATTAAATTGCATTTCACGATTCACCAATCTTAACATCTTAATCTTAACTTCCTTGTTTTATTAAGGTTTCATTTCCTTTTGTAATTAATCGTCTTCGTCGTCGTTATTATTATTGGGTTTTTTTTTTAAAAAAAAGCTACGAATATTACAGATCAAAATTTGAAAATACATGCAAAGGGGTTTGGGCCATGGGCTTGGTCCAATCATTGAAATCCGCAAGACTGCCACCACCTTCTAATGTACAGCCGTTGGTGATAATTAAACTTTGAGAAAATTACACGAAATACTCATTTTTATACCCTATATTTTAAATATGCAGCCATTTATTTTTAGAGTTTAAAATTACCCTTTTTTAATGTTTTGTTTTTAAAAATACCCCTTTTTTAAGCCCTAAATAACATTACTTCTCTCATGGCTGAAGGTATTTTTTCTCATTCCGGTGACCGGCGGCGACAATGGACATCATGACCGCCACCAGAGGACTCCCAGCATTGAGGCGATTCTTTCAATGCCCTTCGTTCTTCTCCAACCTTCGGCGACAGATAGATCAGAGAGGGAGGAGCTCTGATCAAATACTTGGTGTCTCGATTAACATCTATTTTGCAGCAGTTTATTTCTTCCAGAGGAAAGCTTCTAAAATACTGGAGCTGCCAATAGAATGGCCTAATGTCAGGTAATATACCCTTGCTTATGCAGGTATCTATAATTGTTGTGTCTGAATAATAGTGTAGGATTGTAACCGGATCAGTATAGGTAGCATTGTCTGGTAGTTCGCAATCTATGCTAATGAAACCTAAAAAAATTACAATCTCTTGAAGCCATTCTAAGAGATTTTTTGTAAAATCTGTACCTTTTGCCAAATTAAAAACAATAAACATTTTTGGTTTGTTGTACAAATGTGGTTTGCTGGAATTCTATCATCTCTAGGGTTGTTAGAAATGGTAGACACATATGCAAATGTGGTTTGCTGGAATTCTATCATCTCTGGGGCTGTTAGAAATGGTGAGAATTGGATTGCTTTAGATCTTTTTCGGCATATGTGTTCTGGAGCCAAATGCTTTTACTTTCTCAAGTGTATTGACCGCCTGTGCTACTCTCAAAGAACTTGAAATTGGAAAAGGGGTTCAGGGGCTGGTGATTAATTGCTGCACCAAAGATGTTTTTGTGGGGAATGCCATAATTGATATGTATGCCAAATGTGGGGATATTGGCAAGGCTGTGAAAGAATTCTATCAGATGCCAATTGGCAATATAGTTTCATGGACTGGCATAATATCTGGTTTTCTTCAAAGAGATGATTCTATCTCTGCCCTCAAATTCTTTAAAGAAATGAGGATAATGGAGAAGGAAATAAACAACTTTACGGTTACTAGTGTAATTACTGCATGTGCCGGACTTGATATGATTAAAGAGGCAATTCAAATCCATAGCTAGATTTTAAAAACTGGATTCTCTTTGGATCCAGTGGTGGGGGCTGCTTTAATTAATATGTATTCAAAACTACATGTTATTGATTTGTCAGAGACAATGTTTAAAGAAATGAAAGATGCAAGGAACCCAACAATATGGGGCACAATGGTTTCTTCTTTTGCTCAGAATTAGAGATCTCAACGGGCAATTGAATTGTTGATATGAATGCTAGAGAAGGGCATGAAACCAAATAAGTTTCATTTTTCTAGTGTCTTGGGTGTTGTAGACTACTTTTCTTCAGGGAGACAAATTCATTCCTACACTCTTAAAACTGGATTTGTTGAGGATCTTGCTGTAGGTAGTTCTCTTTTCACGATGTACTCAAAATGTGGTAGTATAGAGGACTCTTACAAAGTATTGTATATCCGCTCAATATACACTTAAATACACAAAAATTATGCATCCCATTTGCTTTTAATAGCTCTATTTCACTCTGATATTGTCTTCAGAATATTTGGTTATTGACCGTAAGAAGAAATTGGATGATGTGAAAGATTTGGTTGTAATGACACAAGGGGATATATTGTTACTTGGTTAGAGATATGAAGGTGCATGCTTTTCTTTGTATTAATTGCATGATGCATTTATAATATAATCAAGGTTGCTAAGATTGAAAGTGAACTTTTTATATTAATATAACATATTTTAATAATGGTGATACATAATGCGATGAGTCTATGGGGGACCCATATTGTGATTTTTTAACCCATCTTTTGCTTTTTTAATTATTAATTGTGATTTACACCATATCATATACAAAATAAATAATACAATCATATTCTATGACATAGGTGTGGTAGAGAACGTGGAAGGCTCTATTTCTTGTTTTTATGTATATGTCTTTACAAATTAAAAATCACATGTTATGAAACTGGGTGTGGACCCAGGAGTGAAACAATTTGTTTGTATCAAAGTAATAAATGACATAAAAAATATATAAATGGCCATAGACCGATCAATACAAACTTTCAACATATTCC
>CM075808.1:100332843-100374082 GCA_037975025.1 Excoecaria agallocha | reverse complement strand
GAAATTTTTGTAATGAGGACCAATTGGTAATTTGTATGCAAATTTATAGGTTAGAAATGAAAATAAATGAGAATAATGGTAATTTTATAAATATTAAGTAAAAAGGGTAATTTTGAAAATAAATAAAAATTAAATGACTAAATTGAAAAGTTATTTAGGAAGGGTATTACAAGATCCATTAATTAATTAATAAAAATTTTTACAATAATTTACATTAAACTCATAGATCGACCTAAATTTATCCAATACATTTGAATATTGATCCATTTATGATCCATTAATGACCCAATCCATTAATGACTCGCCCATTAATGACCAAATCCAAATCCGTAAAATCCGTCCATTTGCCACCTTTAAAATAATAATCCATCAGTTTTGCTTTTAAATGATCAATTTTACATTAATACGAAAATAAAAAAAATGTGTGAAAAACTTTAGTTTTATAAAAATGCATCAACAATTAATTAAATTGTCTTTTGTTTATAATCTCAAGTGCTTCATTTAATTTTTTACATTATTAAAATTAAATTTATCACTCTATTAAATATAAAAGATATATAATAAATATTGATAAAAATGTAATTTTCTTATTAATATTCTTATAAATTTTAAAAAAGACACTTATAGTATTAATTATAGTTTGTAATTGTTACCGATTTTAAATTGTATGTTCTTAAAATTTTAGTAGACTTTGTTAATTTAATATTCTCTCTATATATATTTATAATAATTAATTTCAAATTATTCATACATGAAATCACTCGTGATTTTTAAGGGCAAGAGGAAAATATAAGTAAATATATTCATCGTCCATAAAATTTTAAATTTTATTATATTACTATCATTTTTTCAGCCATAATGAGAAAATTTATTTCTTCATGATTTTTTTATTATTAATACTATTAATTTAATAATAAAATTTACGATTTTTCTACTTATGATTCCCTATTATTTATATCGCATTTTCAAACCCTTAATTTGTCATGATTTTTTCTATTTTATGATTTCCTATTATTATATTGTACTTTCAAAATATTAATTTTTCATGATCTTTATTATAATTATATTTTAAATTAGCATTTTTTAAATATAAATATAAAAAAAATCTTTAATATAAAAAATTAATCGACCATGGTATTTCTAAAATCTAAACTGGGTTTTTAAGTTAAATAATTATATATATGATGGATACTTTGACAAATTATAGGACTCATAGTCAAGATTGACGGTCATTTGTGGATCCCAAATTTCTGAATTGGGGAAGGAATTCAACGTCCCTGATCTGGTTTAAAATCTGTGACAATATAGAGTGAGAGCCCACGTGAATTTAGCACGTGAGGGAACATCTCATGCACATGCAGTGACGAAGTTAGGATTTATAATTAAAAGATATAAAATATAACATAAATGATATAAATAAATTGTTAAATAAAGTAAGAGAGGCAATTGTATAAATTGTTAAATAAAGGAAGGGAAGCAATTGACATTAGTATGTTAAGGAGATTATGTAAATATATATATACACACATGTATGTATGTATATATAATAAAACAAATTTTCAAAAATTAAGGGGGTAATTGCCCCCCTTGCCTTGCATGTAGTTGCGCCACTGTGCACATGGAGACACCGTACAACTACTGTCTTAACTTTCGAGGTCTTGACGATTAACATAAGTTATGCGATTCTGTCCAAGCTAGTAGCCATAATGCAGGATTGTACATTTGTTCAGTTCATCACCAAATCGAATTATTTTTTTTAGTTGAAGAAAAAGTAAATTACACATTATTAATTTGGATAATGTACTAAAATACCTCTAATGTGTTTCGTTAGTAGTTGTATTACCCCTTAACTTTTTTTCAGTGTATAAATGTACTTAATGTTCTAAAATCGATACTAAAATGCCCCCCATCAAACTACCGTCAATTTCAAATTAACAGCACTGATGTAGCATTGACACGTAGCAAAATATGCCACATCAACGCTACGAGCATTTTTAATCAAAATATATTCAAAGGTATTTTAGCATTGTATAAAAAATTTTAGGAGCATTTTAGTACCCTAATAAAAACATTAAAAGCGTTTTTGTACTGTAAAAAAATTAAAAAGTAATATTTATCACATTAAATATTAATCAATATTTATTACATTAATTAATAAATATTTTTTACATAAATGTACAAATAAGAAAAAATTATAAATAAATTATATAGCTCAAAAATATTTATTAATTAATTTTTTAATGAATATAATATTGAAATTTGACTACAAAAATGAATTTAGAGGCATTTATATTAAGATTATTAAAAAAAAGTATTAAAACAATCTTTTGCATAATTATTTTACATGTGATAAATATTTTAAATAACGATATTATTATTTTAATAATTATAATAATGTACATACATTCTTAAATTAAACTTAATTGATTTTAACAAGTTCATAAAATTATAAAGATTTCAATAAAAATAATAAAAATAAAATTAAAAAAATTTAATTGTTGTACCAAGAGTTTAACTATTATAAACTAAAAAATTGTATCAACTTCTTAGAACAATTAAAAATATATATATGATATTAGCTGTTTGTGTTTCACCTTGATATATAATCATTTTCTTAAAAAAAATGATGGGATACATTATCTTAAAAATATAATTTAAATATTTATAAGGAATTAAACAATAAAATGATATATTTGTATAAAAAATGTATAAATCAGCAAATAATAAATTATGAAGATGTTAAATAAATGCTATAATATGTTTAATAGATTGTTCAAATTTTTATTTTAATTAACAATAGTCATATTATATATTTAAACACTAATTTATTCATATTTTATAATTTGACGATTTTTTTATAAAAATAATTTAATTAATATCATATGTAAATTATTAGAGGTTGCTTCAATTGCTTTAAATGCCAAAATATTTAGGGATATTTTTGTAGTCAAATTTCAATATTATATTCATTAATAAAAATTAACTAATAAATATTCTTGAACTATGTAATTTATTTATAATTTTTTTCTTATTTGTACATTTGTATAAAAAATATTTATTAATTAATGTAACAAGTATTGATTAATATTTAATGTAATAAATATTGATTTTTAATATTTTCTCTAAACTATAAAAATATTCTTAATGTTTTTCATTAGGGTATTACAATGCCCTTAATATCTTACTCAAAGTACTAAAATGCCCCTAAATTTTTTTTTTATCCAGTGCTAAAATACCTCTAAACATATTTGGATTAAAAATACATGTGGCATTGATGTGGCATATTTTGCCACGTGTCAATGCCACATCAACACCATTAATTCAAAGTTAATGGATGGATATTTTAGTACCGATTTTAGAATATCAGAGATACTTACGCTCCGAAAAAAGTTAAAGGACATTTTAGCTACTATCGAAATATATTAGGGGCATTTTAGTACCTTATCTATTATTAATTTATTAATTCAATGCACCGATGCGTACTTTATGTGCTCGCGCATCATCGAATCAAGCACGCTCGTTTGATCCGACGGTGTGTGCATGTGCTGATATACCGAATCACGCTATCAAATTTATACATTAAATTGAATTAATTAATAAAACTAAAAATGCAGCATTTTTAAAATATAATCTAATAGTAAAATACTACTATTACCAGCATATTCAATTTCAGTTCAAAATAAAAGTTACAATGAATAAAAAGTCAAAGATTTAAAGTGAAAATTGATTTGTAGTCTTTAATTTTTAAAATGATTTTCACCAATATCGTGGCATGTAAAATTCTAAAAAAAGTATAAAATTTGTTAAAAATAAATATTTAGACAATAAAAAAAACAAAATATATTCAAATTTTGAATCTTTAAGAGATAATTCATAATTTAAATGATGGAGTAATTATAATGGATGAAAAAAGTATGTTAACAAGCTCATGAAAATTATTAATAAAATCGAATTGTTTGGTGAAAAGTTTTTAGATGATAGAGTTGTTGAAAAAAATTTATGAATTTGCCTGAAAGATTTAAATCAAAAAATTCTTTACTTAAAAATTCTAAACACCTCTCGAAAATTAAAGTTGCAAAATTAATTAATGGGGTAAGGTGAAATTTTACCCCTGAACTTTTTAAAAGGGGGTAATTTTGCCCTAATCTTTTTTTTTTTTGAGTCATTTGAGCCCTTATAGTCATTTTTTGGATAATTTTTTGCCCCTGGATTATGGATCAAAGGGTTTAAAAATTCCTTAAATTAACAGACGTTAAATGTGGCAAACGGCCAAAAAATGGGCCAATCACATGATGCCACATTAGCAATATCACTCCTAGTAATCGGTCTAGTCAGCAAAGAAAAAAGAAAAAGAGAATCCAATTGGGCATATAACGTGGAAATTTTGAAAAATGGAAAATAAACATTAACGTCTTTCACATTTAATATGATCACCAACTCCTTCAACTCCCTCCCTCCTTTTGTGAAACGTAGAGCAGAAGACGAAGTTGCAGAGTTATTTTCCTTTTGAAAGTAGAATTTGCAAGTCTTGCATTTAAGGTTTTTGGTTGGGCATACAGCGAAGGTATTGCTTGTGAAATTTGTGAGAAAAAAGCATCGTAAAGTTGATCGGCCATTGCTGTAAACGGTATGTATTCATTCATGCATTAGGTTGTATTCATGCATTATTTGTTGGTTCATTTGAATGTAGCAAAATATGAAGTTAAAATTTCATTATGTTTGCGTAATTTTATGGATGGTGGTAGAAAGCATTAGTCTTTGGTATTATTTTGGAAAAAATTGGAAAACATAGCACTATTTGGATTATAATGGGGTCATGTAAGGCCCCACATTTCATCTATCAATAGAATTGATGTTGAATATCATCTATCAGATGTTGTTACGGAAATTAAAAGGCTATTGCATGGAAATTTTCCAAGTGAAAATAATACATGTGGAAAGAGAAGCGAACTATGTAGCTAATTTTTTAGCAAAGAATAGTGTTGTTCAAAATGTTAACTTGAGTTGGTTCGACATTCCTCCTTTATCTTTTAAGGAGCTTTTAGTGCAGGACAGCAGGGGATTAAGTACCCCAAAATTTTCTTATTTGTAATATATTTTCTCTTCTTATATATAAAAAAAACAACAAAATATCTTAATTAGTTTTACTTCTTTTTAAATTCTTGTAAGATCGTCTATTTTTCCAAATTGGCGAAAAAAAAAGGCTAATAAACATCTTTCTAACTTCAATTTATTAAAAAATGAACTTCTAGACTGAATTAATGAAATAATTGACAAATAAATCCCGAATCATCAATACAATTAAAAAAAAAACCCTCAATCAATATAACTTGATTCTTGATTTTTATATCATTATCTATCTAATAAAATTAACAAAAATTCAATTTGCCCAAAAATCAAAATTTACATTGACTTTGACATGTTATATACTAAAAGAATTTCAAAAAACTGTAATTACATATATTTCAAACGGTTAAATTGATCAGAAGTTGAACCTAAAATTCAGAAAGCGATTTGTTATTTGTCCCATTATTAATGCTTAACTTCCAAACTGTTAGCTTTCTGGAAATTGGTAGAAGAAAAGTAATGGACCACTCACTCAATCGCATCAAAATTTCCCACCAAAAGCGATTTACACATTCTAATTGCTATTTTACTGTCTTTATTCAGACTCGCATGAAACGCAAATAAAATATAATTATAAACTTTAGATTAAATTTCTCGCTTAGCAGTTAAAAAACCCATTCAATTTCTATGGTGCGCAATGCGCACCAGGCGTACTTTAAACGGTAAAAGCACCCCTACCATTCACAGTCAGCACCATCATCATCACTCATTCAAAGCTATTCCTTTTCCTTCCTTGAATTGAAAAGACCTTTGAAGTAAAATAAATTAAGGAATTTCAAAAAAAAAAATTAAGAAAAAAAATGGAGATAGAATGGATATGGAGATCAGTTTCTTAAACTAATAATAAACAGTAACACTACTCTTCCCATAAATTTACAGTTCACATCAGTTTCAGCCAACTACAAACCAAAGGGAAGAAGAGAAAAGAAGAAGATTATTGCTTCTAGGAAGGGTGAAATTGAAAAGAACTACTCGGATTTGAAATTGTCTACAAGCGGCTCAGGTTCTCCAGCGACATAATCAAGGAGCCCTTCACCCGCTTTGTCACCGGAAGCTTCAGTTCCCGGTAAAGCTGTCTTCCCAAACAAAACCACAGCGCCGAGGAACAGAGCTGTGGAGACAAACAGAGGCCAAAAGTAGGCCAAGATTGTGACAAAACTCGGAGCTATGAAGATTAGACCCGCAGCTATAAGAGAAATTATGAGAGTGAAGATCACGTGGTACTTGTATTTCATCAGTTTTTCTAGGATCTCCATCACGGCGGAGGAGGAGATCGGAAATGATTGAGAAGGAGAGAGATAGAAGAAGGGGTTTGTATGTGCAGAGATTCTCTGAATGGGAAGTGTTTTGCTGTGTTTTTGGGGGTCTAAGTCGAAGGCCAACGCGACCCGTAATTTTTGGTTACTTTACAATACAGAGCTCTGTGTCGTTTTGTTCTTCTTAAGAATTTTTTTTTCCTAAATTGCCCGTATAGCACAATCCAACGGTGGATTATAATTTCATTACAAGCTAATAATTTTTTTTTTCCTAAATTGCCCGTATAGCACAATATTTATGTCGTGAATTGATATGACTTAAGAAATATTTAATGATGTATGCATGAAGTAAAAAAATTAACTGTTTAAATTTGTGATTTTAGCAAGTCATATTATATTATCCAAAGTCCAAACAATGCAAAATCCCAATCAAACAAAGAGAAAAATACTTAAAAGTTTAAATTCTGAATCTTTTTCTTTTTATGTCTTTACATGTAAAAACTAAACTTCATTAATATTGACACGAATACACTTTTTCAAATATTTTGATTTTAGATATACTTTTTATATTATGCAAAATTTAGAAAGATATACGGTATATTTGATAACACGTGTCATTAGTAAAGTATTTATGTCCAAAATTGATATAACTTTGGATGTACTTAAAGTAAAAAAATTAGTTGTTCAAATTTGTCATTTTTAGTAATTAGTAAGTCATTTTATAATATCCAAAATGCAAAACATTTAAAATTTAAAAATTTGAATCTTTTTTCTTCTCATGTCTAATGTGAAAATTTAAAGTTTATCAATATCCACATGAATATATTTTTTCAAATGTTTCGACTTTAGATATTTTTCAAAAAAAAAAAAGAAGATATACTATCAATACACGTGTCATCGGTGCAATATTTATGTAGTAAATTGATATAACCTTGGACATGTTTGAAGCTGTATGTGTAAAGTGAACAATTGGTTGTTTAAATTTGTCATTTTTAGGAATTGGTGAGTCATATTATATTACAAGAGTCCAAACAAATGAACAATGCAAAATTCCAATCAAACAAGAGAAAATTATTTGAAATTTTAAATTTGAAAATTTTTCCTTCCCGTGTCCTTACACGTTAATTTAAATTTCATTAGCCTCGAAACAAATACACTTTTTAAATATTTTAATTTTAGATATACTTTTTATGTGATTATCATTATATGCAGTGGCGAAATCAGGATCCCAACATCAGCAGAAACATATATTATAATTTTAATATAAAAAAATTAAAATTAAAATATAAAAATTATATTATAACAATATATTTCATTTAAAATTGACAAAAGATAATGTTTAAAATAAAATAAAAAATACAATTTTTACAATTATTTTCGACACAATTTTATATTTTGAAACCGTTATATAATTAACTCAATGTTAATACTGTCAAAATTAACAAAAATAAAATATTTTATTTTAATTAATTATCACTCAAATTATATATTTTTAAGGGTTATTTACAAAAAAGGGGCTCAACTATAGAATACCTTACAATTTTAGAACTCATCTTCAAAATCTTACAATGTCAACTTTCAATTTCGACCCTACTTTCAATTGAGAGATTCCGTCATTTTCCTTTCTATAGTGACAGAATAGCAACGGAGTCTTTCAATTCAAATGAAAGTCAAAATTGAAAACTGATATTGTAATATTTTAAAAATCGGATCCTACATTGTAAAGTATCATATAATTTA
Source organism: Excoecaria agallocha (assembly GCA_037975025.1). Classification (NCBI taxonomy): domain Eukaryota; kingdom Viridiplantae; phylum Streptophyta; class Magnoliopsida; order Malpighiales; family Euphorbiaceae; genus Excoecaria; species Excoecaria agallocha. Next base: position 100,365,959 of record CM075808.1, on the reverse strand, counting down.
TGCCTTAATTTATAATTAATTATTTTTTAATTTTATTTGAGATCAGTGTTAGAATACATATTCAACTTATTAAAAGCTAAATAATCCATAAAATAATAAAAAATCAATTAAAGAATAAATTAATAAGCACAATATTAAAAATTTCAAGAAAAAGTGAAATTTTTTTACCAATTGCCGATTGAAGTGATAAAAAAATCCTTATTAATCCTGTTTTAAATTTGAAAATCTTAAAAAATTGCAATAAGAAGCAAAAAGGGAAAAAAAAGTGTGTATGAAAGTGAAAATAAAAAATAAAAAATGTATTTGGCTATTTGTAGTGAACTTAAGTTGTTAAATATGTTATCATTTATTTTTTTTTAAATTAGTATAATTTTATTTTTGAATTTTACCATTTTTTTAATTTTTTGTTTCAATGGATTTGCATTATTCTATTTTAATTTTTATAATTTAATTAAAAAATTTGTGTAATCATTATTGGATTAAAATTTGAGAGAAGACATTTAAAATAAATTAGAGGCTCCTAGGCTATATTTGGTAAGATGTAATGCAATGTAATGTAATGAACAATATAATAAATTAAAAAATGTAATATAATTATGATTATATTACTATATTTGGTTACGTTATTAATGTAATGTAATTGTGAATATGTTCCTATATTTGGTTGGATTATATACATATATTAGAATGTAATTATATTTATCATTATCAATTTATTTTTTATATAATTATTTTATATATTTATTATATTATAAAAATATAATAAATCCCAACTTAATAAAGCATAATTTTAAAATATATATATATTTACGACTACATAAAGCAAACAAAAATATCAATAAAGTATTAAATAAGAACATAATTTTCTATCTATTTCTTCTCCACTCATTGAACATATCATTTGCCAAATTATCTCTCCAAGCACTCCATTCATTTGATGTTTCAATCGTTGAAATAACATTCTCGGTTTCATCAAATCTCTCTCTTTGAAATCTTCTTCTATCTAGCCTCTCTTCCATCTCATTATCAGGCATTTTTCTTCTTATAAAATTATGAAAAAAACAGCAAGCAATAATAATCTTATTGTAAATCTTGATAGGATAAAATGCATGACTCCTAAGAATTGCCCAACGCAGTTTAAGCACTCCAAAGCATCTCTCAATAACGTTTCTTGCGGCAGAATGCTTCATATTGAAAAATTCTTGGCTAGAATTAGGTTGATGTCCTTCCTTCCAATCATTCAAGTAGTATCTCTGTCCTCTATATGGTGTAAGAAATCCTTCACAATTTGTGTAGCCGGCGTTAACAAGATAATATTATCCTATATAAAAATTACAGTAAAATTTTAAAAATAAGTTATCAACTAAAACTATAATTAAAACCATGGTTATTAAACTCGGGTTGACTCGGGAGGTCGGACCGGTTGAACCGTGACTCGGCAAGCAATCCGAGTCGATTCAACATGAAAATCGGAAAGGGTAAAAACTCGGATTGACTCGGAAAAAATCGGGTTGAACCGGTGACTCGGACCGAATTTCGGTTCAACCAAAAAAATTTGCATTTTAAGAAATCAATCCCTAAATTCCCAAAAAATACAGTGATATAATTAAAAAAATAAAATTTAAAGATCCTATAATGTGTTCTTTTAACTAAATCCATAACAAATTATTGTATATATTCAAAATATACAAAAATAATGTCTATAATACATATCTAAATGTAGAATTGAATTACCACAAAAAATTTTTATGTTTAATTCTAACAGTAGATAATTTTTTTAATTATTATTTTTTATATATAAGAGTTTATTATATATAGATCGAAAAAATCCTTTGATAGTAATTACAACTAATGAATTAGTAATTATGATTGAAAATTTTGAAACGATAGAAATCTTTGAATATATAATTAGTTTATAAGGAATAAAAAACTGGTAAGAAATTGGATTAAGTTTTGATTGCTTAAATTGCATGTTAATGGAGCTGCAATTAGATATTGATAAGCACCATCCAAGGACAATTAATGTTGATTAATTAAGCATCATCATGTTGCAATTGGTATATAAGTAGCATACAAATAATTTTAGAAACACAACTAATTTTGTTTATCTTAATATTTTTACATTAATATTTATTAATTAATAAAATTTTCAATGTCTTTTGATATATTATATTTTTATAAATAATTATATTTAATAAAAAGTAAAAACTCCGAATCGACCCGATCCAACCAGTTGACTCTTGACTCAATTGGTAGATCGAGTCGATCTTCGAATTGATTTTGAAAACATTGATTAAAACTATAACTCAAGTCGATCTTCGAATTGATTTTGAAAACATTGATTAAAACTATAACTCAAATAAGATACATTTACCATGAGGAACTTTTAATTCATTTTTTTAGTTATCGCATCTCGAAGAACTCGATCATCGGCAGCCGATCCCTCCCAACCGGACAATACATAGATAAATTGCATATCTTGTGACCACACTCTAGCCAATCCAACTCTTCTTTGAAGGTTTGACCCTTCCATTGACTTTTTTTTTTCTACTTCTTTTGTGAAATAATGGGCTGTGGTTGCGCAGAGAGGTTATGATGGAGCCGTGCTATTAATAATAACAAGATATTTAATTCTTACCAATTTAAGGTGATCACAAGCTTCAAAGATGGTATCTAGTTTGTCTTTTGCAACTTTTCTATGGAAAGGATCGCTGTCAATGGAAACAACAAATGGTTAACTGGTGATATTGAATAGCAATAACACCCAAGCTATTCTGATCTACAACATAAAGCAGTGAAACAAGTGCGTGCTGGCTTTGATAATTCTACATCACCAATACATTGACAAAGAAAACGCTCTTCAGTCTCCACCATGGCAAGTGAAAATCTCAGTCCAAAGGTCCATTAGTGTAATCGTGAAAAATCTAAATAAAAGGGCTTAAAATTACAAAATTTACTGCTTTTGGCAGTAAACAAATCTCAGCTTCTGATTCCAAGCATAACCCGCTTCATATTTTCCAGAAGCTCATACAAAAGCACTTGCTTAAAGGGTCCACAGAGGCAAATCATCCAACAAGAGATGGTCTTGTTGAAATAAAAGAAGCATGAACACAAAATTGCACCCTCAAGGTTAACACAACATTCAGAAGAAGCAAATCAAGAAACGTATATCATACTTTAGTTACCCAATTCATTTCTTCATTTTAGTTAATCAAACTTTTAAATGATGGCTTGTGGTACAAAATTTTCTTGTATTATTGTTTCGCTTCTCTTTTGCTATTTCTGCTATTTGGATTATTGTACAAAAAGCAACAGTTGCAACAAAGCAAAACCAAAAAAGAACAACATTGTCCCCATAAAAGCAGAGTAGAAACAGGGAAACCAAACGAACAAAAAGCCGGGAGAAGAAAGAACCATAGGCCCAACGGCAAAGGAAAAAAAGAAATTACAAAGAACGAAATCTCCCAAATTAAATCAGATATCCAAACCATAAGACAAAGCAGAGAACCAATTATTTCATCACTTCAAAATCTATTTGCAGGAGAAGCAACACAATGAAGAAATACAGGGCAGAGAATGAAGAAATTTCCCAAACCGAAATGGACAGATCGTGAAAGAGAGGAAAAACTAACCGTAGAGAAGAAATCTGAGCAGAAAGTGGTCACCGGAGGAGGAAGGCGTCAACAAGAGGACGGTATCGACAGAGATGGCGGCGACGTGAGCGGCGGTGGCAGTGGAGGTGAAGGAGGAAGAAGGACGATGGTTTAGGTTACTGTAAAGAGAGAGAGGGAGGGATGCTGTAATGTAATGAGAAATACTTGGGTTATGAAAAGTAATGAAAAATACATTTACTAATGCATTCAGGATTACACAAGTAAATAAAATTACGTTACATTAATAGTATTTTTATTAACAAACAGGAAATTGATTACATAATTAATTACATTACATTACAATATAGGCTATCAAACATAAACCCAGTGTGTGTATGTGTGTGTATATATATCTCAAAAGAAATTCCAAATTTGACTGTGCGCACCCTCACTGAAGTGTGGCTCCGCCACTGATTACATGTGTGATTATCATGAATTGATATAAATATTTATGTACTTAAAGATGTAATGTAAAAAATTAACTGTTTAAATTTATCATTTTTTTTTTGTAATTAGTAAGTCATATTATATTATCCAAAGTCCAAAAAATGCAAAATCTCAACCAAACAAGAGAAAAATATTCCAAAAATTTAAATTCAAATATTTTTAATCAATATCTTTATATGTAAAAGTTTAAACGTCATTAATGTCAACAAAAAAAAAATACATTTTTCAAATGTTTTTATTTTAGATATACTTTCTACATGGCTATCAATCCACGTGTTATCAGTACAATATTTATGTCATGAAATGATATAAATTTAGACGTATTTAAAATTTTACGTGTGAAATAAAAAATTATTTCTTTAAATTTGTCTTTTTACTTTAAAGTAATTAGTTAGTTATATTATAATTATTATTTGTAATGCTCTATTAGCAAAAAGATTTTTAGTAATTTTTCTTATTCCATTTTATTTCAAAATTTTATTTGTAATTCTCTATTAGCAAAAGGAGTTTTTATATATATATATATATATATATATATTATTTAAAATCAATTTTTGTTATCATTTAATTCATAATTATTATTGCACCCTTACTATTAAATTGCATTTCACGATTCACCAATCTTAACATCTTAATCTTAACTTCCCTGTTTTATTAAGGTTTCATTTCCTTTTGTAATTAATCGTCGTCGTCGTCATCATTATTATTGTTTTTTTTTAAAAAAAAAAAAGCTACGAATATTACAGATCAAAATTTGAAAATACCTGCAAAGGGGTCTGGGCCATGGGCTTGGTCCAATCATTGAAATCCGCAAGACTGCCACCACCTTCTAATGTACAGCCGTTGGTGATAATTAAACTTTCTGTTTTTTTGGCATTGAGGTCTGCAGTTCGAAACGCCACAATGGCGCCTGTGAAAACCGCAGGAACCATTGTCGCTTCGATCTCCGTGTCCATGGCAGTTCTCTCCTACATACTCTGCAAATTTACGTTCAGCAAAAATACCCACTTGACCCGTTTAAAGAAGAAAAAACCCAGAAATAGACTCATTGATGCTGTTGGTACTACCCTCTTGATTAGAATCAATTGTCTCTCTGAAGCTACTGGTTCTGAAGTAAGTTTCTTTGCTTCATTTTGTTATCTGGGTTTTTGATCATTTTCATTTTAACATGTTTTTTCCGAGCTTTGCTAGCAATAGCTTTTGAAATTTGATTAAGCTCGGATTTTTTTTGGATTTAATGGGGTTCAATTCTCTAAAATTTGGTGGTTTTTGAAGTTATAGTCTGATAGATGCATTTGCATAGCCGTCTTATACTCAAAATATGCATTTATGCTTACTTAGTACTTCTCTTCAAGCTGCTTTCTTTAAAAAATTTAGAACATGGGATTTTTGTATGTCGAATTCCATATTTAGTTAGGACGATGAGCTTTTTTGATGCCACTGGGTCGTTGTTGGAGCGAACTTGATCCATCTCTCCGATCACTTGCTTTCATATTCTTCATGGGATGTCATAGCTTTGTAATTAATCAATGTCCATTGTTCCTGTGGTCGTGACAGTTGATTCGGGGTTGTGATCCCAAAAAGAAAAAATAAATATTTAATTTGCGTTTGATTTGTCACTTATCTTTTTCTCTGCTCAGATTCTTGGGAAGTGTGAGTTTCTGAATCCAGGAGGCAGTGTGAAAGACAGAGTTGCTGTGAAAATAATTGAAGAGATAAACAATTTCGAGCCTTTAGTTTCTCTATTATGAAATCTGAAACACTGAGGTCCTGATCTAGTAGCACGTTGAGCAGTCGTGGAGCATTACATGAATGTGCCACCACTTTTTTAACCTTGCACAGATCCTAAGACTAAGAAATTAAGAGCTAATTTATTAGTGATAAATAGTTACAGCATAAAGTTTTCATGGTGCAATTTTCCAACACAAAATCCAGAATATGTGTGTTATCTGTGCTTCCATAAATGATCACTGCATAAGAATACGTGACCAAAAGTTTCCTGCTGAACTTGAATATTCACCTGTCATCTCACATTTTTTTGTTTTAACAAACTGTCATCTCACATTTCATGAAGTATTATTTCAGTTTTGAAAAAAAATGAAATAGGTCAGTGGCATAAAAGCATTGACTTTCTTCTTGAAAGATCTCTAAATATGTAATTTTTTTTGTAAAAGGATTACTACTTTTTAGAGTCAGATGGTTAACTGATATTATTTATTTAAGTATCCATGAGTTGTTCATCTTTATTTTCATCCTTCCTTTTCTCTAATCTGGAGGTCTGGTACAGGCACTGCAATCTGGCCAGCTAACTCAGGGTGGAGTTGTTACTGAGGGGAGTGCAGGAAGCACTGCTATCAGCCTTGCTACGGTTGCTCCTGCTTATGGATGCCAATGCCATGTAGTTATCCCAGATGATGTTGCTATTGAGAAGGTATGGATAGAATGCGCTTTCGAGAATGTGAAAATTTTCTCGTGTGATCCCATGCCACAACCTTCAAGGTTTTAATTTTCCTATTGCTTGTGCCACTTTATGCATTTCATAGGCCAGTTAATTGTACTTTTGCAAAGATAGTGTGGATTATAGAACGATTGTGTAGATAATAAATTTCTCAGGTACCTAAGATCTGCATAGATTAGGTTTTAGGGTAAGGCTCAAAGCTAGTTAGGAGTTTTCTGTGAACTACTTGCTAGGCATCTCTTCAGAAGTTTGTTGCTTCCAAATATAGAAAAAACAACTGAAGAGTCTGTTTTCCTGCTTGTTTGTATGTATGTGTTTGTTGGAGCACCCATGCACCTAAACCCTCATACCCTTTTGTCTGCTTGGCTTTCTTCTTGAACCATCTTTTATGTGCAACAATGAGCTAAACTTGTTTTGCTTGAAATTTTTTGCTAGTCCCAAACTCTTGAAGCATTGGGAACTACTGTTGAAAGGGTAAGACCAGTTTCGATAACACACAGGGACCACTATGTCAATGTTGCTAGGCGACGGGCATTAGAAGCAAATGAACTAGCAGCAAAACTTGGGAATGATGGCCAAATTGATACCAAAGATTCTGAGCGAATTAATGGTAACGAATCTGATGGACACAAAGAAGGCTCAGTTTTCTCAAAATACTGCAGCGGTGGTTTCTTTGCTGATCAGTTTGAAAATTTGGCAAATTTTCAGGCCCACTATGAGGGTACTGGGCCGGAAATTTGGGAACAGACGGGTGGTGATTTAGATGCATTTGTGGCAGCTGCAGGTACTGGTGGGACTGTGGCTGGGGTTTCTAGGTTTCTGCAGGTCAAAATCCTTCCCTTCATTATTATTAGTAGTTTTATGTTGTGCTAGGCTTGCTAATATATTCTTGTCATGTTTTGTGCAGGAAAAGAATCCAAAGGTAAAGTGCTTTCTCATAGATCCACCTGGTTCTGGTCTGTTCAATAAGATTACAAGGGGAGTCATGTACACTAGGGAGGAGGCTGAAGGAAAAAGGCTAAAGAATCCATTTGATACGATAACAGAAGGAATTGGCATTAACAGAGTAACACAAAATTTTATGATGGCTAAACTTGATGGTGCTTTTAGAGGCACAGATAAGGAAGCTGTTGAAATGTCAAGGTCAGTTCTTCTTCTCTTTATACCTGTTTATGCCATTTATTCTTTATTCATTGAACACTTGAGAAAATACAATTGCCAGGAGAAATTTACGATGCTCTTGTTCTGTTTTGTATTTATGCCTTAGCTACTGTTTTATAAACATTCTTGTCTTCTTATTTTCTTTGAAATTGTTATCAGCAGTAGTTTTCATCAACTTAATTTTCTGCTAGAACATGATGAAATTTTCCTACCCTTGGCAGTTCAAATTAATGTTCTTATTGCATATATATATTTTTTAAATATATCTACAAGACAATATTTTTAATTTTTCTCCAGACTGTGTTTTCTAATTATATATCAAAATGAACTATTTGCAGGTATCTTTTGAAGAAAGATGGCCTCTTTCTGGGGAGTTCTTCTGCCATGAATTGTGTTGGGGCTGTTAGAGTTGCGCAGGCCATTGGCCCTGGTCACACAATTGTAACCATTCTATGTGATAGTGGAATGAGACACTTAAGTAAGTTTCATAACAACGAGTACCTTTCTGAGCATGATTTGACACCTACAGCAACGGGATTGGAGTTTCTTGGCATCAAATGAAGATTTGAGCTGACCTAGATTTTTCGGCCCGAGTTAAAAAAGTGTAATGAAGCCATCCTCGGAATGTTTGACATGAAAATTGGCATAGAAGGCGAAAGAAGGGACGTGGATTAGATTGGTCACCATTCTTTTTAAAAGGATCAAGAAAATAGCTTATTAGATACAATACTGTCTAGAAGGTTGATAACCATTATTTTGGTTCAGGAACAGATTATCATCATTCAAATTGCAGTTTTGACATGTTAAGTCTAAATCGGTAATGATAAGGATGTGTTCTTGCATACAGAATTTGAATCTTGAACACGCTGGGATCAATTACGAATCATGGTGGAAGGAAATTGTTGAGAATGTCTCTCTCTTTCAGTTAATCATACTGATGTGTCTGCTGATTCTTTTTTCTCTATCACTTACTGGTAAAACAGTAATCATTCATAGATTTACAGATTACAAGTATTGAGACCACTAAGAACTACTACTGATGTATTGCAGGATGTTATGCTTCTGATTATAGTGAATTTTGAAAAAGAATATAAAAACTTATAGTGAATTTTCAAGGCATATGCTTAAAAGAAATATTAAACTTGGTATGATTAGCCAAGTTACTAATACTGCAGAAACTTCATAGAAACATAAGCGTCACATAAACATGAACAAAACCTATACCCTGCCTCTTAGCATCAACCTGAGTTATATCTAAGAAAATTTGAAAAAATTAACATTTTCAAAATTAGCTCTTGATGGAGCCCATGGAAAGGTCAATCTCAATCAAGTTTTCTTCCTCGTTCACCTCGTTAATCTCACTCAGTAGCTCCATTAAACCCTCCCGCCTGAAAATAGATTCAGGCAAATCTATCTGCATTTTTTCTTCAGACTCGCCATTAAAAGGCAAATCTATTTGAAATTTTTCCTCTGACTCTTCATTTGACTCAACAGAATCGTTATCAGGAAAACTGATTTCAATAAGATTATTGTCTTCTTCATCGTCATCATCATCACCATCGTCATCGGAAGAGACCAGACTTTCAGAAACAGCTACAGTTTTTCCCACATTATTGAAAGACATCCAATTTAGCTCAAAACTTTCACTTGCTGGAAAATCATCACTACTTTCACTAGCTGATGGGCAATCTGTTGATTCAACTTGATACTCATGGATATCACTCACTTCGCTTTGTTGCACAGTAGCATTACACAAAGTAACAGCTTCCATTTCTTGATTTGCTTTCTGCTCAACTTCCTCTTCAAGCAGTTTCTTAGGACTAGAAAAGGAATCTTCATCTTGAGTTGGGTTCTCAACAGCTTTCCACTTTTTCTTTGAGAATATAACAATAGAAATGGTTGATAGACACAAAACAGTGATTGTTACAAGGAAAGGAGAGAACCCGAAAACACTGAAGATTAGACAAGGGACAAAGACTGCAACACTAAGCAATGAGAGTTTGAATAAATACTGTGAAGATGAGAAGTGATTAACTGCTGTTTTCTTCATTTTTCAGGTACCAGAAACAGCTTTTTCCGGTGGGCCAAGGAGCTAGAAATAGATCACTACAAAAGATTAATGAAAAGCTCCTATTCTGTCAAATGTTTGGACAAGAAACCTTTTTGAAAGCAGATTGAACACAGAAGATAAAAAGAATGAAAACCATTGTAGCATACCTAGATTGAGTAACGAAGAAGAACCCAAGAATAAGAGAGAGTTTCTTTAGTGAAGTTGTTGCATTGGATTCGGAAGCAAGATCCTTTCTTTCTTCCCTCTCTCTCTCTCAAATACAGTACTTGAAAAAACAAAAACTGGGTTTTCTGTTTTCCCTCTACACAAAACTGTTCTTTTGTTCTTATCTGCTACTTGATTCTCTTGAAAAGAACAAAACTTTTATAATTTCTCAATCTCAAAGCTGTGAAATTGCCATATCCATGTGCAACGTCTAACAAATACATATATGTGCTCTCCACCAAACCCATCAACGTAAAAATAAAATTAAATCATTTACACCGTCCTTTTACTTAAAAGTAATAAACTTTGTTTATGCTAATAGCATGTGAGATTGCCGGTGAAAACAAAAAGTAGAGGGAAAATCAAGTGGTAGCAAAGAGAAATCCTTTTTTGTAAGGGAGCTAAATTACCAAAAGAGAACAGTAATAAGTGATGATGACCCATTTGAGGCTGTCTGCAATCAAAGCATCAAAGTGTAATGATATAACTAAAGGAGTCAATTTCTGATACTGCTCTCTTCATGCATTAATGGAATCCCATTTCTTTGATGAGATTTTCAGGCTGTGTTATGTTTCACATAAGCAAACACAGCTACTGAAATAAAAGGGTCAGATTCATGGTACTCTCTGTTGAATAAATTGCAGAAATTAAAATCTCACCCACTATTTTGGTTTTGAATATTAATAACTATAAAACCAATAATTACATAAAAAAAAGTAACGTTGGTGTTCTTTTGACCTTGCAAAGGTTGCCTTTGTCTCTGTTGGTTTTAAATTTTTAATTATCCTCTCGTGCACTTGATGTAATAATAAGCAGTTTTTGTTCTTTCTTTCTATAATGAGCAGTTTTCAAAGTTGCGTTTAAAAGTAAAATATTGGTTTAATTAATATCACTTTGACCACCGGACATCTCCTCGACATTGTCAATACCAAAATTTTGACCATACAGAACTTCTGCTACAACTTCTTTCTTAGTTATGCTTCCAATTTTGTTGTTATTACCATTATAAGTTAACATTGCCCCTTTGCTTTCTCCTTTGGCTGATTAGATTTTGTAAGAAAATTCTCTAATTAAAGAGATCAACATAGAGAGCATGATCTTAATTTGCTTTAAAAGAATATCTACTTACGTAATAAAATTAAAAAGTTCGAAAATACATTGAAAATCAAATAATAACAATAAAAAAAGCAGAACTTTTCACTCAAGTTTGTTAATGGATTAAACTTCCTCATTGTTGAATTATAAATGTTGCAATCAATAAATTTTCAACTTACTATTGGTGGCGAAAAGTAATAAAAAATAGTTGCTTATGGATAATGCTCACGTTATTTCACATATAATTTAAATTTTAAAAAATTCGAATTCAAGTCTAAATGGCCTGAGTTTAATAAGAAAGATCCAAGTTAAATGTCACAAACAACTGATGCCTTTAATTAGTTGACTATCATTTCTAACTATAGTCAATGCCCATGGTAAATGGCGCTCACATTATTATTTTACTGCCCAATGTATTTTTGGTCAAGATCCAAAATAGATTCATAATTTAAATCTGATACAATTATCTTTATGTGCAATTCAATCAAATTAAAAAAATACGGTAAAAATTTAATCATCACATTACTTAACTGAATTGACCGATTTAACAGAGCTTCTCTTTATCATGTCATCTGACAAGAGTCGTCTATCCATCAGAGGCAGTACACATATCATATCAGACCATCTATAAGTACTCAAGTATCTCGATATCTTATATCATAATACACTATAAATAGCTCACAATTCAAAAGCTCCAGATAATGCCATTTTGAGACATTCTCTCTCTATATTTTCTCTTTATAAAAATCTTATTAACTTAAGTATTAGAGTACTTATCTCGGTCCGTTTAGACACTTTATTTCTTTCTTGCAGGTCTCACTTGATTGTCTAATCCGATCGCATTGTCGTTGTTCCATTCAAACTCTTTTTTTCTTTGGATATTCTAATCCACCCGGACACTCTATTTCTTTCTTGCAGGTCTCACTTGGCTACCTGATTCGATCGCATCGCTGCTATCCCATTCAAACTCTTTTTTTCTTTGGATATTCTAAGAAATATTAGTAAAAAACATCCAAAACATATAAATAGAAAGCTTTTAAAACTTCCACTAGATTATGTCTTTCTTTCTCTACTCTTAAATTCTAAAAGTTCATTATTTTTAACTTTGTGACAAACTTAACCATAGAGTTGCATCTCCGAACCACCCAATATCTTTTCTTATTCTTTCTCAATTCTACATTGATAAGTGATCAACTCGAATAATTAGTTCGCAGCATCTAGCTCGCCGATTTGATTATGGAGTTAGTTTCACCCATTATCACTAAACTTGTGGCCAATTTCACAAAAGTAATAAATTTTTTTTTCATAAAAATCACTAAAGTTTGCGAATATATACAACAAAATCACTTTGATCAGTTTTCGACAAGAGAAATACCAAAAAGTCCAGCTGGCATATCTGGTCACCACAATATGCACACATGACATTAAACTTAGCACCATGTTAGCATGATATGTGGCAATTTCAAATACTATTTTCTATCCACATGTGCACTAATGTGACAAACATGACAAGTGTCATACTAACGTGATGCCACGTTGGATGCCATGTGAGTATATTGTGATGACTGGACATGCCAGCTGGATTTTCGGAGTTTTTCTTACCGAAAATTGATCAATTTTTATTGTATATATTTGCAAATTTCAGTAATTTTTATGAAAACAAAATTTTTTTATTACTATTGTGAAATTGGCCACAAGTTCAGTGATTATGAGTGAAACTAACCTCTTGATTGTGCCAAATTTAAACTTTTCATTTGGCACTTTTATTTAATGTCATTAAGGTTAGAATATTAGAAAATTCACTTATAATTGATTGGCCAATAGAATTTGTAAATCTAATGATAGGGTGAAACAATATATTATCTTCAATGATGCTAGCAGAGCAAATGGAACATATAATCTACAATTACATGTAAAGAGAAATGAAGAAGAATGCCCGTCCATATGAACGGCCAATCAATGGAGGAAACAATTTAGCATCATTGAATGTATTTGATCTTATTAGATGCTTAAGAAAATTTCTCCTCTCCACGAACATAAATAATAGACATAAAATGTCCTATATAATCTCTTTATGTGAATTCATCCATAAAAAGGAATAATATACTCTATTGCATCCAAATTTACTGTCTTTTTGCAAAGATAACCATAAAGACAATAAAGGTATAATATGCTTAATCGTATAGCATTTTACTATCTCTATGCGAAATTTCACATAAATACAATAAAGGCATATGATGTTCGATCAGTACCAAATTTAACATATTTATATGAAGTCACCCATAATAAAAATATATGAACTGATAACACCCCTTTCATCTTTTGGGCCCAAAAGAGGCCTAGGCCCAAAGCCCAGGGATCCTAGCTCCCAAAGAAGCCTGACGTGTGACTAATAACAATGAAAAACTGACTAATTCAAACTGATCAGATTGATAAGATCGGTTATCTTGTCAATTCGCCGTCGTACAGCAAAGCCCATATCTCTCACCTACTCACTATCATGTTCATCGTTCTCCTACTTTGACATCTCTATAACACTGCCTAGGCATTCGAGTACACTCCAGCATCATCTATAAATAGCCCAATGAACAATGGGTCCAGATACGCAAAATTAGAGACTAACTCTCTCTCTAAAATTCTCATATCTTCAAGTCACTAACTTAGGCTTCAGAGTGCTTCCGTCTGGACCGACCGGGCAAGGCTTCTTACAGGTTCCCACGCGAAGATCGGATCTCATTCCCCTCGACTCACTCAGGAGTTTGATAAATTGAACATTATCAATTGGTGCTTTCATTGAAAGTCATGACAAGATCAAGATCGTCTAGGCGCAGGACTCCGAAAGGAAGTAATGGAGTTAGAGATAGTCAAGAGGATTCCAAGCCTGTAGGGAGGCAAAGCGAAACCAACAAGTCCCCCAGACGAACTGACCTCTTGCCTGAATTTAATGATGCAATGTTACGACAAGCCAAAAATACTCCCATCACCGTAAGAGATATGAGGGTGCTTTTTGGCGACTTTATGAGAAGCATTATCCAGACTATCCGCAAAGGCAAAATGCCACAAGATCCTGCGCAGAGTTATGGATACGACACCATGAATGAGGAGCTGAGAAGGCAAAGGAATAGAGGTCCCTTCATTAGCGAACCATTAATGCAATATAGTAACAGAATAAGCACACATTCCAATGCACTAGCCATCAAAAAGAGTGATAAATGTGATGGAACTGATTCTTCAAGCAGAGATTCCACATACCAGCCAAGTTGTTCGTCTATTGCATCTATAGGAGATGACTTGTCATACATGTGCACTCCTACCAGACGTAACTTAAAGAAAGTCAAGGGCAAAAGCAGTTCATGGATGGAAAGTAAAGAGGACAAATGGTTCAAGCGAAAGATCAAATAGTTTGGCCTGGAAAACCTTGAAAGAGGCACCTTTAAACACAATACTTGCGAAAATACAACCTCCCCCTTTCGCCAGGAAATAACAGATTCTGAATTATCTCCTAGGTGTAGGGATATGGTCATAGACAAATATATAGGTAAAACCGACTCGACCACCTATATGACGGAGTATCTTACTAAGGTATAAGTATACACCTACGATGAAAGAATCGCCTGTAGGATATTCCCTACTGCATTAAAGGGAGATACACTGAACTGGTTCCACGAGCTGCCTCGAGAGTCGATCACCTCCTTTAGGCAGTTAAAGGATCTATTTACAATGAGATTTATCGTACAGATGTGAGAAAAAAAAATCGATCAGCGACCTATGTAACCTCTATCAGGGGTCTGATGAAAGTCTTAGATACTATATCGACAGGTTCCAGGTCGTAATGTCTAAAGTTAGGAATGTAAGTGTTAAGACAATGACCAATACCGATAAAGAGGACTGCCCTTTATTTGAGTCGCTCACTATGAAACCGCCCACAAACTTTTTTGACTTGATGGAAAGAGCTAGGTAGCATATCCAACTGAATGACACCCTGTGATCTAACAGGGGACGAAGAACGAATGTAATGGATAGGCTAAGATACCCAAATGGATGATCAGTCCAGGGGACTTAGATGCATGAAAGAATAGGAAGAAGCCCAAATAGGCCATCTACATCTAGGAATCTAGGTAAGCGAAAGGACATCGAGCGAACGGCCCATTAGCCACCCTCTACGAACTTTTACCCTGCTCAACTCCAACCCTATGCAAGTCCTTATGTGGATCAAAGAAAAGCATAAGAAGGTGAACTGGCCCAAGAGGCTTTTTGAACGATCACAGAACAGAAGAGATCCTAGCAAGTATTATGAGTTCCATCAAGACATCAGTCACATGACTGATGAATGTTACTCTTTAAAGGAGAAAATAGAATGGCTCATATAAAGAGGATCATTGAAGAAATTTGTAGGCCCTACAAAAGAGAATAGTCCTTGTAAACTTCCCCCTGAAAATAGGGACAATTCGAGCTCTGATGATGACGATGAGCGCATAAAACCTGGCAGTGTGGTGACGCACAGGTCGTACGCTGGGATGATCAATATGATCGCTGGAGGATCGTCATATGGAGAAAATATCTCATGAAAGAAGAAGGGGAAGGGTGTTTACCTTTCGCACTTATATAAAATGCTCTGCCCAATCTCTATTTCCCATAAAGATACGAGGGACTTAAAATTTCCCCACGAGGATGCTTTGGTCATTAGCGCCAGGGTCAATAACTTTCTTATCAAGAGGATTCTCATGGACAACGAAAAAGCCATAAATGTCCTAACACTCAAAGCTTATAGAGCGATGGGACTATCGATATAGGAGTTGTAACTGAATGCTACCTCGCTGATAGGATTGGGCAACGCCACCGTCCTCGTGGTAGGGTTTGTAGAGATATTTGTCGAGCTGGGCCAGGAGGCTATCACCCACATATATAAGGTAACATTTATGATAATCAATATGAATTTTACCTATAATGCGATATTCGGAAAGCTTTTGCTTTTTCAAACTGGAGCCATCACTAGCATACGGTATATGGTCATAAAGATACCCATCGAGCGAGGCATTGCCATCTTAAGAGAAGATCAAAAGGCATCTTGGGACATGATTAGGCCAAATAAAGAAACCTACGTGGTTGAGCCGAAGCCTGAAAGAGGTAAAAAAGATGAGCGTCCGAGAATGAATCCCATTGGAAAGGTGAAAATAAGAGAACTCTCAAGAAATAAAACCATTCAGATAGGAGTAAGCATGGACAAAGAGGTCAAAGAATTGGTGATGCAAGTACTGATGATAAACCAGGTTTCTTTTGCCTGAAAACCAGAGGATATACTCAAAATAGACTCAAAAGTCATCACACACAGATTAAACACCGACCCTTACTAATTGGTAAAGCAAAGGCTTCGCAGACACACCCCCAATCAAAGAAAATTATCTCGAAAAAAGTCAATCAACTTCTAAAAGTGGGAACAATTCGGGAGGTGGCCTACCCAGAATGGCTGACGAACATGGTCCTCGTGAAAAAAAAAAGTTGAAAAAACTTAGGATGTGTGTTGATTTCACGAATCCTAACAAAGGCAGTCCAAAAGACAGTTACCCCTTACCAAGTATAGATCAACTGGTCGATGCAACAATGTGTCATACAATTTATTCATTTCTTGACGTTTATGCCAGGTACCATCAGATCTTAATGTGGCTCCTGGATCAGGAAAAGACAAGTTTTATCACAGATGATGGAACCTTCTACTACAAGGCAATATCATTCTGTCTAAAGAATGTCAGAGCCACATACCAACGATTAATGAATAAAATATTCAAAGGTCAGATTGGGGAAAACATCAAAGTCTATGTCGATGACATGATTGTCAAGAGCAAAAGCCCTGAAGAATACTCTACTGATTTAACAAAAGTCTTCAATACCCTGAACAGATTTTGAATAAAGCTAAATTCGAAGAAATATGTCTTTGGCATACCATCGAGAACATTTTTGGGCTTCATGGTCTTGCAGAGGAGGATAGAAGCCAATCCGAAGAAAATACCGGCGATCTTGGACATGTAACCCTCAAGGAACGTGAAAGCCATCCAAAAATTGAATAGATGAGTTACAACCTTGGAAAAGGTTCATTTCCTCCTCGGCGAAGCGATGCATGCCTTTCTTCAAGAAATTAAGGAAGAACGATGCATTTGAGTGGGAGATATATTGTCAAAAACTATTCAACGAGCTAAAGAAATTTCTTATGGCCCCCTTGTTGAGTAGGCCGATTCCAGGAGAAAGCCTTTTCTTGTACCTATCGACATCCAGGGAAGCTGTTGCAGGCATCCTGGTCAGAGAAGAAGGGTTACAATAACTGCTAATTTATTACATCAGCCAGGTGCTTAGGAGTCTGGAGCTAAAGAAAAGGCCGATTGAATAGCTAATCATGGTGCTAATGATGTCCACCCGCAAATTGAGATGGTCTTTTGAAGCACACACCATCATTGTTCAATCGAATCGGCCGTTCAGGAAGATCTTACAGGCACCCCACTTGGAGGGCAAGATGGTAGGTTGGGCCATAAAATTACAATCATGGAATGTCAAGTATGAACTCAGGAGTGCAATAAAGGCCCAAGCCTTAGCCGATTTTTTCACTTAGTTCACCGCGAACGGAGAGCCAATCGAGCAACCCCTAAAAATGGCATGGAAAATGATTATTGATGGGGCTTTAAATAATGCTCGAGGCAGAGTTGGAATAGTCATGTTGGGCCCCTTTAGCATCACAACTAGATATGTAACCCAACTCAGCTTTAAAGTATCTAATAATGTTGCAGAGTACGAGGCGTTGTTGCATGGCCTGAGGCTAGTAAGGGCGGTATGATTGAAAACCCTCAAAATTAAAAGCTACTTTCAACTAGTGACCAGCTAGGTATCAGGCGATTTTGAAGCCAAAGAAGATTTCATGAAAAGATACTTGGTGAAAATCAAGACTTCTCTGAGGGAGCTGGAAGAGGCTGCTGCACCTAGATCCTGGAGAAAGTGTCTTGAAAAGAAACAACGGCGGCTAACTGATTGGCCAAGCTTTCTGCCTCCAACAAACATAAAATCAAAGAAGCTGTGACCACTGTATAACAACTCACCCCTTCTCTCGATGAGCCAGAGCTGATGAAAATTGAGCAACAGGGCGACACATAGATGACCCCAATCGAAAGGTTTCTTAGAACGGATGAATTATCGGTAAACAAAGACAAAGCTCGAAAGGTATCTTAAAAATCTCTTAGTTATTCTATAATTGATGATGAGTTATACAGGAAGGCATTCAGTCATCCCCGACTCAAATGTGTGATGGAAAAGGAAGGCAATTACATACTCAAAGAGATCCATGAGGGCATATGTGGCGATTTATAAAGCCAGCAGGGTGATTGCAAGAAAAGTGCTCTAGATTGGCTATTACTAGCCGAGTATCTTCAAAGACACCCAAAACAGAGTAAAAAAGTGCCCATAATGTCAAATTCAAGTAGAATTTTCAAACAGCCTGTGACGGATCAACAGCCGATCAGGGTATCTTAGCCATTCGACTAATGGGGGCTGGACATCTTGGGTCCTTTTCCCCAAGGCAAATGACAAATGAAATTTCTTGTTATCGTTGTTGGCCACTTCTCTAAATGGATCAAGGTAGAGCCTTTAGTGACAATACCTGTCGAAAAAATCAGAAACTTCGCCTGGAGAGAGATCGTCTATAGATATGGTCTCCCCAAATTCTTTATAACTGATAATGACAAGCAATTTGACAGTTCGATATTCAGAAACTTATGTTCCGGCCTAAATATCAACTTGAAATTCACTTCGATCACCCACTCGCAAAGCAACGAGATGACAGAGGTCTCCAATCAGACCATATTAATGGGACTAAATAAGCGACTGGGCAAAGTAAAGGCTGGTTAGACAGAAAAGCTGCAAAGCATCTTATGGTCTTATTGAATTTCACCTAGAGCCGACACCCATCAAACACCCTTTTCACTGGTGTATGGATTGGAGGCAGTCATATCGGTGGAGATCGGGACACCCTCCTACCGCCTAACATTTTATTATGATCGGAATAATGTGCAAGAAAGACGCCAAGACTTGGATCTAGTAGAAGAAAGGAGAGAGAATGCTTATGCAAAAATCACCGCCTATAAATAGAGAATCGCCAGATATCATAATAGAAGGGTAAGGCCCAGGGCCTTTAACGTTGGTGATCTAGTTTTAAGAAAGGCCGAAATTGGGATAGGCAATGCTGGAGGAGGGAAGCTAATGCCTAACTGGGAGGGATCCTATGAAGTCACCAAAGTCTTTGGCATAAGCACTTACAAGCTACGAACTCTAGATAAATTAAATATCCCTAGGAGTTGAAATATCGAAGTACTCAAGAAGTATATGATGTAGTGTTGTAACTTAAATTATCAAAGATAATAAGTTAAATCCATCAATAAAAGACTTACAACGCCTATACGCTACACTCGACGCAGATCTCAAGCTAAAAATATAAGGGTCAATGTCTATCATCGAGTTAAAAATAGTGCTACGACACCGATCGAAATGCATACCTATTTAAATTAATGCACGAAGTGTGCCCAACATCCCAAAGCAAGAAAGTGAGATCCAAAGGGTCATCCGATCTGCTTGATGGCTCAACCATAACTGATTGATCGCACTTGCCGATCAGATCTTGTGCTTATAGACAATGGAAAGAGCCTAACGTGTGCCTATCACACAAGTGTCGGGAAACGAGCAATTAAGCGATCCACAATCTCTTTAATTATTCAGGAAGTATATTCCAGTTGTTCATTCATTAGCTCGGTCAAGCTATCACAATGCAAATAGAGCAAAATAATAAAGCGATGAATCAAAAGTTCCAAACTTTATTAAAATAACAACGAATCCACAATAGTTACGTAAAATTTTGATAGCAACAAATTGTCTTTACACAGGAAAACATTAAGGAGTTGTCTTGGAAATCAGTGCTCTAATTGATTCAGTATGCAGATTGACAATTGGATCAGCAATCGAGGAAATAACTGGCTCAGCGATCGAGCCCACAGCTGGATCCGCGATCAGCACAGGAGAAAGATCCACACTGGGCGAAACAAACAACTCCGTAGTGAGAGGCTAAAAAGGCTGGTCAGGAATGAAGGTAGCAGGTGGAAGAGAGAAAATTGCGAGCCCCACTAGAGGTTCTTGAATGGCTTCACCATTTGCTGTACCTTCATCCCTAAGATTGGCCATGTCCTTGGATTCTTCATCTACCTCGTCCTCGGTAGATCCTCCTCTTCATCACTAGATGGAGGGTCAGCAGTGCCTCTGGATCCTCCATCCAATCAAAACCAATATTAGGAAAATGCCTCTTGGCCTTATGCGATAACGCCGACCTGAGCTTTAGCCAGCTCTTTGATGAGGCTACTCCTCTGGGACACCAGCTCCTCTACATGTTTTCCAACAAGGGTGCACTCTTTTACCTCAAAAGTGCTCTTCAAAACATTCAGCTTTGCAACAACCTTATAATACTCAGAGGAAATACGGTAACAATTCACCATTAATTTGCTGTTATACCCTTCGGATCGTCATAAGTGAGCACCATCCCTTTCCAATTGTTCCTCTAGCTTGACAACCTTCTCCCGTATAACGTTTAACTCGGCAGTTACCTAGATCAAGCAAAGGATATACGCCTTCAAATCCAAATTTTCTTGGGTGGCCACCATGAGTTTATTCTTCAGCTCTCCCTTCTCCCGAACGGTGTCCTTCCACTTCGCTCTGAAATAAGTGGCTTAACCATAAAGTTGCATACCTCGCTTGATCACCTGAACACAAGCAAAGCCCAAAATGAGCAACAAGGCAAAAGAAAACAGGACCTGACTCATCGAAATTTAGGAACAAGAACAGTGACATGAACATCTAAGCTTGCAATTTGGAATCCCCCAAGCTCTTATTTCAGAGCATCCTAGTCACTTATTGCCTAAAAATCTTATTCGTCAAGGAGCCCTTTACAGACAAAGGATGCCACGTGGGAATTTAAGACAGAATACTTCTCCCCGAAGTGCTCCTTCAATGCATCCTTCATGAAAATGGCCCTCCGCCTAGACCTCACCCTCGGCTCCTCCCTAACCACATCGCTCGAGATCATCTCTTTGCATTTTGCCCTTTTAATCGCCTTTGCGGACACCTCCTCAACATATTCACTCACAGTAAGGATGGTAGGAGGATTAGATATAAGGAATGCATCCTCGGATGATGGTGATTCATACCTAAGTTTGAGCCTCCTTCTCTGTGAAGAGGAATAACCTGCAAGGCTAGAAGTAGTAAGGGGACGAGACACTACGCCAACACCTGTAAGGCTTACCGATGGCTCTGCAATAAGAGACTCTACACCCTTCGAAGGACCCTCACCCTGAGGAGACTCGCTCGGACTGCGCCTCAATTTTTTTGTCTGTTTAATCTCAATAGAAGATAACAACTTCCTCTTTCTCTTATTGCCATCCTTCTTTCCCGATGCAGCCCTTTTTACCGTAAACTACTGTGTTATGGCTTTGACCAACTCGTTAAAAATAGCACTAAGTGGGAATCTAAGCCCCCCATCCAGACTCCATAGATGGCAAATGAACCGTTCATTCTTGTTCGCACCAAAGGGGCCCTCTATTATCGCCATGGAGTTGGGGCATCTCATCACGTGTATGTCATTCGGTAACCTATACTTCTCTTTTATTCTCGACACTTCACTCTCAGACGGGAAAAATGTATCTCTATAGCAGGTTTATCCTTATATTACTCAACAAAGCTCCTATCTAGTGATTAACCACTACTATATGCCATATCTTTAGGATAGGAGAAGCAAAATGGTCCCTAGTCTCGACCAAAAATCAGGAGTCTAAACCAGAGGATTAAAAAACGAGACAAACACAAGCGAAATGTGAGAAGACAAAAGGGAAATGCAAGACGCGTAAGTTAAATTTACTTACTTGGAGAAATAATTTTGAGATCTGAAAAAACCCTTAAAGCCGAAATTTTGGGGAAAGCGAGAAAATTTTCGACAGAGTTTCGCCAAAAAATTTAATAAAAAATAGAAAACGGTCTTTGAAGGTTACATATTTATGCGAAGAGACTTTTCGGATACACCAACCAAATTTTGCCATGCGTTAAAAAAGAAAGATCATGCTGGTCCAGATATTGAAGCTTCATTTTAGGCACACACGCCTATCTCTAAGCGATGGCAATTATCCAAATTAATGATGGCTCGATCGAGTGAATGATTTTGCAGTCACCGCCAATCCGAATGCCAGACAATCAGTCACCCTTTTAAGGGGGGATAAGTGATGACACCCCTTTCATGTTTTAGGCCTAAAAGAGGCTTGGCCCCAAATCCCAGGGATCCTAGCTCCCAGAGACGCCTGGTGCGTGGCTAACAACATTGGGAAGCTGACTAATTCGAACCGATTGGATTGATGAGACCGGTTGTCTTATCAATTCGCCATCATATAACAAAGCCCATGTCTCTCACTTGATCACTGTCATGTCGTCGTTCTCCTATTCTGACATCTCTATAGCCTTGCCTATGCACTCAAGTACACTCCAGTATCATCTATAAATAGCCTGATGAACAGTGAGTTCAGGTATGTAAAATTGGAGACTAACTCTCTCTCTCTAAGATTTTTATATCTTCAAGTCACTGACTTAAAATTTAGAGTACTTTTACCTGAATCGATTGGGTAAAGCTTTTTATAAGTCCCCATGCAACGATCGGGTATCATTCCCCTCGACTCGCTCAAGAGTTTGATAAATCGAACTTAATGTTATCATGAACAAAATCGATGGTAAAATGATATGAATGTAAAGTCGGTTAAAAATGAAGATATAGATGTAAAGTTGGTGAAAAAAGATGAGGGACGGTGGTGGTTAGTATGCATAAGTATTAATGCATAATTGTAGGGATGCTCATGGGGCGGGACGGGGGCGGAGAAAGAGTCCCCACTCCCCGCCCCATGCACTTCAGGGATTCCCCGTCCCCGCCCCCAAAACGGGGAGGAAATCCCCCCCGTCCCGCGGGGATCTCCGTCCCCCGAATTCTTTTTTTTAAATATAATATTTTATAAATAATTAAAATTAAAATATAATATTTAATAAATAAAAAATTTAAAATTAATAATAATTTAAATTAATATAAATTTTAATCATTCATAAAATTTAAAATTAAATATAATTTAAAACTTAATAATTATAAAATTAAGTTATATTTTAATTTTAATTTTAATTATTTATAAAATATTATATTTTAAAATTAAAAATATATATTTTTCGGGGCGGGGATCCCCGCAGGGCGGATACCCCGTTCCCCGTCCCCGATTCTAGGATGGGGATTTTTTCTCCCCCGTCCCCGCGGGGGGAGAATTCGGGGATTTCCCGCCCCGGTGATCATCCTTACATAATTGGTTTGATTTATAAATTTTGTTTAGATCCGGTTTGGACAAAAAAATTTCACATAAATTAAAGGGGCTAACATAAATTTTATCTGAATTCATTGGTCTTGGATTATATCTCTATATATTTTTGTTGAGAATAAAATAAATTAAAATGTAATTAATATGAAAAAATTATATAAATTTTAGAAAGAAAAATATATAAAATACTTTTTCTCCTCAAAAATATATATGCATGTTTATTGATTGATTAACTGTTAAGTAATAATTAATTGCAATTTATAAATAAAAATAATCACCATCAATAAAAAATGTAAAAAAATAATCCGAAATCAAAATTGATGATCCAATTACTTGTAAATTTTAATTTTATTATCGATCAATTTTGCAGGTAACCAACAGCCTGACTAATAAATAATTGAATTAATATTATATGAGCTCCCAAATCTATTTTAGTGTAAAATTAAGGTTATAATATATTAATCTCACCGAACACATAAAACTAAATGGAATTAGCATATCAAATAACAAATAAATAGTATGGTTATAATTTGAACAGTTATATTTAAGTAATTTCATATTGTAATTTTATAGTGGGATTTTTTTTTTAATACTTAGGGTAAACCACGTGAATTGCTCTTCTTTTTTTTTTTTCCAAATATTAATAATAGATATTACTTTTTTTTGATTTGCAAACTCAATACTCTCTAATATATTAAGACCAACATTTATCGTTGAGAGATCTCTTTATAGATATATATTAGTAGTCTTTAATCTTTAATAAAACTCTTACTAATGTTAATTTTGTTAATCAAATACAAATATAAGAATATTTTAGTCTAAAAAACTTTCACCCTATTTTGTATATTTATATCTAAAAAATTTTTACCCTACCTTATACATTTATATATAGTATAAATATATGTTTTTTTCTGTTAATTTTTCTAATTAAGGTTTCAAGCAGTAAATATCATGTATTCTCTCTCTCTCTCTCTCTCTCTCTCTTTTTTTTTTATAGCTCATGTCTTCGTATAAAATAATTGTCAAAAAAGCGGATCGCCAATCGAAGGGTTGGGATTTTAATTGTTGCGATTGGAAAGTACATCGATCAAAAAAATTTTTTGCTGCATCGATCGAGATATACATCAATCGAAAGTTTTGAAATAGTTGTCTTGCAAATAAATTTATAAATATAAAATATTTTATTTTACTAACCTGCATTTCGGTTGTTTTTGTTATCCAAGAGATTTTTCAAATTCGTATTCCTTTTCTCTTCAAACTTAGGCTTATAGTGTTCGGCCATTCATTTTTCTAGGAGGAGTCTCGTTCAATCAGAACAGCTTTATTTCCTGTGTCTAGCCAGTTGGCTTTTGGGAGGCTTCCTTGAGCCTACTTCACTTAGGCTTCTTAAATGTTCTGAGCCTTGTAATTCTATTTTTTAGGGTATTATTATTTTTCGATCATTCGATCATCAGATCCACCATTGGTTGTGGATGAGAATTTTTTAAAGCATTTTCGTGCCTTTTTTTATCCGATCCGTCATTGATGGTGGTCGATCATTCGATCTGCTGTTAATAATGGACGACAATTTCTTAAGGCATTTTCATGCCTTTTTCAATCCGATCCGCCATTGGCGGTGGACGATAATTTCTTAAGGCATTTTCATGCCTTTTTCGATCCGATCCGCTCTTGACAGTGGTCGATCCTCCGATCTAATCTGTTTTTGGCGATGGATAGGTATTTTCGATCCGATCTACTCTTGGCAGTGGATATGTATTTTCATGCCCTTTTCATTGATCGAGATTGTAATGACTATACTTGATAATCCTAATTACTGTTACTAATTTCATTTATCAACTCTGTTAATCCTGTCAGTTCCTTATAAATTATCTGTTATCGATGCATATATGAACATACATATAATCATACTATATCAGTCATGACGGATTTGAGGCTATGCTTTATCATACTAGAAAATATCATATACATCAGCTTAATAATTACATGTCTTTACATATAAATTTATCTTTAGCTATTTCAAAAAGGCACAAAAACTAAGTCTCATACTTCAAAATACTCCTCCCAATTTGATGTGGGCTTTGTCCCTGACTAATCGTTCTACCCTGCGGACCTACACGGATAAACACCCGTGCTAAGCTATAAAGCTTAGTGGGGAACAACTAATATATGTAATGATAATCACTCATAGTGATTATCCACAAGCATGCAATTGTAGTATACATGAATAACATATTGGCAATGTGATGTAAAGAAATCATAAACAATAGAAGAAATGTTAATTCAATGGATCGTTAATGTAAATTATCAACTGTGTACATATTTTATTTACCTTATTCATTTGTCTGCTCAATTTCCACTGGGAGTGGATAACGGGTACTGTGGATACCAAAAGGTATCAAATCTGTGAATACCCGAAGGTATTAAATCTGTGGACCCATTGGGTCAAAACTATGGTCTCATATAGAGACAACTATAGACTCATAAGAGTCAAACTATAGCAGCTGCAACTATAACCCTATAGGCATGCCTATCTATCCACAACCAAGTCTTTAAGTGCAAGCTTAATTCAATTACTTTTCATATCTTGTGAAATTGTATCAACATATGCAACTATAGCATTAATAAATGCAAAGAAATTTACTATCATTTATTACTATTATTTACTGTAAAAACAATCATATATTGTTATTGCAAGGAAGTAACGCATGCATAATCTCATTTAAGGTAATAGAACTTACCTTTCGATTAGATAAACCTTTGAAATTTAAAAGGGTTTCTTGCTATAAATGACCACTTAGGACAACTTATAAGCTTGAAAAGAGATTAGATAAGTTTATATTTCAAAGGAGTCAAAGAACATTTAGTTTCAAAATACAGGGAAGGTCACGGTTACTAACAATTCTTGGTAACCGTGATCCAAGACTTGCAATAAGGGTCACGGTTACCACCAATTTCCTAATAACCGTGAGCTATGAAGCCTTTAGATTCTGGACTAAAATCGAACTACCTCACGGTTACCAACATTATAGTAGTAACCGTGAAGTAGGGTTTTGAACTCGGATCACGGTTACTATAGATTCCCTAGTAACCGTGAGATAGCATAGATTTTTACTTCTGGATCAAAAGTTCATTACCTCACGGTTACTATGCCATGGTAGTAACCGTGAAGTAATGCTACGAGCATGGGTGTAACACCCTTATCCCTTTTTAAATTGTACCGGCATACCGAAGACCGGAAATTTTTTTTTTCCATACCTAAAAACCTTATCGATATTTATTTAATCAATAATTAAATTTCGCCGCTGACTTATAACTGTCCAATTTACTATGCACCTAATAAAAATTTTGCAATATAACGGCTGTACATAGCACTAGCCCCCTGAAAAGCAGACAATTCCCACAGCCTCTCAGAGGCACAACAATAAAAAAACAGCCATATACATTCATTTCATCCATTTCTTTTGTTCACAATCCAATACTCTTTAGTACAATAACTTCTGTTTACATTACATAACCATAAGTAAAACTTGTACTCATATATTTATATATATATACATGCCAAAATTATACAACTAGAGCAATCTAAAAGAAATCCTGCAGTCTGAATTCTTGCTCCAGCTCCTGTTTACCTGCGCGCAGTAAAACTACACGCTGAGCACTCAATATGCTTAGTGGTGACTAACAATCGATACATTTCCTAACATTTCCATTTTTATTCTTAAGTATTAGCATATAAATATGAACATAATTATAAAATCAATTATTATCACCTTTAAGCAACAACCTAACATTTTCTATAAGGTTATTCAATTTAATCACATAATTACAATTTTGCCATTATAGGCTCATTTACGTTTCTTTACATTTAATTTGTCAATTATAAGCAAAATTACATTTTTGCCCTTATTGTCCATAAAATTTACCTTTTTACTTAATTTAACTATTATTTGACTGTTTTATCCTTAATTAGTCAATTCTCACTTAATTTACTATCTTTTTACGCTTTTTGGGAAAATTATCATTTTGCCCCTAAACTTTCTTTTTCTTTCATTATGGTCATTTTTTCACTTTCTTTTCCTACTTTTTATTGTCTTTTCATTTCTTTCTCAATTTATTACCATTATGCCCCTAGTATAGACCCAGCAACAAATCTCAGATCGGATACACGGAACATGGACCCCACGGGCCCCACTAAAAAGAGAAATGATTCCCAAGGAACCATTCTCAGAACACTTCACTTTTCACTGTCACATTAACACTTAAGCTATGGAGATCAATGATCCTACCCATAGCAAAGCAAGTCGCCATGACCTGCACCGCGGTAAAGGGTGTTCCTATGGCTAGCCAACTATATCCAGAACTAGTTTTTACTGCCAGACTAATTCTAAGGGCACAGGAATAATTACGTTATTAATTCTTTTCAAGTCCGAAAAATTCAATAATTGACTTTTTATTTCTTTTTGTTAACATTAATTTAATTTCACATAACTTAACCAATTTCACTATTTTTATGCAATTATTGATCAATAATTCAATTATTTTCAATATACATAATAACATTAAATTCTAAATAAAATCACAATAATTTCAATAAATGCCAATAAAATTTATTTCTACATGATTTATTATTTATTATCATTTTTCATTAAAATAATCAATTAATTCACTATAAATCACAACTTTTACTATATACATACACTATAAATAATCTTAAAAATTTCCAAATTAATTCCAAAAATTCTCTAAAAATTCATGGATATTAATTTTCATCTCTACTATTAATTTAAGCTAACAATTATTATTTTTGTGCAATTTCTCACTATATACCCTAATTATAAAATTCGGCCAACCCACTTCACCTTCCTAAAAATTTTATTTCTTTCATTTACATCTTTCATTCATCATTTCTCTCACTTAATTACAATTACCCTACCATATTTGCATCAATTAAGGACTTTAAACATTTTTTTCCTAATTACATAATTAAGAAAAAATTCATAAACTTAGAAAATGTAAAAATTTATTAGTCACTTACAATTTTCTCTTCAATTAGGGAGTCTAGGCTTCCTTTTCTTTGCCTTTGCTTTTGGAAAAACTCTCCTCAATTTGCTCACCTACATAGGCAGCTCATTTAAGCTTAGATTTCTTCATTTTCTTGTTCTCAAATGAAAAAACCAACCTCATAATCATAATCTACACCCAAAAATCTATGAAAAACCACTAAGAAATTAATTTAAAACATTAAAATTATCAAGCTCCAACTTATCCCTCTTTCTTTCTTTCCTTGATTTCTTCACTTTCTTTGCCCAAATCAACTAAGTGAAGCTATTTTAGTGTATTAGAGGGATGGAACTACAATTCCTAACTTGGAATTTAAGAGAAATATTAAGTGGTTAAGAAGCAAAAGAGAGGGAGAGAAAAGTGAAGGGTATTCGGCCAAGGAGGAGGAAGAGGAGACACAGGAAAAATCTGGAGTTTTCTCCAAAAATTCAGCCTTTAAATACCCCCATATTGGGCCCAAAATTGGGCTAGAATAATGGGCTTTGTCCATTTAACTTAAAAGGCCCAATTTAGGCCCTTAAAGGCCCAATTAAAATTCTCTCTCATCCAGTCATCAAATCACTCCAAAAATAATTCCATCACTCTTATCACATCAAAAATAGCTAACATGCAAATTTTTGGCTCAATCGGAGTTCGTTATCGGTCCGATTCAAACTTATCGGTCCGATTCGACAACTGCCGGTGTCACCGAAAAATTCCATTCTCATCACTAAAATATTTTACACAAAAATTCATGTAGGCATGCAAAATATGGCAATATTCGGAGTTCGTTTACTATTTTTAATCGTTTACACAAAATCAAGTCACCTTCCCTACCAGGGAAATTGACTCGCTAACTTTTTAGTATTTTTGACTTTTGGAGGCCCATTTGACCTCAATTTCACCTCAAATTTTAACTCCGGACTCACTATGACCAATACTTTCCGATGGTTCAATAAAATATTTTTGAGCTTCGGGTGTCCTTTTGGGCCCGAAAAGCACTATTTACCACCGAAAAGTACTGTTCACGGCTGACCCGGTGTTGAGGTCGTTACAATGGGTCACGATTACTGTGAAATCATGGTAATCGTGAGCCATTGCATTCTTTTAGTCCCAGACTGAAGATTTAGGCACCTCACGGTTACTTTGATTTTCATGGTAACCGTGAGCCCTAAACTGCTTCGAGACCAATTTTTAGTCTCGACTTATATGCAATTTTTAACCTGTAAAACGATAATTTTAGCCAAAATGGCCTTCAACAAAGTTGTAGCCCTATGTTTATAGTTTTTAAAACATCAAAAATCATCTCAATATGACTTCTAAATCTTTAGATATTCAAGAAAAACCACAGAATGTTCATAAGGGCACTTTCACAACCACATTCAGAATTCAATTCCGATTTTCACTATCATGCAGTGAAAATCAGATTTCAGTTTCTTCTAACAAAATCAAGGTTTATAAGTCTAGTTTCTATAACAATTGGAATTTCATCATTTGGACAACTATAGCTCAAGATATGAGCAAAAGTACACAGACTAGTCAAATGATCTTTAAGACATATTTCATGTTTTCAACCAAATCATGTATAATATCAACTCTAATCTACTTTCAAGCTTATAATTATCCACAAAACACATGAGAGAGGCACTCAAGATCTCTCTCATGACAAATCATAAAGTTTTATATACATATAAAACCCTAAGTTCCCTTACCTTGTTTGAGCTTCCTCTTCTTCAACCTTGAAGAGTTTCCTTCCCTTTTCCTTTATTTGATTCTCCTTCTATAAACATAAGACACTTCTATGAAAACCAACAAGCTAATCCATGAATCATACATATCAAAGAATAATAGAGTTACCTTAAGCTCAAAACCAAGTAAATCTTTCTCTTTTCCTTATCCCAATTCAAAGAAATCTAGAGAGAGAGAGAGAGGATGAGAGAGAGGAGAGTGGAGAGGAGATGAAAATTGGAGAGTGAAGACTCTATGGTGGCCGGCTCCCCTTCCTCAAAATATCCCTCTCTCCAATGCTTCTAATTGGTCCAAATGTCTCTCAAACCTAACTTTTGCCATTTGGTCCTTGAACTTTCCTTTATTTTTATTATTACCCAAAAACTTACTCTTTAGTTATGCAATTGGGTCCTTATCTATACATTTATGCTTAATTAAACATAGACACAAATAATTAATTAGTAATAATTCTTCTAGGGTATACTGAGGGGTATTACAGAGATTATCATCGATCGAAATTAAATACGCCAACTGAAATTTTCATTAGTTGAAATTAAATACGTTGACTGGAATTTTCATCGGTTGAAATTAAATCTTCTTGTTAATTAGCAATTATTTGTATAGAGCCAATAAGCATAATAAACTGTACAATGGACAAATATTTCAAGAATTCAAAAAAGAAGCAAATAAGTCAAAGTGAGCAGGCACCTGTCAACTGGCATTTTACATAGTTGCTTTGAGTGTACGCCACCAAAATCTCATGTGGATTTGCTTGCATGCCTTTGGTCCCACACACTAATTCTTGTTGTTTCACTACAATTTCAATTGGGAAAGCTGGAGGTGACGTCATGTTGTTTTTAGTAAAGTACCTCATTTGCATAAGCTCTCAATTCTCTACTTATAGCTTGCAGATGCCATGGAGGTTGGATTGGCATTATCCTTGAGCAACCACCATGGTCAGGTCTTCATGGGAGAAGTCCTTTTCGATCTCTGATCTTAGTCTTTGTTCTCTTTTCTCCCCCTTTTTTGCAAAATCAAATTCAGGGTTTCTTAGATCTAGACTTTCTCTGAAATTTTTTGATACAAGCCTTCTTTGTGAGATCTGTAATGCTCCAAGTCATAAAGACCCGAATAGTATGGTTGGATCGATCCAGTTTCAGAAAAAATCCAATAAAATAAATGGTTAAAAATAATAATAATAATAATAATAATAAATATCTTGAGTTTCTGGAAGAAACTATTTGGACCACAAAATAAGAGAAAAAAGGGGGATTTAAAAAAAACAGAAAGTTGTGTGTGTTAAAAAAAAAGATGAAAAGGGAATCATAGAACAGACCACAGGAAGAAAAAGGGAAAAAAAGAGGGAGTTGGCGCCACTGTAGCTCACAATGTCGGTGAGGAGGCTCGGGCTCCGACCACCGCCGCTGCCTTCCACTTCCAATCAAAGCCATGTCGTCCTTCCCTACCGCCAATCAACTGCAACCTCATCCTCTCCTCATCGCTCTCTCTCTTTCTCTTCTCCTTACCGGGAGCCTTCTCTCTCCGACGACCTACGGCGACGGAAGGCGGCAAGAAGGGCACCGATAGATCCCCAAAGTCGAGGCGGTCCTCTCTATACCCGCTGTTCCTCCCCACTCGTCAGCCACGAACGGATTGAAGAGAGAGACAACCGACGGTTCTTGGGTAGATCCCGACCAAACGGAGAGGTGTTAGAGCGCGTGATCACCGAAAATGGGAAGCTGGGGTTCTTATCTTCACGGTGACAGTGTTGGTGCGTCTTCAACTAGCCTCCGATGAAGCTTCGATCACCGGTCCGGTAAGTATATTGATGGACGAAAATTAAAGGAAAAATCACAGAAAACGGTACGTGACTACCAAATTTATTTTCAAAGACTTATTTAAATTATGTATATGGATTTTTAATAGGAATTTTTATTTTATTTGAGTTAAATGATTGGTTTTCATGTGTTTTAATTCATGAAATGTGTTGTTTATGTATTAAAGTATTCAGTAGTTTTAAAAGTATTGGTATATTTAATGATTGTGAATGATTAATTATTTTTGTTGACTGAGAATTTGTTGAAGGAAGTAATACCAACTTTTCATGTCATGTGTTCACAATTATTTGGGGAGAATTGGAGGTATAAAAGGCATAAAGAGGTAGATGGTTGATATAGATATAGATATAGATATAAGAATATTTAATGGTTTAATAAAAAAGAACTTAGATTTTATGTAAGTTAAATTAATTATAGTATAGTATGTGATTACCAAAGTTATTTCTGAAAATTTAATTTAATTAAATATATGAATTGTTGGTTAGAAAAATTTAGTAAATGGTTATTTATTGTAGACTTTTCTCTGTGTTCATATTTAATAGGAATTAATTGTTGGTATGAAAGGTATCAGAACATGGATTATTGAAATGCATTAGAGGATCTTTGGTGATTGTAGATAAACATAATTGATTGAAATTTATGCATGTTAAGTTTGTTGGCAGTACAATGTGTGTATATGTTTTATAACTGTATTATTACTAGGCAAGTAGCCACCATTTTTTGTTTTAATTAATAAAGTATATATGTGTGTCTGAGTGGCATTTTGTTGATTTTAGGCTTGCCAATTATGGTATTGGGAAACTTAAAACAATTGTTAAAGTTATATTTTAACTTTCGTTGTTGCGCAAAACAAAACCTTGAGAGGTCGGCATGATCTCTAAAGTAGATATGTGATGCTCAAAGAGAACAATATTGACTAGTGTTCCGGCATGATCTCTAAAGCAAACATGTGGAGGCACTGGAAGATGCATTTGCCGCTGTGCAGAACAAAACCTTGAGGGGTCGGCA
>CM075808.1:100301025-100332643 GCA_037975025.1 Excoecaria agallocha | reverse complement strand
AATGGCAATTTTTCTTTTCCTAGTTCCATTAGGTAATTCAAATACAATTTCCACTATTTATTCTTTTAATTCACTTTAATCTTTTCAATAATTTGCACGAGAAATTTCAAGGCTCATAATCTTTATTGCAAAGTGATGTAATTATTTTAGAATACTATGCATACAAATTTTTATTTTCTTTTCTTTTTACAAATGAACATTTTTTATTTTAACTAAACAATCGTTTGTCTTTTGATCATTTTACTTTTCATTTAAC
The DNA here is from genome assembly GCA_037975025.1 of Excoecaria agallocha. Taxonomy (NCBI): domain Eukaryota; kingdom Viridiplantae; phylum Streptophyta; class Magnoliopsida; order Malpighiales; family Euphorbiaceae; genus Excoecaria; species Excoecaria agallocha. The sequence goes on along the minus strand of CM075808.1, from coordinate 100,332,387 downwards.
CTTTACTTTCAGAATTTTATTATTTAGTCATATTTTTATACTTAAATACAATATTGTCATTTTTGACTTTAAATACATAATTAGCACTATTTTTTCAACTTTTTATTTTTTTAAATAATAATTGGTACACAAATTACCAATTCATTCTCATATATCTTTTCATAAACATTTTATTTTTTAAAATATTTTCTTTTCATTCTTGCTTATTAATTACAACCTTTAGGAACAATTTCAGTTTTATCCAAAAGTTTTCATTTTCTTTCAATCAATTTCTTTTTCATTTACAACATTCACATTCAATTACTTTTACACTTCTGATTTATTCTTTTCAATATGCCCCTAATGCAATATGACAAAACTCTAAAAAAGGATATGCGGGACATGGACCCAAACATAGAGAAATGACCCTCAAGGGATCATTTCTCTAAAAACACATCACTAACACTTTCACTTTAACACTGAAGCTATGGAAATCAGAGATTCTACCCATAGCAAAGCAAGTCGCCATGACTTGCACCATGGTATAGGGTATCCCTATAGCTAGCCAATTATATCCTGAATAAGAATATCACTACCTGATTATTGCAAAGAGCAAAAACAGTCAAGAACTTCTGAATGATTTTCAAACTTCAATAATTTTAATTTCTTTTCTTTTGCTTAAACAGTGCAATTTGTCAATCACACTCTTTTCAGTGCATTTGACTATTCAATAACTGTCTTTTCAGTTACTTTTTCTTTTCAATCACCTTTTTTTTGAATTATTTTACAATAATTTAATATGAACATTTAATATTTTCTGGACATATAACTTCTGAAATTACTTACTTTTAGATGAATATTTGTTTCTCATACCTTGATACACTTGGTGAATTATTTTGTTATAATTCACCATTTGTTCTTTTTCTTTAATACTTTACACATTATGAATTATCGCAGTATAATTCAATACTTTACTTTTACATTTATTTTATCGGTCTGAATACGGCAATTGTTTGAAATTTGAAATATTTTTTTAAACAATTATGAATTATGTCAATATAATTCATTATTTTATTTTTCAGAAATTCATCAATTGACTTTTTTATTCCTTTTATATGGAATGAAAATTAATTATTAATTTACATTCTTTTACTTGTTTATTGAATTATTTCTCAATAATTTAATATTTTTAATTAAACATATTCAGTATTTTATCTTAAAAATATTTTAATAATTCATATAAATTCTACAAAAATTCATATACACATTATTTTACAATTTCTATCATTCACTCATTTTGTGAATTATTTCACAATAATTCACTATCCTCATTAGTTACATAATTTAATAATGATTCCAAAAATATTCAAATAACTCCCATAAAATTTTCTCAAAATTTATAGGCAATTAATTTCATGTTTATTATCATTTTATGACATAATTAACAAAATTTCACTATTTTGATTAATTTCATTATTCAATAAATATTCTAAAAATATTCAAATAATTTCTATAAATTCCATAAAAATTTATAGAAATAATATTTCATGTTTTCTATTAAATTAAGGTTAACTTCATTAAATTACATAACACACAACTCATTTCTTTTAGGAAGGAATTTCGGCCAACATAGGAATTGAACATTAAAAATTCATTTAAATTCAATCAAGCTTTCCAATATACTTATTTAGGATCCAATTTCATTATTCTAAAATTAATTTTAATATACATGCATTTCACAATTTTTTTTCTTCTTAATTTACCTATAGGAAAATTCAACAAATTTAGAGGAAATTAAAGGATTTCATAGTCACTTACCTATTTCTTGTGATTTTTTGCATTTTTTCACATTCTGACATTCTTGGGTTTGCCGAACCGGTGATCGGAGCTTCGTCGGAGCTCCGCCGATGACGATCTGACACTACCATCTCGTGGATTGGGATTCCTATATTCCATTTTCGATCATCACGAGCTCCAGCACTGCTATGGTTGATCGAAATCTCGTAAAAATGTCGACGGTCACCCCCTAGTCCAATCTACATATTACCAGCGATTGAGAGAAGACGAAGGACACCGAAAAGATTATCTCATCGGTACAAGTTCTTTTGTGGTAGTCCGGCACCATTTGCCATCGTCTCTCGTTGAAGAAGAAGGAAGAGAGAAGCTTCGATCATGGAAGAAAATCGAAAACAGAACCATGAACCGCCTACCAAAACAACAGCGCTAGCGGAAGAGAGCGGAGAAGAACGGCGACGGAGATGGTATTAATCTTCTTACCAACGTCACGAACGACGACAGCAAGTGGTAGTGCCGTTTCATTTTCGTTCTCCACTTTCGTTCCCTGCGCTCCCTCTTATTTTTTTTCTACCTTTATTCTTTTCTCTTTTAATTTGTGACCACCCAACACTTTTCTTTAGTCTCGACAATTATTCATCATTTCATTCATTCATTTTTATTTTTTTAATCAATTCATAGCCATAATATTTGGGTCCCAAAATTTCTAGGGACTCTATGGTTTTTCTTTCTTTTTTTTCATTATTATTATTATTATTATTATTATTATTATTATTATTATTATTATTATTATCATTATTATCATTCAAATAATTATTATACATTATTTATTTTTAATTTATTGTTATTAGTGCTTAGATCACACATAAATTAAAAAAAATTATTAATTTATTAACTTTAAAATTATATATTTACTCACCGGATCCTCAATAATTGACTTTCATGAGTCGATATCAAAATACTATTCACCTATTAAAATATTTTGAAACGACTCAAAAATTTTGGGGCATTACATGTGAGGCGAGCGAAATTCACTGCAAGCCGTCTTAGCAGAAAAAGAGATGGCATGGAGAAGAAAACTTGAGGAAGAAATCTTTACTCAAAAAGAAAACATTCTGGATCAGTTAGGAGAGGCTTAAGGAAAGTTGCTAACTCGACTAATTTATGAGGCCGGTAGGCATTTTCCTGAGGCTGATCTCAGCTGAATGGATGATCCGGGAGCTTTGCTTGATCCTCCATCTAGTGACGACGATCATGAGGCTTCACAGGATCCCGCATCATCTCAGCTGAATGTTGGTGTAGTGATCGAATCCAAAGCTGTGGCTTTCTTACCGACAGAGAATACTTTTGAAGAACCAACAGAGTCTTTTCAACCTCCTACTGAGGCGATTGTAGGGCTTTCTTCTGCTATAAAAATAATAAACATAGATTCATAGTTTTTCTTTGTAGTGTTTTCTTTCTTTTAGAATTTGCATTTTGTACAAACTTTCATATATGAATACAATTCAGTGTGCTTTTCAATTATGCCTTTGTACTGCAAACTTAATTTTGAGTTAGATTTATCCAAAAATCAACTGAGGAGAAAATGTAAAATCAAATAAGGAGAGTACTTCCTGAATTTGGAGATTCTTTTCAAGCATTGTAATCCTTAACTCGATCAATTAATTCGATCGGTTATTTGTAAGAGAGTCATGCACAGCGAATGAGCTTTCGGTCTTATTGACGTTCGCATCTTTGGTTCGAAATAACATCGATCTTAGCGAGTAAGTTGATGGAGATTAGACGAATTCTCTTTGCATCTTGGGCTCGGGATGAACATCGAGCCTAGTAAAGGAACTTATCTTGTAAATGAATGGATTTCAACTTTTACATCTTCGGTTGTATCAAGCCTAGCAGATAAGTTATACCATATTGATTCATCGATCGGGATGTAACATTGATCGAAATTAAGCCCTTAATCTTAAATTGACTGGAATATATTCATTGATTCGGTTTGCGCTTTGGCGGTTGGAACAATACCTGATTAATTGGTTTATGCCATTAGCGATTTTTTTAAGATTGTCCGTTTCAATATATTTTTGGCCAAATGCCCAGGAGATTTTGCGATTTTGTATTTAATTGTAGATTTTTGCATTTTGGGTTCAGGATAGACATCGAACCTAGCAAATGAGTCGGTGGAGATTAAATGGAGGCGTCTTGCATTTTTGATTTGAGAATAACATCGAACCTAGCAGACGAACTTATAATGGAGAAAAGCATTCGCATTTTGGGCTTAGGATGAATATCGAGCCTAGTGAGGGAGCTGTGCTAGTCAAGAATTGGCTTGGAGTTGAACAGAGTTTTTAGCTTTCACATTTTGAGCTCGGGATAAGCATCAAACCTAGTGAATAAGCTTTACTAAGTTTAATACATCGATTTGGATGAAGCATCAATCGAAATTAAGCTTTATGGAGACTAAATCTACTTGGGATATATTTTAATCTGTACTTTGGCAGTGAGTTGTTCTGACCGATCGGAGAGAGGTTTTCAGGCGTTAGGGCCCTCATCTCAAACTCTTGATGGTAGGATTATCCGATCCGAAGGTTGTTTTTGCTGTATTTAGGCCATTTTTTATTTTTGCTGACTTTTCACATGTTGCTTAGGCCACACACTCTTTATTGTTGTATCTTTAAAAACTTAAAAATAAATATTAAACAAATAATATCAAAATGGGTTGGCAATCTAGCGCTTACTACAGGATACTGGGAGAGCATGAAATTTAGTACAACATATTTGTGGGGACTCAAATTATAACAATTGCACCTGATTTTTTCGTTATTTAATGATCTCGACAGCCGACTTGCATCGGTTTTCGTGCTTGTTGCATTTGTCTAAGCCGAACACCTTTCTCCAATTGCTAGATCGCTTATGAGAGCTTTTCCCTCTAGTCGTGGTCCCCATTGTTTCTTACCTTGTTTAGACATTTTGGGCCGGCTAACTTTATCGATTGAATATAATGCATTCTGTCCCTTTTCTCCTTTTCAAAATTCTCGAGAAGATTGACCTGTCAAGATTCCTTTCTATATGAGCGGATGAAGAGGTTCTACTGAACTTTTGACCGTCTGGATATTACAATCTGTCCATGATATTGGTCTTCCTTGCTGTGTTAGATCCGGGAGCATCATCCAGCTGGATGTGCTATCTGGCTCTTTCCATCTGGTCGGAAAAGCTAATTGGCGGCCTTGTTGTCAAAGATTCAAAAAGTGGACAACCCTTTATGCCTCTTGCTAAAAAATTCAATGACATTTCCACAATTATGTTCTCTACTTCCAACATTGTGGCTTAAAAGCAATCGATGTAGTCTCTAAGACTTTCATCGGTTATTTGATAGAGGTTGCACAGGTCATTTACTGACCTTGGCGTACGTGTCTGTATAGTGAATCGCATGGTGAATAGCTCTTTAAGTTGTTTGAAGGAGGCAATTGATTCTTGAGGGAGTTCGTGAAACCAGTTCAAGGCGTCTCCTCCTAGGTTGGTGGGGAAGACTCTGTATGCAATCCTTTCATCATAGGTGCAAACCTTCACTTTAGTCAAATACTCCGCCAGGTGAGTAGTGGGATCAGTTTTACCTGTATACCTTTTTATCACTACATCTCTCCACCTGGGAGGTAGTTCATATTCCGTTATCTCCCTGCAGAATAGGGAGGTGGTGTTGTTGTAAGTGTTCCCCTTAAATATCCCTTTCTTTGGCTCTGTCAATCCAAACTGTTTAAGTTTTTGCTTAAACCATTTATCCTCCCTACTCATCTCTATAGAAGTGAACTCTTCTTTTGTTCTTTGGAAGCAACTGTGTTGGGCATATGCATGAAGGATGGATCATCGTCAAAGGATGGGGTGGGTGATATCCAAGGGGTGTAAGGAGAATCTTTGCTCGAGGACATTGTCCCCTTCCCCTTATTGTATCTGTTTGTGGTTCTATTTTCTAGTTTTCCACCATCATAAGCTCATGGCTCATTTATGGAAATCCCTTTATTTCTTCTTCTCCCGAAGTCTTCAGCCACGAAATCTGTTTTGCCACTTCTTTCAGAAATTTTTGGCCTCTCCCCCTTTTTAATTGTTTGGACTATGTTCTTAGAGAGATTACTAAGAACAGGGTGCATATCCTTGAAAGTAACAGAGGTGTCATCTAGCTGCTGCATGATGACATCGTCGAGCTTCGAAAGGAGATTATCCCTTGCGGGTGATCTGAAAGGTCTCTCTCTTCTCCCTGCAGGCCTATCATACTCTCCTGAGGTGGCATGCTTATTAGATCTTTAGTCTGCCATGTCTCTCAATGAAAGCACCAAATGATAAAGCACGATTTGTTTTTATCTGTAAGAATGAGAATTTATAGCTGATGATCTGATCGGATGATAGAATCTGCAAGAAGGAGTGCCCGATCAGACCCAAGCATTAGCACTCTGAAGCTTAAGTTAGTAGTTTTTAGAGAGAGAATCTCAAATAGTCAATACCTAGAGCCATTGTATTTTAGGCTATTTATAAGAGTTCTTTGGGAGGGGTACTTGAGTAACTTGGGACATGATAACTAGCATTAGAGTAGATGTGCGACGATGTGACAGGAAACAGGTGGAAGATATGGGTGCTTGCTTGTGTCAGTGGGCTAGACAGGACAGGGCATCCCATCAGTCCAATCGAACATCGCGCCTTTATGTCTTGTCTTCCAGCTCATGCTTTGTCCTTTTTGTTGATAGGCTTTGGATCCTGCTAAGCGTTATTGGGCCAACCTGACTGGACCTTGGAGGCATTTTTTATGTCGTTATCAATAATTAATTCTTATTATTACATGACAATGTGCTATTAATTTTCAGATTTTTTGTAAACTATATAGACTGGAAAGCATGTAAAATTGTTTTTGTAAATATGATTTATGCTATAAGTAACAAGGTCATCATTAATTTCAAAAATTATATTATTTAGATTTTATTTGGACTTTTATATTGATTGAATCTAGTATTGGTAACACAAAAAAAATAAAATACAAGATGAGAATTAAGGCCAACCCATTAAGGGCCCGCTAAAAAGGCCCAACATTGAAAGATTAGAGGCCTAAAACAAAGGTTATAATTGGACTGCAATTAAACTACATTTCAAGACTTAGGCTCTATAAATGGGGTAATTTCCTTCATAAACTAAAGATTGGTCTTTGTCTAAGATTCTCTCCCTAATTTTCTCTGCATATTCCAATAGCTAACTTGAGTGTCGGAGCATTGACACCCAACAGGACTAGGCTAGTTTCCTTTTTGCCAGTCATCCAAACCTCTTCTTCAATCAAGCATCATGTCCCTGATTTAGGTGTTGATCTTTTTCTATTCTATGAAATTTTGTGATTTATTATTTGGTGCTTTCGTTGAGAGATGATGTCGAAATTGAGCTACTCAGCCTGAAATCAAAGAAAAAGGATGTTCGCTCCATGGCTGCTCCTTGTAGAAATTTCAACGCTAAACTCCAAATCTAATTTTGCTCCTCTGTAAAAAAAATCCATAAAGGAGTTTGATCTATATTTAAGAAAAGCCTTAAAAGGCTCTCTCTGCCCTTTAGCTAAGACGTGAAGCTCGAAAAGGGACATAGAGAGCAAAGGGTAGAGAAAGCCTAGATCTAAAAGATCTTGAGCTTGATCTCACCAAGAAGCCTTGTATCAAAAAATTTCGGAGAAAGTCTAAATCTAAGAAACCATGAATTTGATTTTGCAAAAAAAGGGGAGAAAGGAGAACAAAGACAAAGATCAGAGATCAAAAAAGACTTCTCCCATGAAGACCTGACCATGGTGACTGCTTAAGGTTAACGCCAATCCAACCTCCATGGCATCTGCAAGCTATGAGTAGAGAATTGAGAGCTTATGCAATTGAGGTACTTTACTAAAAACAAAATGACATCACCTCCAGCTTTCCCAATTGAAATTGTAGTGAAACAACAGGAGTTAGTGTGTGGGACCAAAGGCATGCAAGCAAATCCACATGAGATTTTGGTGGCGTACACTTAAAGCAACTATGTAAAGCGCCATTTGACAGGTGCCTGCTCACTTTGACTTATTTTCTTCTTCTTTGAATTATTGAAATATTTGTCCATTGTACGGTTTATTATGCTTATTGGCTCTATACAAATAATTGCTAATTAACAAGATGATTTAATTTTGACCGATGAAAATTTCAGTCAACGTATTTAATTTCAACTGATGAAAATTTCAGTTGGCATATTTAATTTTGATCGATGACAATCTTGATCAATGAAAAGGGCATGAAAATACCTATCCACCGCTAAGAACGGATCGGATCGGATGATCTAAAAAGGCATGAAAATACCTTAAGAAATTGTCGTCCACCATCAATGGCGGATCAAATTGAAAAAGGCATTAAAATGCCTTAAGAAATTGTCGTCCACAGTTAACGGCAAATCGGATGATAGACCACCACCAATTACGGATCGGATAAAAAAAGGCATGAAAATTCCTTAAAAAATTATCATCCACCGCCAACGACGGATCGGATGATCGACCACTACCAACGGTGGATCGGATCGAAAAAGGCACGAAAATTCTTTAAAAAATTCTCATCCACAACCAACGGTGGATCCGATGATCGAAAAATAATAATACCTTAAAAAATAGAATTACAAGGCTCATAACATTTAAGAAGCCTAAGTGAGGTAGGCTCAAGGAAGCCTCCCAAAAGCCAACTGGCTAGACACGAAAAATAAAGTTGTTCTGATTGAACGGGACTCCTCCCAGAAAAATGAATGGTCGAACACTAGAAGCCTAAGTTCGGAGAGAAAAGGAATATGAATTTGAAAAATCTCTCGAATAACAAAAACAACTGAAATGTAGGTTAGTAAAATAAAATATTTTATATTTATAAATTTATTTGCAAGACAACTATTTCAAAACTTTCGATGGATGTATATTCCGATTGATGCAGCAAAAATTTTCTCGATCGACGTACTTTCCAATCGCAACAATTAAAATCCCAGCCCTTCGACTGGCGATTCGCTTTTTGACTAACGGGTGGTGTACTCGAGTTTCAACTCAAAAAATTAAGGGACTCCACCACTGACCATTGACACCCCAAACCTTCGATCTCTTTTAAGATCGATCAAACTGGCTGGAGGGAACAAGTGATAACACATAAAAAAAAATACAAGATGAGAAATAAGTTCAATCCATTAAAGGCCCACTAAAAAGATCCAACATTGAAAGATTAGAGGCCTAACAACAAAGGTTATAGCTAGACTGTAATTAAGCAACATTTCTAAACTTAGGCTCTATAAATGGGATAACTTTCTCTATAAGCAACATATTGATCTCTCTCTAAGACTCTATTTCTTTAATTTTTCCTGCATATTTCGATAGCTAACTTGAGCGTCGGAGCACTAATGTCCGACATAACCGGACTAGTCTCCTTTTTACAGGTCATCCAAGCCTCTTCTTTGATCAAGTATCATGTACCTGATTCAGGTGTTGATATCTTTCTATTTTATAAAATTTTGTGATTTATCAAGTATAAATTTATATTTTAAAATTGTTATTTTTTCATTGTACAAATGTTTGAGATCAACTTTTACAATTATTTTATACGAAGACATGAGCTGTAGAAAAAATAAAAAAGAGAGAGAGAATACATGATATTTATTGCTTGAAACCTTAATAAGAAAAAGATAGAATTAAATAACATCAATTAGAAAATTAACAGAAAAAAACATATATTTATACTATATATAAATGTATAAGGTAGGGTAAAAATTTTTTAGATATAAATATACAAAAATAGGGTGAAAGTTTTTTAGACTGAAATATTCTTATATTTGTATTTGATTAACAAAATTAACATTAGTAAGAGTTTTATTAAAGATTAAAGACTACTAATATATATCTATAAAGAGATCTCCCAACGATAAATGTTGGTCTTAATATATTAGAGAGTATTGAGTTTGCAAATCAAAAAAAGTAATATCTATTATTAATATTTGGAAAAAAAAAAAGCAATTCACGTGGTTTACCCTAATTATTAAAAAAAAATTCCCACCATAAAATTACAATATGAAATTACATAAATATAACCGTCCAAATTATAACCATACTATTTATTTGTTATTTGATATGCTAATTCCATATAGTTTTATGTGTTTGGTGAGATTAATATATTATAACCTTAATTTTACACTAAAATAGATTTGGGAGCTCATATAATATTAATTCAATTATTTATTAGTCAGGGTGTTGGGTACCTGCAAAATTGATCGATAATAAAATTAAAATTTACAAGTAATTGGATCATCAATTTGATTTCGAATTATTTTTTTACATTTTTGATTGATGGTGATTATTTTTATTTATAAATTGCGATTAATTATTACTTAACGGTTAATCAATCACTATACATGCATATATATTTTTTAGGAGAAAAAATATTTTATATATTTTTCTTTCTAAAATTTATATAATCTTTTCATATTAATTACATTTTAATTTATTTTATTCTCAACAAAAATATATAGAGATCTAATCCAAGACCAATAAATTCCAATAAAATTTATGTTAGCCCCTTTAATTTATGTGAAATTTTTTTGTCCAAACCGGATCTAAACAAAATTTATAAATCAAACCAATCATGCATTAATACTTATGCATACTAACCACCACCGTCCCTCATCTTTTTTCACCAACTTTACATCTATATCTTCATTTTTAACCAACTTTACATTCATATCATTTTACCATCGATTTTGTACATGATAACGTTACGTTCGATTTATCAAACTTCTGAGTGAGTCAAGGAGAATGAGATTCGATCGTTGCGTGGAGACCTGCAAGAAGCTTTGCCCAATCGGTCTAGGCAAAAGTACTCCAAAGTTTAAGTCAGTGACTTTAAGATATAAGAATCTTAGAGAGAGAGTTAGTCTCCAATTTTACGTACCTGAACCCACAGTTCATCAGGCTATTTATAGATGATACTGGAGTGTACTTGAGTGCCTAAGTAGAGCTATAAAGATGTCAGAGTAGGAGAATGGCAACATGACAGTGATCAAGTGAAAGACGTGGGCTTTGATGTACGATGGCGAATTTACAAGACAACCGATCTCATCAATCCGATCGGTTCGAATTAGTCAGCTTTCTAGTGTTGTTAGTCATGCACTAGGCATTTCTGGGAGCTAGGATCCTTGGGATTTGGGCCCAGGCCTCTTTTGGGTCCAAAAGATGAAAGGGGTGTCATCACTTATCCCCACTTAAAAGGATGGTTGATCGTCTGACAGTCGGATTGGCGGTGACTGTAAAATCATTCGTTCGATCGAGCCATCATTAATTTGGATAACTGCCATCGCTTAGAGATAGGCGTGTGTGCCTAGAATGACACATCGATATCTGGACCAGCATGATCTTTCTTTTTTAACGCGTGGCGAAATTTGGTTGGTGTATCCGAAGAGTCTCTTCGCATAAATATGTAACCTTCAAAAACCATTTTCTGTTTTTTATTGAATTTTTTGGCGAAATTGTGCCAAAAATTTTCTCGCTTTTCCCAAATTTTCGACTTTAAGGGTTTTTTTAGATCTCAAAATTATTTCTCCAAGTCAGTAAATTTAACTTACACGTCTTGCATTTTCCTTTTGTCTTCTCACATTTCGCTTGTATTTGTCTCGTTTTTGAATCCTTTGGTTTAGACTCCTGATTTTTGGTCGAGACTAGGGACTGTTTCGCTTCTCCTCTCCTAAAGATATGGCGTATAACAGTGGTTAATCAGTAGATAGGAGCTTTGTTGAGTAATATAAGGATAAACCTGTTGTAGAGAAACATTCTTCCCTGTCTGAAAGTAAAGTGTCGAGAATAAAGGAGAAGTATGGGTTACCAAATGATGTGCACGTGATGAGATACCCCGACTCCATGACGATAATAGAGGGCATATTTGGTGCAAACAAGAATGAATGGTTCATTTGCCATCTGTGGATTCTGGATGAGGGGCTTAGATTCTCGCTTAGTGTTATTTTTAGCGAGTTGGTCGGAGCCATAACACAATAGTTTATGGCAAAAAGGGCTGCATTGGGAAATAAGGATGGAAAAAAGAGAAAGAGGAAGTTGCTATCTTGTGTTGAGGTTGAACAGACGAAAAAATTGAGGTGCGGTCCGAGCAAGTCTCTTTAGGGTGAGGGTCCTTCGAGGGGTGTAGAGTCTCTTATTGCAGAGCCTTCGATAATCCCTACGGGTGTCAATATAGTGTCTCGTCCCCTTGCTACTTCTAGCCTTGCAGGTCGTTCCTCTTCACAGAGAAGGAGGCTCAGACTTAGGGATGAATCACCATCATCCGAGGATGCATTCCCTATATCTGATCCTCCTACCATCCTTACTATGAGTGAATCTATCGATGAGGTGTCCGCGAAGGTGGTTAAGAGGGCAAAAGGCAAAGAGATGATCTCGAGCGGTGCAGTTAGGGATGAGCCGAGGGTAAGGTCTAGGTGGAGGGCCATTTCCATGAAGGATGCATTGAAGGAGCGCTTCGGAGAGAAGTATTCTATCTCAAATTCTCATGTGGCGTCCTTCATCTATAAAGGGCTCCTTGATGAATAAGAATTTCGGGCAATAGGTGACTAAGATGCTCTAATATAAGAGCTTGAGGGATTCCAAATTGCAGGCTTAGATGTTTGTGTCGCTGTTTTTGTTCCTGAATTTCGATGAGTCACGTCCTGTTTTCTTTGCCTTGTTGCTTAATTTAGGTTTTGCTTGTGTTCAGGTGATCAAGCAAGGTATGCAGCTTTATGGTTAAGCCACTTATTTCAGAGCGAAGTGGAAGGACAGCGTTCGGGATGAGGGACAGTTGAAGAATAAACTCTTGGTGGCCGCCCAAGAAAATTTGGATTTGAAGGCGGATATCCTTTGCTTGATCTAGGCAACCACCGAGTTGGGCGCTATACGGGAGAAAGTTATCAAGCTAGAGGAACAATTGGAAAGGGATGGTGCTCACTTGTGACAGTTCGAAGGGTGTAACGGCAAATTAACGACGGATTGTTGCCACATTTCCTCCGAACACGATAAGGCTATTGCAAAGCTGGAAGTTTTGAAGAGCACTTTTGAGGTAAAGGAGCACACCCTTATTGGCAAAAACGTAAAGAAGCTAGTGTCCCAGAGGAGTAGCCTCATCAAAGAGCTGGCTGAAGCTCAGGTCAGCGTTATCGCATGAGGCCAAAAGGCATTTTCCTAATATTGCTTTTGATTGGATGGAGGATCTTGAGGCACTGCTGATCCCCCATCTAATGATGAAAAGGAGGATCTACCAGAGGACGAGGTAGATGAAGAGTCCAAGGACATGGCTAATCCTGGGGATAAAGGCGCGGTGAATGGTGAAGCCATTCGAGAACCTCTTGTGGGGCTCGCAATTTTCTCTCTTCCACCTGTTACCTCCATTCCCGACCCGACTTCCGAGCCTCTCACTATGGAGTTGTTTGTTTCACCCAGTATAGATCTTTCTTTTATGTTGATAGCAGATCCAGCTGTGGCCTCGACCGCTGAGCTAGTTATTTCCTCGATCGCTGATCTAGTTATTGATCTACTTGTTGAATCAATAAGAGCGTCAATTTCCAAGACGACTCCTTAATGTTTTCTTATGTAAAGATAATTTGTTGCTATCAAAATTTTACGTAACTATTGTGTATCGACTCTCGAGGTAGCTCATGGAACCAGTTCATTGTATCTCCCTTTAATGCAGTAGAGAATATCCTGCAGGCAATTCTTTTATCATAGGTGTATACTTGTACCTTAGTAAGATACTCCGCCATATGGGTGATCGAGTTAGTTTTACCCGTATATCTGTCTATGATCATATCCCTCCACCTAGAAGGCAATTCAGAATTTGTTATTTCCTGGCAAAAGGGGGAGGTTGTATTTTCCCAAGTATTGTGTTCAAAGGTGCCTCTTTCAAGGTTTTCCAGGATAAACTATTTGATCTTTCGCTTGAACCATTTGTCCTTTTTACTTTCCATCCGTGAACCGCTTTTGCCCTTGACTTTCTTTAAGTGCATCTGACAGGAGTGCACATGTATGACAAGTCATCTCTTATGGATGCAATAGACGAATGGCTTGGCTGGTATGTGGGATCTCTGCTTGAAGAAGCGGTTTCATCACCTTTATCACTCTTTCTGATGGCTAGTGCATTGGAATGTGTGCCTATTTTGTTACTATATTGCATTTGTGGTTAGCTGATGAAGGGACCTATGTTCCTTTGCCTTCTCAGCTCCTCATTCATGGTGTTAAATCCATAACTCTGCATAGGATCCTATGGCATTTTTCCTTTGTGATAGTCTGGATAATGCTTCTTGTAAAGTCACCAAAAAGCACCCTCATATCCCTTACGGTGATGGGAGTATTTTTGGGTTATCGTAACATTGCATCATTAAATTCAGGAAAGAGGTCAGCTCACCTGGGGGACTTATGGGTTTCGCTTCGCCTCCCTACAGGCCTGAAATCCTCCTGACCATCTCTAACTCCATTACTTCCTTTTGGCATCCTACGCCTAGACGATCTTGATCTCGTCATGACTTTTAATGAATGCACCAATTGATAACGTTCGATTTATCAAACTCCTGAGTGAGTTGAGGGGAATAAGATCCGATCTTCGCATGGGAACCTGCAAGAAGCTTTGTCCGATCGGTCCGGACGGAAGCACTTTGAAGCCTAAGTTAGTGACTTGAAGATATGAGAATTTTAGAGAGAGAGTTAGTCTCCAATTTTGCGTACCTGGACCCATTGTTCATTAGGCTATTTATAGATGATGCTGGAGTGTACTCGAGTGCCTAGGAAGTGTTAAAGAGATGTCAAAGTAGGAGAACGGTGACATGATAGTGAGCAGGTGAGAGACATGGGCTTTGCTGTACGACGAAGAATTGATAAGATAACCAATCTTATCAATATGATCAATTTGAATTAGTCAGCTTTTTAGTGTTGTTAGTCACACGTCAGGCTTCTCTAGGAGCTAGGATCCCTGGGCTTTTCTTTTGGGCCCAAGCCTCTTTTATGTCCAAAAGATGAAAGGAGTGTCATTAGTTCATATATTTTTATTATGGGTGACTTCATATAAATATATTAAATTTGGTACTGATCGAACATCATATGCCTTTATCATATTTATGTGAAATTTTGCATAGAAAAAGTAAAATGCTATACGATTAGGCATATTATACCTTTATTGTCTTTATGGTTATCTTTGCAAAAAGATAGTAAATTTGGATGCAATAGAGTATATTATGCCTTTTTATGGATGAATTCGCATAAAGAGATTATATAGGACATTTTATGTCTATTATTTATGTTCACGGAGAGAAGAAATTTTCTTAAGCATCTAATAAGATCAAATACATTCAATGATGCTAAATTGTTTCCTCCATTGATTGGTCGTTCATATGGACGGGCATTCTTCTTTGTTTCTCTTTATATGAAATTGTAGATTATATGTTCCATTTGCTATGCTAGCATCATCGAAGATAATATATTGTTTCACCCTATCATCAGATTTACAAATTCTATTGGCCAATCAATTATAAGTGAATTTCCTAATATTCTAACCTTAATGACATTAAATAAAAGTGCCAAATGAAAATTTTAAATTTGGCACAATCAAAAGGTTAGTTTCATTCATAATCACTGAACTTGTGGCCAATTTCACAATAGTAATAAAAAATTTTTTGTTTTCATAAAAATCACTGAAATTTGCAAATATATACAATAAAAATTGATTAATTTTCGGTAAGAAAAAACATCAAAAATCCAGCTGACATGTCCAATCATCACAACATACGCATATGGCATCCAACGTGGCACCACGTCAGTATGAAACTTGTCATGTTTGTCACATCAGTGCACATGTGGATAGAAAATAGTGTTTGAAATTGCCACGTATCATGCTAATATGGTGCCAAGTTGAATGCCATGCGTACATGTTGTGGTGACCGGATATGCCAGCTGGACTTTCCGGCATTTCTCTTGCCAAAAATCGATCAAAGTTTTGTTATATATATTCGCAAACTTTAGTGATTTTTATGAAAAAAAAATTATTACTTTTGTGAAATTGGTCACAAGTTCAGTGATAATGGATGAAACTAACTCCACAATCAAATTGGTGGGCTAGATGTTGCGAACTAATTATTCGAGTCGATCACTTATCAATGTAGAATTGAGAAAGAATAAGAAAAGATATTGGGTGGTTTGGAGATGAGACTCTATGGTTAAGTTTGTCACAAAGTTAAAAATAATGAACTTTTAGAATGAAATAGTAGAGAAAGAAAGACATAATCTAGTGGAAGTTTTAAAAGATTTCTATTTATATGTTTTGGACATTTTTTACTAATATTTCTTAGAATATCCAAAGAAAAAAAGAGTTTGAATGGGATAGCAACGATGCGATCAAATCAAGCAGCCAAGTGAGACCTGCAAGAAAGAAATAGAGTGTCTGAATGGATTAGAATATCCAAAGAAAAAAAGAGTTTGAATGGAACAACAACGACGCGATCAGATCAGATAGTCAAGCGAGACCTGCAAGAAAGAAATAAAGTGTCTAAACGGACCGGGATAAGTACTCTGATATTAAGTTAATAAGATTTTTGTAAAGAGAAAATATAGAGAGAGAATGTCTCAAAACGACATTATCTGGAGCTTTTGAATTGTGAGCTATTTACAGTGTATTATGACATAAGATATCGAGATACTTGAGTACCTATAGATGGTCTGACATGATAGGTGTACTACCTCTGATGGATAGACGGCTCTTGTCAGATGACATGACAAAGAGAAGCTCTGTTAAGCTGGCCAGTCCAGTCCAATGATGTGAAGGTTGAGTCTTTGCCGTATTTTTTTAATTTGATCGGATTGCATATAAAGATGGTTGTACCAAATTTAAATTATAGATCTATTTTAGATCTTGACCAAAAATACATTGGGTAGTAAAATAATACCGTGAACCCCATTTACCATGGGCATTGACTATAGTTAGAAATGATAGTCAACTAATTAAAGGCATCAGTTGTTTGTGAGATTTAACTTGGATCTTTCTTATTAAACTCAGGCCATTTAGACTTGAATTCGAATTTTTTTAAATTTAAATTATATGTGAAATAACGTGAGCATTATCCATATGCTGTCATGATAATTATGAATATTTGGATGACTATTAAACTCATCTTTTTCTCAATTCTAGTAGAAGTTTACCTCTTCTATTTTGTATCTATAAATATCCCATTGTGATTATTCAGTATACATAATCAATAAGAGAAAATTCTTTATTCTACTATATATGTCTTTACTTTAATTAGTTTTACAACACGTTATTAATACGATAGTCTCTATTAATTATTGAAAATCGGTGATTTACGACAACCGGCTCGAAAGAATCAAGAATTTTAATTTACAAGATTTAACAGTAAATTATCTCAAAATTATTTTTATATTCTAGATTTATAATGCGGATTGTGATATATTATAGTTGTTTATATTAAAAGGGTTTATATATGTTTGAGATAATAATGTATGTTGATTGTTATATCATGTGATTCTTGATGTTGGTAGTTGTAATTGTTGATGCTTATGTGCCATCATGTAATTCTTGATGTTGGCAGTGGTAACCTGTTGATGCATTTGTACACTTTAGCTTGGTGGCACCTTTTGAACATGTATAACTAATAATTTGTTGACTACCTTAAAAAATGCTAGGTTAAGTCACCTACTGAATGTTCAATGATTGTGCCATGAATGACTTTCTTAATCATTTGTTTATGAATTTTATCAAAAGTTGGAATAGATCTTTGATGCGGTCAATACATATAAGAGAAGGCAGTTGCTAGATGAACATTTTTCAAATATGAATTTATAACATTAAATATGAACTTTTATTGATTAATTATTCCATTGTGATTTCTACTTAACTCTCAGTTGCATTTTTTTATAACTCAATAAAGTTTTGAGTGGCATTTTCTTGGCATGATCAATTTGTGCCATGATTAAGTATGTTTAAATTCAATGCCATTATCAAGTGACATAATTATGTTTTATCTATTTTGTGCAATTACAAATTAATCATTTTTTGTATTATATTTTGGTTTATATATATAGCGGAAGTACATATTTTAAGTCATATTTTGATTTTTAATTTGTTATATATACTATTCTATTAATTTATTATTTTAATGGGTAACACAAAATTATTTAAAGGCTCCGAAAGAGCATGCTGTAAAGTCATTACCTAAATATAATTTATTATATATGGATATTTATCTATTATGTCTTAAAAAACTTATTATTTATGGAGATATTCGCTAAAATTAATATCATTTTGAGACTAAAAGAGAAATACCGAAAATTCATATATGAAAATTATTGGATAAGATAAGTAATGTATTTTTAATGATTATTTGATTTTATTTTGATACAAATATTAATAAACTCGAAGTTTACTAACTATTATACAAATATTAATAATTTATATATTTGGTAATACCAAATATACAAATATCAGTAAACATGATATTTATTGATTAAATGATACTAATATTAGTAAACCTGAAGTTTATTGATTATAGTAAAATTGAAATAAATACTAATAAATACGAAGTTTATTAACTATCATAAATATTAGTAAACATGAAGTTTGCTAACTATTTGATATTAATATTAAAAAATTTGATGTTTATCAATTGATATAATAAAAATGGTAAACCTGAAGTTTACTATTTAATAATTGATTATTTGACATGACCGGTTTGATCAGTCCGGATCAATTATAATGCATATATTATTGAGAATTCATACATATATATTTATTAAAGAACCAAAAATTTCTTTAATAAAATTTAAGAAATTCTCATAAACTACTTGTTCTCAAAGAAATATTACTAAAGTAATACTAGCTAATAAAGTGATTGAATTTTCTTCATTCTAGAATGAATAAAGATAATATATATGGCCCACTATCCACCATGTGAACCACTCAAATATTTTATAATTTTTAAAAGATGCATTAATAAAATATTCACATGTGTATTTATTATCAACTCACAACCTGTATTTTGTGAGATTATTTAAATTAAGTGCACAACTTCTAGAATATGCAATCAAGATATTTTTCTTGATAATGCTAGTGATCGTATGTCGTGGCTAAAAGATTATTATAAGCTCCTTGTACATGTTCATACTCCAAGGTCTAGCTAAAAATGTTAACTACACGCCTCTGGTTAATTGCTAGACATTTTTATGAGAACAATAGTGTCATTTTTATATATGAATATATAATATTGATGTAAGCAATAATTACATGTATTATGCCAAATAAAATTATAAAATTTCTCAGTTGCATTTTTAGTTAAAAATTATATTTTATTTAATAGCTTTCCTAATATAAGGGGAAGAAAACAGCTAAAATAAATATATACATTATGCATATTTTAGATCCTCATATTATGAACCTGAAGTTCAAAAGATAAGTTAATTATGATGATAATGTATTTATTAGTGCGTAGAGATTTATTGAATCTCATATATATTAGCTGCAAATGCTCTAATTCAGAAAAATATCCCAGTAGGACAATTTGTCTTGTAAATTATTCGGTTTCAAATAAAAATAAAATTTTTGAATGAAAATTAGTAAATAAATCCATATGGTCATATTATGGAGGCGGGTGCTCTTGAAGAGACCTATAACATAATTAATTTTTAAATCCCTGAAGTGGTTCGGGTACCTGAAATTAAATAAGAGATCTCAATATGTCATTTATCAGTAAAAGGAACCGAAGGATAAAGTTATCGATAATATTTTGTATAAAAATATTAATGTTGATATATTCAATATAGCGAGGATCTTAAAATTAAGTCTGTTAAAAAATACAGATATTAATTGCATTTAATATAAATTTTTGGACCTGCAGTTCAAAATATTGACAAATGTGATTCCAAAAGAGTACAATTGATATTCATGCAATAAATAATGAAGTCGTAAAATATGATTTATTTTATGACATTTATTGCAATGGATTAGTATTGATTGCAAAAATATATATTTTTTTATAGTGAATGCAATAAATTTTTACTATTTGTCAATTTAGTAATATCTTAGTATGTAATTAATTGATACTATTTACATATTTTAATTCCTTAAGGATTTATCGTGCCTGAAGCATATAAGTATTTCTGAATGTTTTTTTTCAATATATGCATTGAATTTTATGTATATAATTTTGAAGTATTATAATGTTGTCTATTATCATGATTTATTTATGATTTTGATTACTGAAACTTTTGAAGAGTTCAAAATATTTTAATGAATTTTGTAAACTAAATTTTATCTCGAATTAAATATCAAGTACTATTTGATTGAAAGAAAATTTGTTTATATGATTATATGTTTATATATTATCTTCTATTGAGTACTCAAATGGTTTTAAAGTCACTAGATATAACATATTTTATGATCATATATTATTGGTATTTGATGCTTTATGTAATCATGCATTAGATGATAATTGTCAAATTGTTACTTAAAATTACATATTGTTTTAAAGATTTTAATTCTCTATATAATCATATATGTTTTATTTGAATAATTTTATTATCTTTAAGTAATTCTTTAGAAATATTTGAATTAAATTACTAAATGCATTCATTTATTATAACTATTACATGATTATATTATATATATGTTATGATCAAATTATTTTATTTGTTTCATTCCTTGAAGTGAATGAAACAATATAGAATTATGACCATAAAAATGGTATGTTCAATAAAATTATTACTATATGATTAATTTTCACCACCAGAAGTGGTTGATAATTAAGAGAAATAATAGAAATGGTTAAGAAAATCATTTGAGAATGGATAACTTATTTATGATGTGGCATAAAAGTACATTGGTCATGTACTCGTTGTACGTATAAAAATTATGTATGCATAAATTTAAAGGTGTGTACCGATATTATTATAAGGGGAAGAAAAATATATGTTGTACTATTTTTTCCTTAAATAAAATTTTTTTCCTATTGGATTTTCCCATTAAGGTTTTTAATGAGGCAACTTATGAAATAAAATTTTAATGAGGCACAATACGTATTAATGGACATTCAAGGGGAAGTATGTACTATAAATTCCATAATTATGAATATCCATAGCCCTTTTAAGATTGATAGCATGACTTATGAAATGAAAAAAAAGGAAAAATAATTATTATTTAGTTATGATATTTTGTAATATTGTCAACGATTTTAAAAAATCTGCCAGCAGCGTGACAGATCTTTTAATGAAAAAGATATCAATTTTTGAAGAAAATAAAATGAAAATTTATAAAGTGATACTCCTGAAAAGGTCAAAAGCAACTTAAATCAATAACTCCAGAAATAGTTCTAGTAATGGTAAATAATATGAGATGCGAAAATGGATGATAATTTTTGTTGATAATGTATATTCAGTTGCTTATGAAATAAAATAATAATGAGTATGAGTCTCTAAGTATCGAAAAATATCGATATCAATGTGAATAGTAAAATAAATTCATACAAAATATTTGGATTAGAAGTCCAGACACCAGAAAATGTCAAATTTTTAGCTATAAAAATAGTAATTATTGAATTACTCAATGTTAGCTATTCATAAATTTCGTTGAAAACTCATGTGACTGAAGGCCATAACTCAATACAATAAAGCAATGTGTATATTATTGTTCAAGAACGACCAACAACATTGAAGTATGAAGAAATCACAAAGTTTTCTTTAACAGCAAACCAGTTGATCTCTTCACCAAGACTCTATCGACTTCGATTTTCAGAAAGTACGTAAACAGTATTAGAATGTTTCCGTTTAAAAAAATATTGTAATTATTGTATTTTTGAGGGGAAGGATACAACATGTGAATACTGTACTCTTTTTCTTTCGTTAAGTTTTTATCCTACTGAATTTTTCTTAATAAAGTTTTAACGAGGCATATTTATAGTGCATAGTCATTTAAGAGAAAATATTGTGATAATTATGAAATATTTGGATGAATATCAAACTCATCTTTTTTTTAATTCTAGTAAAAGTCTACCTCTTTTATTTTGTACCTATAAATATTTCATTGTGATTATTCAGTATACACAATTAATAAGAAAAAAATTTTTATTCTACTATATATGTCTTTACTTTAATTAATTTTACAACATAAGCAATTATTTTTGATTACTTTTCGCCACCAATAGTAAGTTGAAAAATTATTGATTGCAACATTTATAATTCAAGAATAAGGAAGTTTAATACATTAACAAACTTGAGTGAAAAGTTCTGCTTTTTTTTTATTGTTATTATTTGATTTTCAAGGTATTTTCGAACTTTCTAATTTTATTACGTAAGTAGATATTATTTTTAAGCACATTAAGATCATGCTCTCTATGTTGATCTCTTTAATTAGAGAATTTTCTTACAAAATCTAATCAACCAAAGGAGAAAGCAAAGGGGCAATGTTAACTTATAATGGTAATAACAACAAAATTGGAAGCATAACTAAGAAAGAAGTTGCAGCAGAAGTTCTGTATGGTCAAAATTTTGGTATTGACAATGTCGAGAAGATGTCCGGTGGTCAAAGTAATATTAATTAAACCAATATTTTACTTTTAAACGCAACTTTGAAAACTGCTCATTATAGAAAGAAAGAATAAAAACTGCTTATTATTACATCAAGTGCACCAGAGGATAATTAAAACCAACAGAGGCAAAGGCAACCTTTGCAAGGTCAAAAGAACACCAACACCAACGTTTAGAAGTGTGCAAAAATCAAACCGATTCGATCAATTTAAATTGAATCAATCAATTTGGATAGGGTTAATTAAATTAATAAAATTGATTTGATTTTTGATATTATGTATACTTTGTATTTGGGTCGGATCGGACGAAATCCGACTAACCTGAATTCAACTGAATAACCTAATTTTTTAAATATATAAATAAAAAATTAATTTTTCTACAATATTAATTAATATATAATATATATTTAATGTAATTTTAAAATTATTAGTTTGTTGTATTTTTAAAATATTTTTATGACATTTAATATTATTTATTTGTATTAATTTAAAATTTTAATTTAAATATGTAAATTAAAAAAATAAAATTCGGGATCCGAAAAAAAGGGGTTAATCGAATAGGGGTCCGATATTTATATAGAATACGATCGAGTGAAGAAAATATAAAAATTTTGAGTTTCAGATTAATTGAATTCGGATCGAATTCATCCAAATCTGACCGATGTACACCCCTACCAACGTTACTTTTTTTTTATTTTATGTAATTATTGGTTTTATAGTTATTAATATTCAAAATCAAAATATTGGGTGAGATTTTAATTTCTGCAATTTATTTAACAGTGAGTACCATGAATCTGACCCTTTTATTTCAGTAGCTGTGTTTGCTTATGTGAAACATAACACAGCCTGAAAATCTCATCAAAGAAATGGGATTCCATTAATTCATGAAGAGGCGTGCTGTATCAGAAATTGACTCCTTTAGTTACTATCATTACACTTTGATGCTTTGATTGCAGACAGCCTCAAATGGGTCATCATCACTTATTACTGTTCTCTTTTGGTAACTTAGCTCCCTTACAAAAAAGGATTTCTCTTTGCTACCACTTGATTTTCCCTCTACTTTTTGTTTTCACTGGCAATCTCACATACTATTAGCATAAACAAAGTTTATTACTTTTAAGTAAAAGGACGGTGTAAATGATTTAATTTTATTTTTACGTTGATGGGTTTGGTGGAGAGCACATATATGTATTTGTTAGACTTAGCACATGGATATGGCAATTTCACAGCTTTGAGATTGAGAAATTATAAAAGTTTTGTTCTTTTCAAGAGAATCAAGTAGCAGATAAGAACAAAAGAACAGTTTTGTGTAGAGGGAAAACAAAAAACCCAGTTTTTGTTTTTTCAAGTACTGTATTTGAGAGAGAGAGAGGGAAGAAAGAAAGGATCTTGCTTCCGAATCCAATGCAACAACTTCACTAAAGAAACTCTCTCTTATTCTTGGGTTCTTCTTCATTACTCAATCTAGGTATGCTACAATGGTTTTCATTCTTTTTATCTTCTGTGTTCAATCTGCTTTCAAAAAGGTTTTTTGGCCAAACATTTGACAGAATAGGAGCTTTTCATTAATCTTTTGTAGTGATCTATTTCTAGTTCCTTGGCCCACCGGAAAAAGCTGTTTCTGGTACCTGAAAAATGAAGAAAACAGCAGTTAATCACTTCTCATCTTCACAGTATTTATTCAAACCCTCATTGCTTAGTGTTGCAGTCTTTGTCCCTTGTCTAATCTTCAGTGTTTTCGGGTTCTCTCCTTTCCTTGTAACAATCACTGTTTTGTGTCTATCAACCATTTCTATTGTTATATTCTCAAAGAAAAAGTGGAAAGCTGTTGAGAACCCAACTCAAGATGAAGATTCCTTTTCCAGTCCTAAGAAACTGCTTGAAGAGGAAGTTGAGCAGAAAGCAAATCAAGAAATGGAAGCTGTTACTTTGTGTAATGCTATTGTGCAACAAAGCGAAGTTAGTAATATCCATGAGTATCAAGTTGAATCAACAGATTGCCCATCAGCTAGTGAAAGTAGTGATGATTTTCCAGCAAGTGAAAGTTTTGAGCTAAATTGGATGTCTTTCAATAACGTGGGAAAAACTGTAGCTGTTTCTGAAAGTCTGGTCTCGTCTGATGACGATGGTGATGATGATGACGATGAAGACGACAATAATCTTATCGAAATCAGTTTTCCTGACAATGATTCTGTTGAGTCAAATGAAGAGTCAGAGGAAAAATTTCAAATAGATTTGCTTTTTAACGGCGAGTCCGAAGAAAAAATGCAGATAGATTTACCTGAATCTATTTTCAGGCGGGAGGGTTTAATGGAGCTACTGAGTGAGATTAACGAGGTGAACGAGGAAGAAAACTTGATTGAGATTGACCTTTCCATGGGCTCCATCAAGGGCTAATTTTGAAAATGTTAATTTTTTCAAATTTTCTTAGATATAACTCAGGTTGATGCTAAGAGGCAGGGTATAGGTTTAGTTCATGTTTATGTGACGCTTATGTTTCTATGAAGTTTCTGCAGTATTAGTAACTTGGCTAATCATACTAAGTTTAATATTTCTTTTAAGCATATGCCTTGAAAATTCACTATAAGTTTTTATATTCTTTTTGAAAATTCACTATAATCAGAAGCATAACATCCTGCAATACATCAGTAGTAGTTCTTAGTGGTCTCAATACTTGTAATCTGTAAATCCATGAATGATTACTGTTTTACCAGTAAGTGATAGAGAAAAAAGAATCAGCAGACACATCAGTATGATTAACTGAAAGAGAGAGACATTCTCAACAATTTCCTTCCACCATGATTCGGAATTGATCCCAGCATATTCAAGATTCTAATTCTGCATGCAAGAACACATCCTTATCGTTACCGATTTAGACTTAACATGTCAAAAGTGCAATTTGAATGATGATAATCTGTTCCTGAACCAAAATAATAGTTATCAACCTTCTAGACAGTATTGTATCTAATAAGCTATTTTCTTGGTCCTTTTAAAAAGAATCGTGACCAATCTAATCTATGTCCCTTCTTTCGCCTTCTATGCCAATTTTCATGTCAAACATTCCGAGGAGGCCCCGTCAAAACTTCATGAATGAGTATGGCTTCATTACACTTTTTTAACTCGGGCCGAAAAATCTAGGTCAGCTCAAATCTTCAGTTGATGCCAAGAAACTCCAATCCCGTTGCGGTAGGTGTCAAATCATGCTCAGAAAGGTACTCGTTGTTATGAAACTTACTTAAGTGTCTCATTCCACTATCACATAGAATGGTTACAATTGTGTGACCAGGGCCAATGACCTGAGCAACTCTAACAGCCCCAACACAATTCATGGCAGAAGAACTCCCCAGAAAGAGGCCATCTTTCTTCAAAAGATATCTGCAAATAGTTCATTTTGATATATAATTAGAAAACACAGTCTGGAGAAAAATTAAAAATATTGTCTTGTAGATATATTTAAAAAAAATATATATTGCAATAAGAACATTAATTTGAACTGCCAAGGGTAGGAAAATTTCATGATGTTCTCGCAGAAAATTAAGTGGATGAAAACTAATGATAGCTTAACCGTTTCAAAGAAAATAAGAAGACAAGAATGTTTATAAAACAGTAGCTAAGGCATAAATACAAAACAGAACAAGAGCATCATAAATTTCTCCTGGCAATTGTATTTTCTCAAGTGTTCAATGAATAAAGAGAATTATCCTATGGATAATGCTTACCGTAACATGGAAGTAATGAGAAGTAAAATGCAGGGCACTTGGAAACGGAAATCTAGAAATAATAGCCATAAGGAGGAAGGGAAAGAAGGGGATGGAAAAAATTTGAAGAGAGGGGCACAAGATGACTTAATGAGCAAGATAATTCTAGAAGAGAAAGGGGAAGTACATATTAAGAAGCTGAAAACTGTTGAGACAACCTGCAATTCAACTACCGTTATTGAGGCAACTGGGGCTCTTCACCCCGGTTGCCCGGAACCATGAGTCTCATAAGCTACAACTGTCGAGGTTTGGGGAGTACCTCGGCAGTCACAAAGCTAAAGCGATTAATTAAATCGCAAACTCCCTCTATCCTCTTTCTAATGGAAACAAGAGTAACAGAGGATAGAATGGATTTTATCAAGCGGTTACTGAATTATAAAAATGGTTTCTTCGTCAAGGGAAATAATGGGGGAGGAGGACTAGCTTGTCTGTGGCAGGATCCATATCAATTATCCCTAATATCCTTTTCAATCCATCACATGGATTTTGAAGTGATATCCACCAGTGAATCAAGATGGCACTTGACCTGTTTCTATGGATGGCCTGAGCGTAATTTACGGTCGAATTCCTGGAATCTCATTCGGCGACTAGCTGATCAGAATAGACGAGAATGGTTAATCATGGGGGACTTCAATGAAATTCTTTCCCAATCAGAAAAGGTGGGGGGTATTCCACGCCAAGAGGCTGCAATTAACTCATTTAGGGAAGTGCTATCGGAATGCAACTTGTTCGACATAGGCTTTAGTGGATATCCTTTTACATGGGACAATGGGAGACAAGGGTCTGAGTTCATCGAAGAAAGACTGGATAGATGTGTTGCTTCGAGTTCCTGGATTCAAAAATTTGAGAGTGCAAAGGTTTTCCACCTCATGGCAGCAGGTTCAGATCACATCCCCATTCATGTCAAATTAAAAACCGACCTACCACATGCAATCAAGATTAACCGATTCAGATTTGAAAAAATGTGGACTCGAGATCCAACGTGCAATCACTCCATACAGGGGGAATGGGTACAAGGAAAGGGATGGATAGACAATATCACCAGGTGTACGGACAAGCTACAGACTTGGAGTAAGGTTTCTTTTGGCTCCCTGAGTTTTCAAAAAAAGCAGGTTGTGAAAAAGCTACAGAGTCTAGAGCCAAGGAGAGATGATTATTCCTTGCAACAGCGTGCTCGCCTAAAAAAAGAACTTGCAGAGATTTCTTTGAGGGAAGAATTGAAGTGGCAGCAGAGATCAAGAATTAAATGGTTAAAAGAAGGGGATAGAAATACAAAGTTTTTCCATGCTTCTGCTTCAAAGAGGCGAACCACCAATCGGATTTCAAGATTACTAAATGAGGAAAACCAAGTTGTAGAGGGTCAAGAGCTCGAAGAACACATTATCCAATTTTATGCTAAATTATTCTCTTCAAAGGGTCATCGGGTAACAGCAGCCGATCTTGATTTTATAGTGCCAAAGGTAACAGAAGAAATGAATACTGTTCTTGACAGACCATTCACAGAGGAAGAAATCTTTAAAGCGACTCAAATGATGCACCCTCTTAAGGCTCCAGGTCCAGATGGGTATCCACCTCTATTTTTCCAGCACTATTGGAAAATCATTGGGAAGGATGTTGTTTACCAAGTATTAAAAATCCTTGAAAAAGGTGAAATCCCGGATCGACTAAATCATACCTTGGTGTGCCTAATTCCAAAGGTAAAAGATCCAACTTTTATCTCTCAATACCGTCCCATTAGCTTGTGCAATGTGATCTGTAGAATTGCTTCGAAGGTTATGGCAAACAGGCTGAAGAGGATTCTGGGGGAAATAATTGATGATACTCAAAGTGCCTTTGTTCCAGGCAGATTGATTACGGACAATGCACTGGTGGCCTGCGAAGTTTTCCATCACATGAAGACGGGTGGAACGGGCAGACGAAAGTGTATGTCCCTTAAGTTAGACATGGTTAAAGCTTATGACAGAGTTGAGTGGACCTTTCTTTCGGCTGCTATGGAAAGATTGGGTTTTTCACCCAGATGGATTGAGAAAGTAATGAGACTGGTGACTTCAGTGTCGTATTCTATTCTGATAAATGGTGCCCCAATTGGTGAAATTACCCCCACTAGAGGCCTCCGTCAAGGTGATCCGCTGTCCCCTTATCTATTTCTTATTTGTTCGGAAGGTCTCACAAGTTTGTTGAACTCTGCAATAATGTCCAAAAGCCTTCATGGAATTCAGATTTCAAGAGGAGCCCCGGTAATATCCCATCTACTTTTTGCAGATGACAGCCTCCTCTTCAGTCAAGCATCTATGTCTGAGGCGTCAACTGTCCTCGCAATCCTGCAAAGGTATGAATCTCTGTCGGGTCAACAGGTTAACATGAGCAAATCAGAAATATCTTTTAGCAATAACGTTAATGAAGATCTGAAGAATGAGGTAACTCAGTTATTGGGAGTTAGAAGGGTTGAACACCATGAACTCTATTTGGGCTTACCGACTGTGGTTGGACGTTCCAAACGCACTATTTTCAACCGTATTAAAGAAAAGTTATGGCAGAGATTGGAAGGATGGAAAGAGAGATTGTTATCCTGGAAGGGGAAAGAACTTTTAATCAAAGCAGTGGCACAGGCAATTCCAACCTACATTATGCAATGTTTTAAGCTTCCTATAGGCTTATGTCACGAGTTGCAAGCAATGGTGTGTCGATTTTGGTGGGGCCAGAAAAGTAACGTAAGGAAGATCCACTTATGCAATTGGCTTCAACTATGTAAGCCAAAAACAGATGGTGGGTTGGGCTTCAGGGATTTTGAAAGTTTTAACAAAGCTCTACTAGCTAAACAAGGGTGGCGAATTGTCACAAAACCAAGCTCCCTCCTGGCAAGAGTCCTAAAAGCTCGATATTTTCGGGATTGTTCTTTCTTTGAAGCAGCATTAAAATCCAATTCTAGCTACACGTGGCGTAGCATATTAGCTGGGAGAGATCTTCTTTGTTCAGGCTTATATTGGAAAGTGGGCGATGGCACAAATCTAAACATTTGGAAGGAAAAATGGATCCCTCAACCTTCTACATTCAAGATCATTACCCCCCACAATGGAGAAGCGAGTAATCTGGTTGTCGCCGATCTCATCGACCAAAATGAAAGAAGATGGAACTGGGATATCATTAATAATCTATTTTTGCAGGTTGATGCAGAGAGAATTAAAGCAATCCCCCTTGGGTTAGCAGGCAGAGAAGATAGACTATGCTGGTACTATCACTCTACAGGACACTACACTGTCAAGAGTGGATACAAAATTGCTATCCAATCCCAAGGTGAAGATCAAAGCAGAGCAGAACCTAGTCTTGCAAATGCTGGATACTGGAAGCGACTTTGGAATCTGAAGGTCCCCCCAAAAGTGAGTAGCTTCCTGTGGCGGGCCTCTCTAAATGTTCTACCTGTCAAAGATTTGTTGCAAAAGCGCATCCCAAACATTTCACCCTCCTGTCAGCGATGCCACAAAACAGAGACTGCCCTACATGTTCTTAAAGAATGCCAGTTTGCCCAACAAATATGGAAAGAAGCGAGTCTGCAAGCAATTCTAGGTACTCAATCTTTTACCTTCAAATGGTGGTTCGAAGAGGTGATGGAACATTTATCTATTGAACAAATTAATTGGTTTTCTTTTGTCTGTTACCAACTGTGGGTTGCTAGAAACAAACTGTTCCATGAACGGGTCCATATGAATGGATCCCAAATCTTGTTCGCCTCAAAGAACCTCTTGAATGAATATGATTGCTTAGCTTCTGACACAGAGAAGGAAATCACCCCATGCTGCATCAAAAATGGAATATGGTGTCCTCCTACGCCGGCAGAAGTCAAACTCAATGTGGATGCAGGAGTAATTGGGTCAGACAGAGTGGGGTTGGGTATGATTATCAGGAATGAACATGGAAGGATCCTCGCCTGTGGCCAACGTACGGTAATTGGATCATGGAACCCTTTTATATCGGAAGCCTTAGCTATGATCTTTGGTCTCCAATCTGCTATAGAACTCGGTTTCTCTTCTTTGATAGCTGAGTCGGACTGCAAGTTTATTATTGATTGTTTGCTGAATGAGCTTGATTATTGTAATGAATTAGGTGGATTGCTTGAAGACTGTCGTCGCTTAGAAAAAAATTTCTTATTATGTCGCTGGTCTTTCATTCGTAGAAGCGGCAACCGAGTTGCCCATTGTCTAGCAAAATGCTATCAGTTTGCTCCTTCATCTACTGTGTGGATAGAGAATTTTCCTCTCTTTATTTCATCTGTTGTAAGAGAGGATTTTCCCTCCTGTTAATTTGTTTGGTTGTTGGAATGAAATGTCTTCCTTTCAAAAAAAAAAAAAAAAAATGAATAAAGAACAAATGGCATAAACAGGTATAAAGAGAAGAAGAAGAACTGACCTTGACATTTCAACAGCTTCCTTATCTGTGCCTCTAAAAGCACCATCAAGTTTAGCCATCATAAAATTTTGTGTTACTCTGTTAATGCCAATTTGTCTTTTGAATTTTAGTATAGCACTGGTATACTAGGTATAACATCGAGTATACCTAAATCCAGATTGAAATTATCTTCTAATTCAAGTAAATAATTATATCGTTTAGGAATTTATTGTATGTAAATTAATGCAATTGCAAGATGATTAATTTGAATTAAACTCTTAATTAATAGAAATTAATGTGTTGACCGCTGAATTCTAATGGACCAAGAGTTTCAAACTCATGTCACGATATAAAGTGAATATGTTTCAATCAGAAATTAATTTGCATAGTTGAAATGAAGGATTATATTTATATAACAAATAAAATTTTTATTTTCCATTTGTAACACATCATGTTTGTATTTGGTGGTAATAGCGGTGAGGATAGAATATTTACAACTGTTTGTGTTTATACATTAAAAAAAATGATGGTGCTTCTATCTTTAACTACTTGTGTGGTCGAGAATAATCTATAACTACTTGTATATTCTATCAGACTTTTATGCATCTAAAAGGGTAACGATTTTTAACAATTTCTAATAATCTTTCCTTGAATTCTTATATTTTTGTTTTTACCAGCTCACTTTGTTTAAACTTTGTCTTTATGTTGTAAGATTAACTCCATCATCTAAAGGATATTGGCCAACAAAATAGACCACATTTGCTTTGTTTATAAAAAAAATAAGGATGCCAAAAAAACGAAAAATAAAATGATTTACACCTCAATGGCACAAAAGAATTTGCTT